>JAHWFO010011445.1:0-27767 GCA_023313115.1 Rhysida immarginata
TAGCTTGAAAAAAATTAAACAAAAAGTACAAAAAAAAAATTTATTTGTTTATAACTTTTTAACAAATAGAAATTTTTCAGAAATATTTGGGGAATTTTAATACTCCTTAAGTACTACCAAATTATAATAAAAAGTTTTAAATTTCACGACATGTTTGTTTTCGAGGGGCCCACTTCAGGAATTCTTACTCTTTAGTAAATGTACAGATAAAAATAATTACTTAGGTGTCATTAATAAATAATGTTATCATTGAGGGGAAGCACAAGCTGCAGATTATGCAGACTTTTGGTGTCATTTGATGAGGCAACATATAGGTCTTCCTTTATACAAATTCTGTTAAAGTACCATATATGTTTAACACAGTTTGGTCCAGCACTGTCTTCTTGTAGAAGTACATCATATGCATTCAGCATAGTCGTAAGTGTGGTGCATGTTGTATGAAACTTGCAAGGGTGATGCAATGATAGTAAGTGAATGTTGAAAAATGAATACTGTGGATTTAAAATTGGTCATGGAACCAACTTGAATAAGGATAATAGGACAGTATTTCTCCACACGTTTAAACTAGTGAATTCTGCGAAGACTGGAGCCAGAAAGATTACGGTAATAAAGCATTTGGTAGAGGGGGAAGCCAAGACACGCAAGTAACGTTCGTTGTTGTTGTAAAATTATTACCTACATTTTGTTAGGTGTTTGACTCTGCTGGGCTGTAAACATTAAAGACTGTTTGCTTGTCCTAGAACATATATTGTTGTCATTCGCGTGCTAGTTAGGAAGGGGGTGTGTGGAATGCAAGATACAGCTGTTATTGATGAGTTTTGTAGATTTGCAACTTAATAATTTATCAGATGAGTTAATAGTTTTTTCTTGTTCATAATTTACCGGGTGTTTCAAAAATAACCGGTATATTTGAAAAATCAATAAAAACTAAACGGGCAGCAATAGAAATACACCGTTTGTAATTTCGAAAGTTTGTCTGCCTGAAAATTTACTGTTGTTTTAAGCATATTGCAACACACGGTGTATTTCTATCGCTGCCCGTTTAGTTTTTATTGATTTTTCAAATATATCTGTCATTTTTGAAATGCCCAGTATAATGATTATTTTGGGGCCCCAAGTTTGTTTTATGTATATTCAGTAATTTAAATATGGTGATCTACTGGCAAATAAATATTTTCTGTTATAGGTACGTAACCGCCTGCTTTTTGACGTAATTCCACCTTTATTTTCCCTACGCAAGTTCAAACAACCTGCTCCTGGCGCGCGCGTGGGTGGATATCATTGCTGTTGGGGGTAAATGTATCGCAGCTATTTCTGCTGTCAACGAATTAAATATTGGGTAACATCCCAAAGCTAGGCTGTCATCAGGTGGTATAAAAACTCCCATACCTCCTTCGTTTGTATCTCTATCAAACGACCCATCTGTGTAAATAGTTTTGAACTCTGGATATCTGGAAAATATTTTTTCATTTACTAATGCTGCTGGGTTTCCATTTCCCACCTTGGGCCAGTGTTAAAACTTTCACAATTTAGTTTCCATGCAGTGTTTTCACTTTCTACCGCTAAGGATCAGCAGCTAGCAGTTAAAGAAAATGGCATTGACTGGAGAACCGAGATCGTTCTGTGTGCTTGATTATTATCATGTAAACAACTCTGTGATTAGTGTTCAATGGCATTAGTGATGTGATGTGTTTGAAGTAAACTTTGATTGTTTACCTTTCACAGCATGTAAATCACAATACCATGTGTTCATTAGATTTCACAGAGTAAACTTCTGAAATCGGGTCCATCATTTTGACTTACCCTGTAAAAAAGAGGAAGAAATATGAATGGAATAGGTAAAAAAAATTAACTGGCTCATACTTTTATTAGGAGCTTTTAGCAAAATGGATTTTTACCACTCCTTAAACAGCATTTGGCTGAAAAGTGATTTTTTTTTCTGATGATGAAGTGACAACAGCTGCAAAAGCCTGGTTAGATGAGCAGAGACCTGATTTTTATTTTACTGGAATAAAGAAATTGGTCTAGTGGTCAACTTGGTGATTTTGTGGAAAAAGTGTTTATGAGTCTTTTCAACATACAATATTCAACTTTTCTTGCACTTAGAAACCTTTTTTACTCATCGACCCTTCTATATACAGCATAAATAGAGCAAAGGGCATCAAAAGGATTGAGAATTGCATGTTTGTATGTTTATCCCCCGTTTGCATAATAACTTGAAAAAGGATTAATTGAAATTCTGTTTTCAGAAATTTGACGATCAAGGTCTTAGCTCGGCTATATCAAATTTTCAGGACTTTTCGTGGACCCCTTTATGTCAAATTCACGTGCTAAAAGAGTGACCGTAAAGAATATCAAGATAATGGCATGTCATATAACAATCAATTGTTCATGAATGAGTACACAGTTACTTTATCTTTTAAGCATTGTTGACATGAGCACGCACACACAGGCTACGATCGCTTTGTCAATGACCGATTGCTCAGTTACTCATAATAAATTAATAAATGCATTTCTCCTTCACAGCTAAAACTCCTTCTTGAAATGTTTACAAGATTTTATTGATATCAGTTTTATTTCTTTTTCTTAAGGAAGCTATTTCTTCAGTCAGTCATCAGACTCAGTCCCAATATAGTAATGACTCCAATACCAATCTGAGTGCATCTAATCATCCTCGGAATAATGAAATCTATTCAGATAGTTCCCAGTCTCTTCCTGGAATCTCAGGTACTTTTAAATTGCTTAGGTTTTGCCATTATTTTTATTGAAAACTTAATAAATTAAATTAATGTATGAGGTCTGTCCAATAAATACAAGAACTGAGGCAACACCTCCTAGAGAGAAGGCCTGCGGACAAAAGGTGTATACATTGTTACATCATCATCAAGCGGCCAAATTTACGGCTAATTATTGGTAGAAATACGATTAACAATAGCTGCTTGATGATGATGTAACAATGTATACACTTTTTGTCCGCAGGCCTTCTCTCTAGGAGGTGTTGACTGAGGTCATAAAAACTTTATTTTATAAAATCTTATCCCCTTCAAAATACTCCCCATGTAGCAATAGACTTATCTTCTGTTCCATTGTTCAAAACATCCCTGAAGTCCTAAAGTCAGGCTCTTCAGCTGCCTCGTCGTATCATGTTTTATTGTCTCCACATTGTCCCAGTGCTACACACGTATGACCATTCTGCATTTCGAGAACAAAATGAAATGGGAGATTGTCTGTTGAGTAGGGAGGGTCATCTACAGTCCATCTATTATATCTTGTCTGAGTGATTAATGTCATAGTTCAAATCCAACCAATCATGTTAGTCAGTAGCCTCCAACTGCCAGCACATGACAAGGTATAATAGCAGATGGACTGTAGCATGATTGTCAGAGTTTCTGGCCCCGTAATTCGATAATCACTGCTGAATGTGCAGGTGCAATTTTCTCAGCTTCAGTTCATCTGCAATCAGAAAGCATAAGAGACTGCACACATTCGATGTTTACATCATCACAGGAGGTCGACAGTAGTCCTGCCTTGCATCATCCTTCACAGTCCTCACTGAAACACTTGAAGAAAAGAGCCATTTTCTTCAGTGTGTTATCTCCATCCATAAACAGCCCTCCGTGTTTCCTGAGAGTTTTCCCCAAGTTTCAATCTCCATCGTTGACAGGAGCAAAAATTGGGGTGCCACAAAAAAATTCTACCTCTAGCTGTAAGCTTGCCTCAATGGTCTGACTGTTAATGATGCTCCAGTGAGTGGCTTCTCCATCAACAGAGTAGCCAGTGTGCATGGCCAAACATTACCTCAAGGTCATCCCAGAAGCTCAGTTTGTGTATTTATTGGATAGACTACATATTAATTGCATCGGACAAATCTGTTTTATTCATGTGCATTCTTTGTCAAACTCCAGACTGCCTTTATCATTATCGATGTACAATATTTTTTTCCCGTTTTGTTTACACACAGGTTGGTTTTAAAGTTGTTTTGAGAGAGCAGCCCATCCCCCCCTTCTTCTTTTGTGAAACAACCACTTGGCACAAAATCTTTTGACTTTTATTTTAATCCTTTAATTTCTTCTGTAATTTTATTCTCTTCTTGCCTCCTCCCATTGTTTAAAGAGATGGCAAGGAGGAAGTGCACAACCAATACTGTCTTCCACGTGATATGGCACAATTCAAAATTAAATACCACAATTGTATATATTAGAATGTAATGTATGGTATTTATACAGTGTGTATATGCATTTTTTTCCCCCTATGTCATTCCAATGCACTACTAATTTTTATTTTTAACATGCTTCATATTAAAAAAAAAAAAAAAAAAAACTCTTCCTGTTTATATATGTTGCAGATGGAAAAAATATGGCCATTTCCCTTGTGCTCAAATATCACATCTTTTCATTTAAGTGTTTTTATATTTCACAACTAGCAAATATCAAAATACTTAAGAGAACCTGCAGCATTTCTTCTTTCATCTGTAACACATAAAATAAGCATTAGGTAAAATCTTAAATTAAATATAAATGAAATCATATACATTTCTTGATGATAAAAGGGTGTGTTGTTATTGCTATGATTTTTTTCTGCCATATTAATTAACTTCTGTGTGTGTAATTACTTGTCAGCTATTTCCGAATAAACTGTCTTGAGAATTTTTAACAAACTTCTCCTTTGTTGTATTGTTTTTTTTTGTTTTTTTTTAAATAGCTTATCCTACTCTAGCTAACACTCATACTCCTTGCTTGCTCTTAGAACTGAAAAATAAATGCTTTAAAATATCAGTTTCACACTTTAAAACTCATCTAATGGCTTTTCTCTTTTTGTTGCTGCTTTTAAAGAAATAAGAGATTTCATTGTACAACGTGGACTAACTAACTTTCTCTTTGGTCATTTTAGAGCACGGAACCATAACAATAATAATGCACTGTTTCTGCAGCGCTCTACAATATTTCTTGTATCCAAAAACGAATTTATTTATTATTGGGAAAATGAAAAATTATTGGTTTAGTTTGTTTAATACAGCAGAGCTAAATGCTTTACCACAGCGTTTAAGGAAAAAAATCAAAACAAACAATTTCCATACTGCATTATGCTTTAATCATTGTGTGGTTCCGAGCTACAATAATGATTATTATAATAAACTAACATTTAAACTTGTTTGCTCTTAATGTAAAGTAACAAAATACATTGCTGGACAGCAAAAGTGAAATGCCCAGTATGAGACATGGAAATATTTTTGCATGAAAATTCATTGTAAATAAGTTGTGATCTACAAATCAGGCACCTACCCTTGAGGAACATTGCAGAGTTCAGTATACTCTATTCAGTGAGTTTGAAGGGGCGAGGTGACGGAAATTTGTAACCAACCAATCACAGTGATTAAGTACACGATTTAGTTCACTGTGAGTGATTGGTAAAAATTCTGCCCACCACACCCTTCAAACACACTGAATAGACTATAGGTGATGTGACCCCACCTCTCTGCCATTCAGGCAGGTGGCAATTTGATGGTGCATTGTGTCCTGAGACACATTCTGCCATTTTTCTTCCACCTACACTTGGAGTCAGCAAGGTTCATTGCAGGTGCCAGTGAAGACACCTGCCCAGATGGTCCCACGTGGTCTATTGATGAAAGATCTGATGACCTCACAATCCAAAGTAAGGTTTCAGTATCATGTAGAGCCTGTTGAATAGTGGCTGCGGTATGTGGGTGAGCATTGCCCTGTTGTAGTATGCCATTTGGTATGCATTGGAGAAATGACAGAAAATGGGGCTCAGAAGGATCTGATCTCAGACATCGATGTGCTGTCATTATACACTACACAAAGCAGGTTCAGGAGTCTTAACCAATGGCTGCCCCCACTAGATATGGCAATGTCCTCCAGGTGTCGGACCTCTATGGTGTTCCGCAAGATGTGACAAATGGCTATGCATAACTCCGTGACGCCATGTCCTAATGTGAACCTTGATTCATCTGAGAATTGAATGTACCTCCATTCCTGCCTCCAAATTCTCACGTTTTCTACTCCACAGAAGATGTTCGACGATTGTTTGGTGTCGATGGCAACTTGAGCAGAGGACGTCATGCCTGTAGTCCACTTTCATTCACACGTCTCCCGATGATCCTGTGGGACACTTACTCTTGCACGATTTGTGTAGATGGTAAGGTTGGATCCGCTGTCGCACATCTTCTGATATGTCTCTCTCCATGAAGCTGACTGGAGAATCTTATCTACTTGATGTGTGGCCTTCCTCTTTCCATGCTGTAATACATCATGTCATAGTGTTCACTCCACAGTTCATATGGCAGGCAATTCATCGAGCAGACCAACCTGCCTCGTGCAAGCCCACTATGCAGCCCTTTTCGGATGGCTCCAAATGATGATACAGTGGTCACTGTTGACAGCCAGGCATCCTTTGTGATCACTCAGGACTGTCAGTAGTCAATACCAGCAGCAATTGTGATCTTGCTGTCTGTGCAGTGGCATTTTATGTGGTCTTCCATGACATTTATTTTGGGGCGTTTCATTTCTCTGTCCAGTAGTGAAACTGTTTAAAATAAGCTCAATTTAATTTTCACATTGAACATGATATTCTATTCCTAATTACCCTAAAGTTTGAAGCCTGTGTGTTAAGTTTCACAATGTAGTATCATGTGTAATTAAAATAACAATGATGCTGATAATCTTAACCTTGAGGAAAGAAAAAGAATAAATGATAAAGAGTTGGTCGTGGAGTTTCACTATAACCATGGAGCTCTACAGTCAAATCAATTTGATAGCATGGTTTATCTTGTAGGTTGCGCTGGACCTCAACCTACAGGCTTTGATGCTAGTATGTTTAAAGCATCAGATGAGAGCGGCTGGTTGGTTGGGAGTGACATCAGTCATACAAAAGGTCATAGAGGAAAAAAGAAGAAAAAAGACAAGAAGCAGCACAAACACAAGCATAAACATAAACACAAGCATGAGCATCGGGAAAAAGATCGTTCTCATAGCTCAGGTGGGAGCAGCAACCATAGTCCTGTACCGTTTAATAGTCCAGGAGCTCATGAAATTACTTGAACTGGAAACGTTAGATTAATAATTAAATTCTGTTGTCCTCATTTCATATTATTAAAAAGTGAGATTCTAAAATATTTAAAAATAATGTTAATATATTTTTCTAATTAAATAAATAAATTATTTTTTAATATTGATGTTTTTAATTCAAAAAGTGACAGCCATATACAGGTAATTTATACAGCGTGATTCAAAACTCAATGTACAAACTTTTAGGGAGGTAGTATGGGTGATTCTAAGCAAAAAAGTTCATATGAACACTTATAATATATAGTTCTATAATATCTAGGATGATGAAATTTGGGGGAATAATAGGGTACATAAAACTGTGTATACAACTTAAAATTTGATCTTAACACGTGCTGGTTAGTACTCACATGTGAGCACGTGTTATGATGTCAAACGCGTAACTCGGAAACTACTCGTTGGAAGTCGATCGTTGGAAGCTTTATGTACGCTATTATTCCCTCAAATTTCATCATCCTAGATGTTATTAACTTGTTGATCTTGGTGGCAGCATTTTTATTTCTGTTCATATATCTGTTATTGTTCAAATTCGGACCATGTTCATAGGAATGTTTATGCTTAGAATCACCCATACTACCTCCCCTAAAAGTTTGTACGTTGAGTTTTGAATCACCCTGTAGATCAAAGGGTGAGTTAAATAAAAGATTCCCTTGAGTCTCATGGGAAAAAATGAACAAAAAACTATGATCTGTATTAACCTCTTCACGATCAGTGACGAACATGCGTTCGGCAAGCTAGACCCTCCGTTCATAGTTATTAATTCTATGAACCAAATGAAAACGTGGTTTTTCAGGAATGGAACAGTTTATTTTTTTATGGGTCCATTTTCCTGTCAATAGATGGAACCATTATGTTTATTTTTGATTGCTTATTTCAGCACTGTTGTACATCGTATTTGCAGCGTTTTTACATTGTTTTTGCTCCTTTTTTGTAAAAAAATGGATGATTATGATTATGTCAATGCAAGTAGTGATGCTGAAGATCCTGATTTTGAAATAAATACCGATTCTGAAACAGAATTATTCTTATAAAATTGTACATGATGAACGCACGTTCGTCATTGGTTTGCCAGATAGTACATAAAATCTGGTCCTGGAGCTATCCTTCATAATTTATGCTGGTCGTGAAGAGGTTAAGTAAACCTAAAATAGTGATCACTCATCCCTACGAATAAATTGGGCCAATTTCAAAATCTATTGAAATTTTAAAAATAGTGCATTTAATTTGAAAATAGAAGGCTGGCTCTATGTAGTCTGATTCTACTTCTAAATTTAAGGGGGGGGGGGGGGGTAATTGAAACTTTCTCTATTTATTCATTAATGTCGGAGGTAATGGCATGAAAAAATCCTCCTAAAGACCATTTTCCAATTAAATTCTAAAAATTACAAAGAGACTGCTATCATCTGAGGAAAAAGAATTTAAAAACGATCACTGATTGACGATATTACTCAGATGCCACGATCAATTGCTCTCCCAAGTCTTGGAGTGAAATTTCTAACTTTGATCACGAGGTCGCTTCCCCCCCATCTTGTTCAGCTGTGTTGTGATTTTTAATGATGTCCCTAATGTTGCTAGAAAATAAAAATATATTATTGTTTATAAACTCTTGGTGGTTTTCTTCCTTCTACTCACCCCTTCTCTGGCACAAACTTAGCAGAAATTGGGTATAAGGGCTATGGATCTATGATGGTAAATAAATTTTACAAGAAAAGGGCAGTCGTTAATCGTGTGCCCTGACATGCATATCTGGATTTGAATTCCTTGGGAGTCAAAATTTTACAGATTGCTTTACCCTACAGATGTGTGCAGATGGATATGTTTAGTGAACTCAGAATTGTAAATAATGCTTATCTCCATGTTTTAGACAATTCCATACTGCTCAGAGATATTTGTGATTTTAAGAATCTCAGTCAGTTCAAAACTGCTATTGACAGGAAAATTAGTTCCTAGTAGATCAAGTTATTTTTGAGCTGATCAAGATTCTTAAAAACCACACGTCTAGTGTTACAGTAAAACATCAATTACCTGAACCGATAAAAAACACAAAATGTTTCTCAGCTTACTACATTAAAGAAACCGAGAGACTATGGATAATAGTAATAAGGAATAGAAACCAACCGCTTGTTCACTGATTGATGTCTACAATGTAGCCAAAATGTGCATACAGGCTAATAAATTGATTTCTATTCTTTATAACATTATACAGGGGTTGAACAAAATAATATTTAATTAGGTTGTAAAATTCCAGCATGACCTTGTACTGTAGGCCTAAAAATTTTCATAGGCAATTTTTAATAGGAATAGTAAATAAATAGGAAAATAAATATAGAGATATTGTTGATGGGTAAACAATTTTGTTTTACACATACAGAGGTTGGACAAAATAATATGAACACCTTTGATTTTAGATGTTTTGTCGAATATCTAGAAAAATACTTGATGAATTATCCTGAAACTTCAGGGATGTAAAGAGCATGTTACACCTCCCAAAGGCAAATAGGGTACCAGCATCAAATTGAACAAAAAATAAAGTTTGGGATCACTCTGTAAAAAATAATGCTTGAAATGTGTTGTAGCATATGATTATGAGGCTTTTTTTTTTTTTTTTTTACTTATCTGTGTTCATTTGTATGAGACTAGGACGTATATTCATGGAAATATAAAGGTTTATTTTGTAAGTTTTTTGTTTTATGACATGCAGGGTTTTCAACCCAATGCAATGCCATTTTCAGGAAACTTGACGAACTACAGTAGAGACAACACCCTGCAATCAGAATATTGTACCAACCCACGCAGGCCCAAACTAGATTCAGCCTGGTGAACGGGCTGCCCTCATGGGACTCGTTCCAGGGTAAAGAGGACTCGCTTAGATTTTAAAAAAAGCACGAATGCCAGACAGAAGGAGAGCAAAGCATTTAATTTTACTACAGTTCTAAAAATGATTAATACAATTTATAGGGCCCCAATTAAATGACAAGATAATAGATCATAACTATATTCAATTGATAAAACACAAAATATAATACAGGTACAGGATCTTTTATCCGTAATGCTCGGGACCTGGGGTATTCTGGTCAAAGGGTTTTTCCATAATTTGGAACATTTTAAAACTTATAATCAATTGAATTAAATTTACACAAATTACAAACCAAGACAATTGTTTATTTCATTATCTCTCAATTATTACAAGGTAATTTAGAGGTACATGTACCACAGTTATCATCTGATGTTTCTTATGAAGCATTATTAAATAATTTATGTAAAGTTAATTGTTTCATATGTTTTGGCCTTTCTTTCAGCAATTGTTCTTTAATTTTATAAAGCGCCGGATCAACATTGTACACCTGTTCTGTTGACAGATGCTCATCTGTAATTAATTTATGAAACTCTTCTAAATAGGCTTCAGCAGCGTCGTAATCAGCGGATGCTTTTTCACCACATATTGCTAAGATACGAAGACCATTTAGTTTCTTAAATTTAGCAAAGCAACCTGAAGAATATTCGCAAAGTGTTGAGATATTCAGCTGCTCATGAAATTTTTTTGCCTGGGCCATAATAAGCGAACACGTAAGCGGAAACTTTTCGCTGCGACGTTGTCGAATCCATTCCATCAAAACTTTATCGATAGTCACATTTTTGGCTTGATGAAGTGTCTTTCCTACTGCCATTAATTTTGGTTCATCACTACGCTATAAAATTTCAACAATTTACCTTTTTGCTTTTTCAAATCATAAATGGTAGATGAGCCAATCCCATATTCGTCACTTACAAACTTTACTGAACAGCCTTCGTCAAGACGCTTCAATAATTCGACTTTGTCCTTTATACTAAGTGACACACGCTTCCTCTTGGCATTAATCGATTTCGTTGATGTTCCTGGAGGTCTTTCTGACATATTTTCTTCGATTTGGGCAGAGTCTGTTCAAAAAACTTACAACACGTTGAAATGCGAAGCAACACGTGGCTTTTACAGTAGAGTCACTGTATAAGAAGTGCGCAGCGCCACGAAAACGAAGCGGCAAATTTAGAATTTATTGATATTTCGATATTATTAAATCCAAGACTAAAGCCGGTTTTCGGAGCGTTCCGGATACTGGAACGCTGGATAAAAGATCCCGTACCTGCATTAGTTCCTCAAGCTATACGGCACATCGGGCACTCAGTCTTACATATGAGATAATTTATATTTTACACATGCAGGATTCTGTAGGGCTCATGCACCTTTGAATATGACCTCACTCCTGGACATACACCAGCAACTAAACTGCTTACTAGTATAACCACAACAAAACACTGCACCACTGCAGCCTCTTATCATACCAGCTTCATTGGGCCCCATGCAACGTCAGGAACACATCGCATGCTCCTTTTCAATCCAGAGGAGGAGCACTGTAACCTCCACTACAACTCTTTACCAAGAGATTAAAGACTCAATCACTATGCTCGCGCTACTATTCCTGCTAGTTCCAGGCAGACAGTGATTTCTGCACTTAGCTTCCTCAATGCACCGTACTGGAGAGCAGATAGGACGCCGTTATATTCGTTTCCACCAGACCCTGCTAGTAAGCAGCTTTGAAACACCTCATGTTTCTTTAGAGGGCTGACTTCCCAATGCCCAGAGCAGGCGTCAAATGCTCAGACTCACATTAACTATAACTGGATGGCTCGCACGGAGCCAGTTGCTTTCACCGGGACAAGTAGCTCCGTAATCCTACAATATTTCTGTGCAGAGGAAGCAACACTGCCACAGTAACTACGTCCAAGATATAAAACAGCACCGCCGAATTATTTGTCCTTGCTACACTCCATCATCAGACATTCTCACATTGCTTAGCAAAACATCAGCCTTTGTCCTGATAGGCGATTTCTCGTATATGAATATGGAAACAAAAAATTCCTGGAGCAGGCGACTGAACAGCCATTTAATGTTATTCAGCTCATGGGACCGTGTTAAGGCAACAGAGATACATCTCATCCAATGTGAAATCCACTATCCAGAGTTAAATGGACACCATAGGATATCATCAATGGCACACACGGGCTTCTCAACTTGGACGAGCGCAAATTCGCAAAATTTATTCCATCTCAAGGCGGGCGACCATTCAAGGCTGTTTTCCTTTATAAACACGATGAAATTACATTTATTCTCATCGCTTTGGGATATTTTAACAAATATAATGTGTTTCAACAACGACAAAGGGGGAGCCAAAAAAAAAATGGCCTTCATGGCCCAAAAAAAACTTCATAGACTCCTGCTTCCCTGCAACGCAACAACAATTGGCTGGGCAGTGCTCACCATAAAAGGAATCAATGAATCTCAGCATCCTCTCCATGAACTTCTGTCTTAACAATGCAGACTCTCTTACTTGCATATTGTCAACAAATATGCATTATAACAATTATTAAATAAAGATATCAGAAATAATAACTCGTACAATTATACAGATAAAAAAATAATGACAATTCATGAAATTTACCTAAATAAAATCAAACCCCCCCAAAAAAATTCCCCATAACTCTTAAACAATAAATCTACTGGCCTTACAGGGCACAATATAAAAATATTAAATGTTTGATGAAATATGAGCATTTTCACTAAATAATGTTTAACTGTGCATTGCAAGAATTACTGAAATGTCTCTTGCATAATTTATTAGCCAAATGTATAGAGCTACTCTTAGAAAAAGCCCAAGCAAATATCGTGAAAATTCAGAAAGATATTGTTAATAGAATGAGTTGAATTTCAGTTGCTCTCAAAAATAAACAAAATGATAAGGGGTTTTCTGCAAATTTTTATTTTTAGACTGAACACCAGTATCAACTTCTTACACTGCTGCTATGAAGTCTATATGCCCGCCTTTCACTCGTACAACAGCCTCTTTCGCTCTTATTACCCTCATTTAATATTTTTATATTCTGATTGCAGGGTGTTGCCTCTACTGTAGTTTGGCAATTTTCCTGAAAATGGCATTACAATGCGTTGAAAACTCTGCATGTTATAAAACAAAAAAACTTACTAAAGAAACCTTTATATTTCCATGAATACACGTCCTAGTCTCATACAAATGAACACAGATCAGTAAAATTTGTCTCAATCATATGCTAAAGCTACAACCATTTCAAGCATTATTTTTTACAGGGTGATCCTAAACAATATTCTATTTGTTCAATTTGTTGCTGGTCCCCTATTTGCCTTGGGACAAAACCCCCAAGTGGTGTAACATGCTCTTTACACCCCTGAAGTTTCAGGATAATTCATCAAGTATTTTTCTAGATATTCGACAAAACGTCTAAAATCAAAGATGTTTATATTATTTTGTCCAACCTCTGTATACGTAAAACAAAACTGTTTTACCCATCAACAATATCTCTATATTTATTTTCCTATTTATTTACTATTCCTATTACAAATTGCCTTTGAAAAATTTTAGGCCCGGAATTTTACAACCTTATTAAATATTAAAACTTTAAACATACAGAAATGATTCTTGTGTTGAAATGTAATGAAAGAATGTTAGTTGTTCCCTACACGTAAAGTAGCACATGCACATATGTTCACTGGAATTATTCTTTCAGGACTAGTTCATGTGCTGAGATGTGGATCGTGCAACAAAAAGCGTAATTGAAACTAACTCCGGCGATGCTTCACAACACATAGAGGGAGATGGACTGTCGTCTTGACATCTGTCAAGCAACTAATGTTGCACATATTGAAATGTATTGAAATAGATACAAAACTTTGTACTATATTTCATATTTTAGTACTCAATTTATGTGCATATGTATTTTGTAATCCCAGCATTCGTTTTTGGTGACTTTGTATACCTACGCTTTTTTTTATGGTTTCATGTAAAACTTGTACAGATGTATACAGATGTTTGATTATCCAAACAAATCGATTTTCTGAACCACTTGGTTTTAATTGGTTCGGATAATTGATGCTTTACTGTATTTGATATCATCTCTTTTTCCATACCAATTTTCAAGCATACTATTAAGGAAACCCAAATATGCTTCAAAATTGCCTTTGGGTTGATAATCTCCCTGCTGATTTGGTTAGAGATATCATGGTGCAATAATATTTTTGTCTTCAGTAATCAATTTTATCAAATAAGCAAAGGCATACCGATGGACTGCTGCATAAGCCCTTTCCCTGTTGAATTGTTCGTAAGAAACTTAAAAAATCGAGCCCTTTGCACCTGCAACTGTTCCATCTTCCTGGTGCAGGTATGTGGCTGATATATTTCTGATCTCTGAAAACAAAAACCATAAATTAGATTTGTTCCTTTATGAAATCAGTTCCTTATCCCTTTCTATGAAATTTAGAGTGGAGCAGTGAAATGAAAGGAAACTCCTTTACCTTGACCTGATGATTAAAAGAGAAAATTTTCAATTAATTTATGAAATCTATGAAAAAAACAATTTCTTCCCATCTTGTCTTCCTTGAAATTTGAACCATTCTTACCCTCAAAAATTGCAGAATTCCTTTAACCATAGAAAGGGTAAAAAATATTTAAGGACTTTGCTCATTTCAATAGATACCATCAAGAAATTATGAACACATTCAAAAAATAAAAAAAAGAAAACTAAATTATCCATGATAACCAGGTCAAAGCATGTAATAAAAACAATAGCCTCATAATTCTTCCTTACAGCAGGACCATTACCATAGCATTAGATAATGGTCTTTAGGACACTTGTACCCCTTTCTTATGCTGTATAACCGTTCTATCCTGAGCACGCTCCCAAATGCTTCTGAGACTCTTTCCTTTCTCATGATTTGCCTGGAAGGGTTTTCAGACTAATCAAAAATGAAAAAACTTTGAAAAAAGGAATCTGTTTCAGGAATGGTTTTGACAATTTCTGATTAAGTAGCAAAGATTGATATGGAAGCTCGTTCTATTAAAGATCAATATTTTTCGTATTTTTCAAATGCTCTAATGCAGTTGAACAAAGGAAAAGATGCCTTCTTTGAATGGCATTTTTTTATGGTTTTATTCAATACAGTTATTTGTAATAGCTTACATCAAGAAAAGAAATTAATATTGATATGTTCAGAAAAGAATAATGATATTGATTAATTATAAAAAAAAGAAAAGAAATTGACCATACAGGAATTAGTATATTAATATTTCCTCTCACACGCATCTAAGCGAGCTTTTTACAGCCAAATTTAAGGAGCAAATATTTTTAATATTAATTGTCAATTAATGTATCTCAACTGTAATTTTTGTTAACATTCAATATTATTACATGGAATAATTATTATTATAGAATATAGAAAAACAATTGCAGGAACAGTTTTGGACAAGTTAACCTTTGTCATGCAATTGTTCTGAGGAAGTACAGGTCCCAGATCGCTCTCAGATTAGGAAGCAATGTAGTATCCAGAACAGTTCCGAGAACACACGAGTAAGCCACAGACCTTTCTTAGAATTAGTCGTGGAATAGGATTTTTTGTTCATGAGAAAGGGATATTAGAGATGGCCTTGCTGTACTTGTGTCCCAGTTAGTAGAGGTTATGAGGTAGATACTCATGGTCCCTGGTTCGAATCAAGATCGCAAAAATTTTTCCTTTCATTTTTCAAGTTAATTTTATTATAAAAACACTAACAACTTAAACAACTTAAAGTAGGGTTTGGATTTATATGCACTAAAAAAAAGCCAAAATGTGCACTAAAATATGCTTAAATATGTACCAAAAATTTACTTTCATTGTCATACTTACCAAATAAGACAGTAAAAATGAAAAAGAAATGAAACCAAAGCAAAAATTAAAATTTATTATCCTGAACAATCAACATTTCCCCAAAATTTTCTATAGAAAGATTTACCGTAAACATTCTACTATAATGCTAAAAATTTTGGTCTAAATAAAGCACCTAAATTTATGGTACCATATTATACAAGAGTATGATAATATTAGCCCTGCGACGACTGACGGCGGGCTGGGGGTTCAAACAAACTTTGAGTTGACGAACTTCAGATGAATTTATCATATAATATACATCACAGTACATTAATTATACAGTATATACACTGTACAGTTCATTATACAGTACATTAATTCACTTTTTATTTGAATTTCCTATTGCCAAAAACTAATACGAAAATAACTTCTCAAAAAGATGGCAACTTCAAAGCTGCCTCAATCTGACAAAGTTACATTCTGTCCTGATGAACTTCAAACAAAATTAGCATATAATATACATTACAGTACATTAATTATACAGTATATACAATGTGACAATTATTCAACTATATGAAAAAACACTTGATAATTTTTGAACAATTGGCGATCGGTTGAATGCAAGGCATGTTGGGATTTTTTTGAGCATGCGCACTCGTAGTGTTGTTGTTGTTGTTGTTGTTCATTTTTCGTTGAAAATGTCAAAATTTTAGAAAATGATATCATCTCTATTATCCAAAGTGAGGCAGATGTTGAAAAGATGTGGTTCATGCAGAACGGAGCATGACCCCCATCGGACCAATAGAGTGTTTCAAGTCCTGGAAGAGCACTTTGGAGAGCGCATTCTGGCTTTGGGGTACCCAGAGGCTACTGAAATGGGATCGCTTGGCCGCCATATTCTCCTGATCTAAACCCTTGTAACTCATTTTTGTAGGGCAATATTAAAGACACAGTTTACGCAAATAACCCCGAAACCATCGCTGAGCTCAAAACAGCCATTCAGGAGGTCATCGAAAGCACCTCAGCGAGTTTTGCAGAATTTTGCTCTTCCTCTGCGCCACATCATAGCCATTGGCAAGAATATCGAACATGTCATAAACTAAATTCGAATATCTGTAGTTACTTTTAACATTTGAATAAAATTTTTGAACTTAGTAGTTTTTGAAAATATGATGTTCATTTCATACAGCTCAATAATTGTCACACTGTACAATGTACAGTTCATTATACACTACATTAATTCACTTTTTATTTGAATTTCTTGTCACCAAAAACTGATATTAAAGTGACCTCAAAAAGAAATCCGGCCAGCTTCTGTCCATTCCTTTTATATTATTTATCGAAGACGGGTGATAATGAATTAGATTTTGAAGGATTTTAATTGTAAAGATCCAGATTATGCACATTTAAAAATCTAAAAAATAAAAAAAGTTTTCTGCATATTTTTCCATATTTTATTTCTCACAATGAGTCAAAAATGGGGATTGCATTATACAAGAGGATAGCATCTTTACTTTTTTTTTATGGGCTCTAAAATTGGAACCGCTTTATACAAGAAGTGCATTATAGTAGAATATTTACGGTAGTCGATTATCAGCTAGTACATTTTCTAACATGGACAAAAATCTCTCTCCGACAACCGTGTCACAACTGTGGTTACTGGTAAATACTTGATGATGGACACAACTTTGGGAGAGATTGAACCAAAATTAGACATCTGCCAATTCAGAGCCTTTGAACTTTGTTCCAAAGTTTCCCATGCTGAGCACATCTTGTGTATGGCAGCCAGTTTTCCCCCTCACTGCCTCATCCTTAGGTCCAGGCCATAGAACTGCCTTTTTAATTATTGAAAGATAATATTCTTCATACAACACTAAAAATATTCAAATAAGAGTTCAAAAATGAAGGCCAGGCTGACATTTTGTAGACAGCCAACAAATACAGGAATTGTTCTGGAATATAACTGCTTTATCGGAAACTCCATATCGTTGCTGTTCACCGATAACTCATTGTTAGTGTAAATAATAAAAATTAATAACAGTTCATCTTCCTTTCACTGAGCTTTTCAGGTACAACTGCACACTTATTCAAGCAACACGTTATGTAAGGCAACGTAATATGGTTTGAAGAACTTGAATGAAGGAAACCAAAAAATTGGAATTTTGAGGTTAAATTTACTAATTAATAAATAATTTTGAAGTAAATTATATTTTTGTGTAATATGCAACAATACCCAAATATGCCAAAATATGCACCAACACTTGAAATATTCAAAATGCACAATAAAGCCAGAAATATGCATTTAGATGCACAATTAAAGTTAGGCAAGGAGGTCCTAGTCTCATACCAAATGGGAGGGGGGGGGGGGGTACTTAAAGTGCTTAAAAACATCATTTAAGTGAATTACTAGTTTGGGAAAATGTGGACATTATATGCAAAATGTTAACCCTACTTATAAGAAACATCAAAGGCAAAATCCTAAACAATGACATCAGGAATAAATGAACTGAAATGTGAGAATGTTTACATAGGTCAAAGTAAAATGAAAATTGGGAGAACAGACTATAAGGCCTATTTAAAAAGAATTATAAGAAAGACCATACTACCTTATTCCACAAGTTCTAAATGCTGGACATTATGTGATCCAAACAATTACAATATTTTATATCTGACAGAAGATACTCTTAGTTTTTTTAGAGTTATAAATAAATAAATCATTTAAATTAAAATAAAGGACTTATGGATGTTTCACTATGGTCTTCAATATTTTATGATATTAAATAATTGCTTCAGCAGTTATCTCCAATTGTTTAACTTTACATTGTTTAGTAATTTCAATGTTTTAAATTTCTTTGTTAATCAATTCTCTTTTTAAATTTTAAATTCTTCCATACTATAATTTAAACTGTTCTTCACTGCAATTGTAGTAATCACTTAATACAGCTTGGTAATAATAATTTCCTCACAGTAATAATTTACATATAGCTATGGAAATATGTATACACATGGATAATAACCCATTCAACCTTATAAAAGAGTACTATATTTTCCAGGATTCTTTAGAATCAGTTTGAGGAAACATAAATATAACTTGCAAAACAGAGAATATAACGATGCATTATTCCATTACCACAATTCATTTCAGTGGAAGCAATGCAGAGGCAACCTGATGCTGATTAGCAAAAATTTTAGTCAAGAATTGTGAACCTTAAATAATAAGTAATCTTATCAAGCTAAACAATGTGAACAATTGAAGGATTTAAGACTTGGTTGACAATGTACAATAATGGAAATAACAATCCCCTGGGATGAAGCTTTAAGTCATAAAGCACCATGAAAGCAGCAGTAGATTAAATTTCATCGAATTTTAAATACAATACAGTAATTGTAATCAATCAATAAGTGAGGGGGGGGGGGGAGAACCTACCTTCATTTGTTCTTGTTGTAATGCAATGAGTTTTTGTGAAAGCATGGATATAACCCCAAAAACACCTTAATTAATGCTGCAATTATATTATTATTTCACAACTTTTTGCAACTATAAAAGGTCTTCCAAAAGTGATGGCAGAAACAGCACAAACCCCTGATGGACTGATGACATGAACCAGTATATCATGCACTGATATTACACAAACATTAAATTGGAAACTCACCCCAAGCTACTTCCAATGTTCAAAGAGATGTATTCTAATATTGCTATTAATGAATAATGTAATACTGATCAGTACTGTGCAACTATTAGCAACAATTTAACATCCAAGTTATAGAAAAGTGACAAGAACACAGTTCACTAGGTGCATTCACTTTCCTGATTTATTTTGAAAAAAAAGTACCAGAGTCCATCACTTTCAACCTAGTTAGCCCTTTAGCCCTACACATTTTTGATTATGCTTATGCCATAATGACAAGGCTGCTGCAAATGCTTCTTTAAGAAGCAGTTTTGTCCACTGGAAAATTGCTGATGTAAGAGCAAAGTTTTGGAAAAATTCAAAAATCGCTAGGTGTCAGATTTGTAGAGCATGAGGAAACCAATTCAAATTTGTGTCGCTAAGGAACTTATGATCAAGGGCTGCCCAAAAAGCAGAAACGTTGTAGAGAAAACAGCCCACTAAAAAAACATTTGTGGCAGTCATGCAGTCATGAGGTCAGCATTGTGAAAAAGGTGTATGACTAGAGGGTAACTATGTTGAGAGGTGACAACGGTTTCAGCTTTCTATGGCCAGTACTTTTTCAAAATAACTTAGGAGATCCTAGAACTTTCATGCACTTCGTACAAACACACAGACAACAAATGGATTCTAACATTAATATTAACTGATGTCAAATATCCTTCATGAGATATTGATATCAGAGTTGAAACTTAAATAACATTCTACAAAATACATTCCAATTTACCAGATGCAGATTCACATACAGACCAAACTTACCAAAATAAACACTCATGGGAAATCTGGGAAAATTTTATTTTACATGAAATTGTGACATTGGTGTCATTTTATTTTATTTTATTTCAGTTAATTTGTCAATTTAACGCAGTTTTTTGATAATTATCTGAATTTTCTTGTTTTTTATTAAGAGAATTTTGTTAACCTGTAAGTACTCACATTGTTGTAAGAATTGACTACAACAATTAAAGTTGGATTGCTCAGACAACACCACCTAGACAGAAGGCCTGATCACAGAAACGTCATACATTGTTACATCACGCAAAAGCAGCTATTGTTAATCGTATTTCTACCAATAATAAGCCCTAAATTTGGCCGTTTGATGATGATGTAACAATGTATGATATTTCTGTGCGCAGGCCTTCTGTCTAGGTGGTGTTGGCTCAGAGGGCTTTAGTTGTTGTAGCATGATTTCCTAGTAATAGAGCAAACATTCTGAAGTTTTGGCTATTTATTTGAGCAGAGTTAGTTTTTTTGAGGATTATGCTCCTAGTCATGACAGGGATCGGACATGCTGATGCAGCTGAAGGCCCGATTAGATATCTGATGCAACGATTTAGCCTTCAAAGATGATTTTAGGCTTTGCTGAATTTTGTGTTTCATCTCGTGGTGCTACTTTTTGTATATGGGTCTGCCTTTGATTGCATTTTAAGCAGTGGCCATCCACGTCTTTAAGTTGAATAGCTTCTTTTAAATCATTGAGATGCAACTACAAGGTGTTTAATTATTGAGTCATGTGTTTTGCCAGACTGTCCTTTCCTTGATGAATCACTACTATTAGGATGAAGATATATCTTATGGTGAGTGACGGTAACTGATTGTTTATTTGTGACTGACTGTATGACAATGAACAATATTCAACTGGGCAAATTGTTTAAGCAATGGTGTCTGGATATGCGGAAGAATTGAATAATATTCCTAGACTATATTGTCATACGTTTTTGTCAGATGAAATGGACAAGCAGGCTTTAAACACATCGCAATGTCAGCTATTGTTCAAGAACTGTAAAATTTACAGTTTGCAAGCTTCATGCTTGTGATATTAATATTGTAGACATATTTCTTAACTTTACTGTGAATTGCTAATTGTGCAATGGAGATGCAGTGACACTGCTTTATGTTGCTTTACACGGTAAAGAATTATCCAAGTTTTGGATAATTTAGCCAATGGTTAGCCCTCTTAATTGTAGACACAATGGCAGAAAATTTTTTTTATATTTAACAACTTAAAGGTGTGCCCAATAATTGAAATACCAGTACTAATTTTATAATGTAGCTATGAGGCGCTCTATTGTAACTGTTTATTTGTTGAATCAAGTTTAAATGGTTCTAGTCCATATCGTATAAAAGTAAAAAAAAACTATTAAAGTTGGGCTATAGTTTATTTAACAAGTCAACATAAGAAAAGTGATGTATAAAAGCATCAGTTCTGAGGAGCAATTAGTTGGCTGTTCATTCTTATTTAGTACTAGAAGCGAACCCACCCATTTATATAATCGGGAAATAACCCATTGTTAGATTTTTTCTTTGTTGTGACAACATCCACCGTAGCTGATTTTATGTAAATGATGATCATGCATAATGGTTACTTGGTGTCTTTGTTTTATTATGCTGGTGCTTCAGTAGCACTGTAAAATATTAACAATCCTTTGGTTGGAATATATTGCAGTTTCTTATGCTTTCGGGATGCTTAATGAAAGCAAGTGGTAATGATGAATCATATATAATTATAGTTGTTGCAGACATTCAGTGAGTTGGTGCGATTGTGGCACTGTTTTATGTTCTGTATGATCATATTGAATGCTCCATTGATCTTATACAGAGGTTGAGTCAACAGTAGTGGCCATTCACCATGCAAACTTTTAAATGGGCACCAGACAGGAACCACACATTGCTATCTTCAAAGTAGAGTCCATCATGCTCGATGGTATTCATCCAATGATCAGCCAGTTGGCGGATGCCCTCCCAAAACCACTCCTCCGGTTTCTGGGCGAAAACGTCACACACGGCGTCTTCAACCTCAATGACATTGGCGAAGCGCCGTCCACACAGGAAGTGCGCCGTGGACCGGAAGAGATGGTAGTCGGAAGGTGCCAGGTTGGGGCTATAAGCTGGATGTGGCAGAACCTCGATTTTTTCCAGCAGTTGACGACGCACCTTCACCCATTGTTGTGCTTGCGTGGGCGTTAGCTCGTGGGGCACAACTCGGCAGCTCCTGTTGACCTTTCCCATGGCGTGCAGATGTCAAACCACACTCGATTGTGATGTCCCAATGTCTGCCGCTAGTCCACGGGTGATGCTGCCTGGGTTGGCTTCCACTCGTTGCCATAGGGCTGCGTCATCCACTTCTTTGGGTCTTCCGCTCCTTGGCGCATCTACCAGGCCCATGTCTCCAGACGAAAAGCGGGAGAACCACCGTCGTGCTGTCTGTTCATTGGTCACACCCTGACCTTCCACCCTGCAAATTTCAGCGGCTGCTGCTCGCGCACTGGTCCCCTTTTTCCAATAGTGAAGAAGGAGCCCACATATCACCAATTTTTCTGCCATATTTTTACACTGGCTGATGCAGGTAGCACAATGTCTATGGCATTCAAATTCCTACTGACGTTTCTCTTAATAAACTGCGATATACCCTTGTGGTAAATGGTCTTCGCCCAGAATTCGTCAAACTCTAATCCCCCCTCCCGAGTCGGCCACTACTTTTGACTCAACCTCTGTAGTTGAGTTAACCTTTCTAGTGATTGCTAGTTACTGTTATAGCTGAATTTATGAATGTTAATGATCAGTGCATTATGCACTTTTGATTATTGTGGAGTTCAATTCTTTGAGTACCATTCGGAGTTTGTTCTGTTTATTTTCTTACCAATTGTGAAGCAGAAACTGTCAGCATGCCACATCTGCCATATTTTATAGTAATCAATTGATTGAATTTATCGTAATGTATGTTACCTTAGAAAATGGGTTACAACTAAACTTGATACAAACTTTATTGTTAAACTAAAATCACTCCTTTTTGTGATTATTAAACATTTATCTGGAAATAAACCTTTTATCATTTCTGTTTTAATAAGAGCCCTAGATTTAATATTTTTTTGGAGGGGTTTCTCAAACCGAAAAAATGATTTTAATGGTTTCTCTAGGACAGAAGTTGATCTAGAGAAAGACAGGAATCACATGGGCTTCAGGGTTCAACTTCTGATAGATTGTGTGTTACAGCAAATACACAAGCAGATACCTATATACAGCTTATAATGATTATAAAAAGGCCTTCAATATCATCCCACATTCATTGTTCCCAAACATTATACATTATTCCCACATTCAACACAGATATACAAGGTAAAATGTTGTACTGGAGAACTACTGTTATACTTTGCCATCAACATGAAACCATCATGACAGAGCAAAGATATATAGGGTGGTCCATTTAAGTGTAGACATGGAATTATCTCGAAAACAAAGCATTGTACGAAAAAATGTCCAAAATCCAAAGTGAATTACTTCACGGGGAGGGGGGGTTCATTAGCCAAAAAATTAGCCCCCATCCCCCCTTGTGAAGGGGGGGGGGGTAACATTGAAATCTTAAATAGAAACCTCTATTTTTAATGGTATATTCAGATTGTACACAATATTCGAGAAATGTTTTTCAATTGATCCAACTGTTTAGGAGATAGAGGTCCTGAAAGTGTGGAACTTAAAGTTTTGAACCCAATTTTATCGATGAAGACAGAGATAGAGAATGGGTCTTACAGACATTCCTATTCTACTTTTTAATGGTCTTTAAGAATCCAAAGTCAGAATTTCAAAAATCCATTATTTTTCAATACACACACATAGATTCTGCCTCCATAGGACTGCTGCCCCCAAGACTTTGCGTGTGCACTAAAAAATTTTGAATTTGAAATTCGGACTTCAGTACAATGCTTTCTTTTCAAGATATTTCCATGTCTACACGTAAATGAACCACCCTGTATACAGGGTATCCAAAAGTTAGGAAAGACTCTACAACTCAATAATTCACACATGAATGCGTATAAAATGATTCTGTTTACACAGAAACGATAGAAATGAAGTCTCTTTAATGTCAGAATTTCTTATACAGTTATTCTAGCAGACACAGACTCGCTGCAAACGCTATTTCGGAAGCAGATAGTGATAGTCGTTTCGTCTCACCGATAATAATCCAGCATCTTGCCATCCGAAAATGTGTATATACTGATGTCTGTTAAAGCACTAGATAATACATGTAGCGCAAACCTTTTACAAGGTATTTACCGACAATACTAACTGCTGATTGGTTAGTTCTAATCACGTGGATTGGCTGCCGACATCTTGGACCTAGAGATTTCACTGATTAGCATTGCTCTTAGTGTACTATCTTTAATTTTATTTATTTTATTACGTTTGACTATTTATAACTTGTCTCTATAATTTTATGTATTTTATTTATCCATACTAGTTTGTATTGTGGGTGAGTGTAGGACATTAACCACACTGGACATTAACCACACCGGACATTTACCACCGGACAATTGCCACACCGGATATTTACCACACCGGGCATTTACCACACCGGATATTTACCACACCGGGCATTTACCACACCGGGCATTTACCACACCGGACATTTACCACACCTAACTGCTTCAGTATCGTTCTTGTTCAGATAAATTCTTGTAATTAATAACTATAAAAGAAAAACAACTAACTATTCACATACGGAAAATAAAACTAAAATAATGCTAGAGTGTAAAAATTAAATAATAACTTAAATACTTGTGGGAATAATAACTAATAATAAAAGAAATACGACAAAATTAAATATTTATTCAAGGTAAACAATAACATAAATTTGATGGTGTAGGACTTTCAATTCAATCGGAACCATAATTAATGCATCAGGATAAACGAAGCCGAAGATAATATTAGATAATAAAGAATTAAGATTGTGGACGGCGTGGTGATAAAGGTTTCATCCCGGGTCCCGTCCGATGCTCGCATGGAAACATCGCTAGATCAAGCTCGAAAATCCACCAAAAAAGTTGAATTAATAGGAATCAACATCGACCGATCTTTATAAAAAATTTTCACAAAGAAATATTATGACACTCTATTATAAAATTGTAAAATATGGCATACAGTTTTACAAAATAAATGAAGCTCTGTAAAAATCTTTATTTTAAATTAAAATAAATAGATAAATAAAATTGTAATTCAATAAATATGATGGTGTAGGACTTTCAATTCATCTATACAACTTTGAATTTATCTATTTATTGACGAATCCAACAAATTACTAGAGTGTAAAAAATAAATAATAACATAAATACTATGTGAATAATAACTAATAATAAAAGAAATACGACAAACTGATCACATACTGGAAATTAAATATTTATTCAAGGTAAACAATAACATAAATATGATGGTGATGATCTTCAATAAAACTTTCAACAATAACATAACAACAAGACATAATAACATTCATCACGGAACCTTACAATCTATCTACAATCTGAGGCCCCTGCAATCTAGTCTAACAAAAGTGCTATAAAGGTAAGGAAGGTACCTACTTTTTTATTTTATTTTATCCTATTTTTGTTATTTTTTTATTTTAATTTTACTTTTTAAAAACACACTTGTTCACGTTTAGGTGCACCATGGAGATTATCAGTAGTAATGAAGGAGGAGCTAAACTCTGTGCAAACGGATATATGTATACGAAGAAAAATTCCTCGAAAACCACAATACGTTGGGAATGTTCCCAGAGATGGGGATTGAATTGCAGCGGTATTGCATATACAGATTTGCAAATTACACGTTTGCTTAATGTGACGGGGCACTCTCATGACCCTGACCCACACAAGATAGAGGCAGCTAAGGTAAAGAACAGCATAAAAGAGGCTGCTTCAACCAGCAGGTCAAGGCCTCATGATATACTTGCAGATGCTGTGTGTGAGCAGCCACTTGAAGTGCATTGTGCCATTGGGCAAGTGGAAAGTGTAAAGCGCAATATTCGACGAATAAAACAGGGAACGGTGCCAAAGGATCCATCGTCACTGCGGGACCTCGAATGCATTAGCGGTGAGTGGAGGACAACAGGTGCACCGTACAATAGAGATTTTCTTTTATATGATAACGGGCCACGATCCAGAGAGCGAATAATAGCGTTCGCAACAGACCAGGCAGTGGAACATCTGGGACGCTCGTCTTTATGGTACATGGATGGGACTTTTGCAGTGGCCCCAGGTTTGTTTCAGCAACTTTATGTCATACGGGCGCCGCTTGGAAAATCTGCGGTAACATGTGTGTATGCGTTCCTTTCTTCTAAAACTCAAAATATATATGAAGAGTTATTGAATGCATTAATCAACCGATGCCAGGAGGTAGGATTCAGTCTAGATCCCCGGATCATCATAATTGATTTCGAGCGTACCATGATGAACGCTGTTTTATCGACACTTGGACCTCAGGTATTTGTTATATTTTTCTGCTGTTTTCTTTCTTTTCTTATATAACTTTTTATTTTTTTTTTCCTTTTCTTTATTTTTTCTGTTTTTGTTTTACGCTCAGGTTTCATGCCGTGGTTGCTTTTACCATCTAACACAGAGCACGTGGCGAAGAGTTCAGGGTCTGGGATTGCAGCAAGTATACATGGATGAGGAAACCGTAAGACACTTTTGCGGGATGATCAATGGATTGGCATTTCTGCCAGTCGAAGATGTAAAGCTTGGAGCTGATTATCTTTTGCAAAATGTGCCTGACTTTGCAGGACTCCAGGATTTGCTGGACTACTTCACTGGAACTTACGTGCAAGGTTATCGCCGGACCCAGCCTCCACCTCAGCCCGACGGCACAATCTCCCAGGTGACGATCAGATCTGTTCCGCCTATGTTTCCGCCGGAGCTGTGGAATGTCCACCAAGCCACTCTCGGCGACGAGGATCGTACTAATAATTTTTGCGAGGGTTGGCATGCTTCTTTCTATAATTTGGTGGGGCATGCACATCCAACCATTTGGAAGGCGATCGAAAGTATAAGGAAAGATCAGAGTTTAGTCGAAGCTTCCTTCTTGAATGCATCTCGCGGGCAACCTCCGCGAAAGCGGATTAGACGTGCCGCGCAAAGATCATCAGCGGCGGCTTAAGACCCTATGCATGGACTATGTGGCCGGTCGGAAGACACTGCCAGAATTTTTAATCGGTATAGGCCATGCTATCCGATTAATTTGAAAGTCTTGTTGTTATGTTATTGTTGAAAGTTTTATTGAAGATCATCACCATCATATTTATGTTATTGTTTACCTTGAATAAATATTTAATTTCCAGTATGTGATCAGTTTGTCGTGTTTCTTTTATTATTAGTTATTATTCACATAGTATTTATGTTATTATTTATTTTTTACACTCTAGTAATTTGTTGGATTCGTCAATAAATAGATAAATTCAAAGTTGTATAGATGAATTGAGAGTCCTACACCATCATATTTATTGAATTACAATTTTATTTATCTATTTATTGACGAATCCAACAAATTACTAGAGTGTAAAAA
>JAHWFO010011445.1:37767-53802 GCA_023313115.1 Rhysida immarginata
ACGGAACCATTTGCCTTTTTCAACCTGATTGCCTTTTCTGGGTAATACTTTGCCTTCCTGAGGTCATCACAAAAGTCTTCCAAGTCGTACGTTGTGTCAACATTTCGGACAACATATTTCAGCACCTTTTCTGATTTGAGCTGATGATGCTGAATTTTTAGCACATCGTTACTCTTTACTCCAGATACTAGAATTTTGTGCGTGTCCTCATCAAGACACTTAATTTTAATGGTGTCCTTACGACCAGTGTGGCAGATGATTTTATCTAAAGACACATGTTTTGTGATTTCCTCTAGAATTTCCTTGATTGGTTTTCCGTGATGACGAATAATAATCGGAGGAATGTAAATAACTCCCTTTCCATGGGTGACATTGCTTTGGGGATAACCAAGCTTAGCTTTGTTACCTCGTAGGGCTACAGAGACACCATTTTTGATATCGACAGTAGACTGAATGTTGTCTATCCTAACACCACCTTTGTTTCTTTTATTCTGCGCAATACGCCAGTTACCTCCATCACTGTCAGCAGAATCATTTTCATGCCTTCTTTTGACGCTAGTTCGTTGACTGCTTCCAGGCAAGTAGAAACATTTTCATTATTATGTGTTGGATCAGGATTTGCCACTATCATGGGCGAATCAGAAGTAATGGGAGAACCCATAAACTCCTTGATAATATTGCCAAGGTTAGCAAAGCCATTGGCAGTCTCTAAACTAGCACTCTGAATATCACCACTTGAGCTACATAGCTTAAATAGGCTCGTGAAAACCACGGTTTCACAGTTCAAGCAATTCTATTGGTTCTTAAGTTGGTAGTTAGTACCTAGTTGATAGTTGATTGGATGGGAATGGCATCCAATGATATCGACTTTGAAATTTCTTATATATGATACAGTGAAACATCAATAGGATTAAACGGTTATTTGATAAATAACATAATGTCTTCAGTAAAATTTATTTCCCTGACTTTTCCCAGGAAAAGTCTCATTTCCCTGACAAATGCATGAAAATAGACCTACTTCTCTGACTTTCCAGAATGTGGGAACCCTGAAGTCTCTTCTCGCATTACAGGTAGGGAAACTAGATGAAAAGGTGTTGCGTTGCTTTTCTAGCAGCGAGTTTAAGCGTCTTGAAACTCAACCATGATCCGCTCTCGGATATAATAAGAGGCAAATATCAAAATCGGTTTCGGGTTCAGATTTTCAAATTGGAGGATTGAACGGAATTGGTATTGAAAAAATAAAAAGATGTATGGGAATCTGAATTTGAATTTAGCCATTTAACAAGTCGCTTACTGGATTAACCTATTCGTGCTGACTGACAGGCTGACAGACACTGAATCGACAATCGAACAGTGAAGTGTACATTTCTTCAGATGGGACGAAAGCAGGGCTTTCACAAAGCTCATCGAAACAGAATAAATTCCAAATGAAATACACTGAGGTAAGTCAAGATTCTTCAAGATTGACTCAAGAAGCCTAACCAACCCAAGCGGTCTTCCAAAAAAGAAAATAAGATTGACGATTGTCAGAAAGAAAATACAAACGAAAAAAATAATAATAATCATTTATATAAAATCAGCGACGGTGGACGTTGTCACAACAAAGAAAAAATCTAACAATGGGTTATTTCCTGATTATACAAACAGGTGGGTTCGCTCAACACCTCCTAAAGAGAAAGCCTCTGCAGGGAAACCGTCATACATTGTTACATCATCATAGTAGTGCAAATTCAGGGCTTATTATTGGTAGAAATACGAATAACAAAGCACTACTATGATGATGTAACAATGTATGACGTTTTCGTGCAGAGGCTTTCTCTTTAGGAGGTGTTGGTTCGCTTCTAGTAATAAATAAATTTGTCCGTCTTTTATTGGTTGGGAATTTCCAATGGGAAAATTTGGTTCTAGGACGCAATCAATTTGTAACAGCTGAGAGTCTGCTATTGGTCCATTATCTTGGTTCAGAATTTCATTTGGATTTCCAAATTTCCATACTCTCGAACGCATCTATGTCAAAAGCCATTTGCACGAATTTGTCATAAAAATCCAAAAAATACTGGAAAAATATATATAATTTATATAAAAATACTGAAAAAATATATAATTTATATAAAAATACTAAAAAAATTACTGAATATACAAAAATACTAACGCTTCAAATTCTAGTCCAAAAAATACTAACTTAGTACCAAAAATACCAAATCTGGTCACACTGTCCTAATGCAAAAGTGAATTCTCAAAAACAAGATGGCGGCCAAAGGGACCGCAGCGCGGTCTGATGGCGATCGTTAGAAAAAACTTAAATGATAAGTAACGTGCCATAGCCTAATAATAACGTTATTATTAAGCTATGAACGTGCTTTAACCAACGCCACCTACAGAACACCTGTTCTCTGGGTGGCGTTGCTTTAACTGGATAAAGTGTGCTGCAGTTTAACTTGAAAAATCATGACACAAGAACTGGTCGTACAATTTGTTGTTTTTATGGATGTAGTAACACATACACGAAAATAATTGCTGAAAAAATAGAACAAATATATTCCCTCTGATAGAAAAACAGGAAAAATGAATTTTCATACGTTTCAGCAGTTCATTCAAAGTACGGATTGGAATTACGTGAAACAAGTAAAAGATTTAAATGAAAAGTATGAATATTTTCATTCTAAAATCCAAGAAGGAATATTATATAGTAGTGAAAAAAGTGTAGTAAAAATTATGTATAGAAAGCTTAAACCTTGAAGTAATTAGATTGATAAAAAAGAGAGAGAAAGATGCGGAAAAAATTATTACGACAATTAAGTAACGCAGAATTAAAAGAAAAATATTAAAAAATCAAAAATGAAGTTGTAACTCGGAAAAAGTAATAAAATATAATTATTATATGACCTGCATTGAATCATCAGTTTCTTTTAAAAAGAAATGGAACTACGTAAATGAATTTCTTGGACTTAATATGAAACGAAACACTGGTAGTATATGAAAAATAATATAGAAGAGTTAAATGAAGTGAAGAAATACAAAAGGCTAGCTCCTTTCGAAATTTAGGACTTAATTTGTATCATAAGTTAAATTGGTCAATTTAAATAAGCTACGAGTAATATCGTTCTCTTTGCATATGCTTAAAACGATAATTAAGGGACCTTAATTGAAGCAAATTTTTGAAGCACTATTTCAATCTGTTCTGCAATATTGTTTACCAACTTGGGGTGCGTGCGACTTTCAAAACATTTGAAACCAACTGTATTATTACAACAGTATATGATAAATTATCTTTTGAAAAGTGAGCAAAGTTGTCCGTTAAACTATTACCAATTGTATATTTTGGTAAATTAACTTAAATTAAATACTTAGTAAATTTATAATATTCAACAAAGTCTTATATACGGAGCTAAATTTGAAATTTTATATATTTTGAATTTTATACCATTTTTAGACTTGATTTTTTTTTTACTGAAACTATTAATTTGTATTTATTTTATTTTTATATTTATAATCTGTCCGTTTGTATTTTAAAATACAGCGATTTTTGAGTGTGATTATTTTATTTCTATATTTATGTTCTGTCCGTTCGGACTCTAAAATATAGTGATTTACATTTTGATTTTTGGTGTAATTTAGATTTTAAACCAATTTTGGTAGATTTTGTAAATTTTGTAAATAAAAAAAATTAAAAAAACAGATTTTAGCAAATCCCGCGCCAAACATACAGTTTGATGTTGCTGCCATTTCGCTATCGAAGATGTGAAAATCATTCACGTTGTCATTTATATTTTTTCGGCAATTTGCCACTAGGCGCTCTGCTAGTTAAAAAGTAGCCTGGCGAAAAAACCCCACTGTGATCAAGTTTTGTTTACAGTATTATAATAATAATTTCTCTTGCTGCCATTTATTGATAATAATTGAACAATATAGGCATGACTTTAAATTTGTAACAATAAAAGTGAAAAGTGAAATAAATTTTCGTTCAGTAAAATTTTTAACAGCCACTATGTTCTGTCTCCTGAAATTGTCCAGAAACGTTTTCTAAAGTTCAAATGAATATCTATTACAGTACTTAATGCATGAATACATAATGTGCACTTTAATAATTTCAAAAAATGAGCATACAATAAAAGTACACATAATCTACCATAACTGTATCGTTTTTGTCTTCTTAGAAATTAAATAACCTTTAATTATTTAATTATAAACTTTTATAATAAACCACCATCTATACTGTATTAAGGAACTTTTTGAAGAATCAGGCGATAATGAATCAGATTTTGAAGTTTTTTTAGTTGTATACATCCAGGTTATTCATTTTTCAAACTGTAAAAATAGAGTTTTTTTCTGTACATTCTTGCATATTTTATTTCTCCTAAGTTAGCGACGAATCAAAAAATGGGGATCGCATTATACAATTTTTTTACTGTTTTTTTGGCCCCTGAAAGGTAACACCATCCCTGGTATTACCAATTGGTTCTCAAATCTCCCCATGAATAGGTTACCATTAAACAGATGATTAAATACAGGGCGAGTCAAAATGATGGGGTCCTATTTCAGACATTTATTCTGTGATGTCTAATGAACGTATTGTAATGTGAGACATGTGCTTCGAAAGGTTAACTTTTACAGTTAGTTTCCACTCAATGGGGCATTGGATAGGCCATGCATCTCTGGGGAATCTACCTCTCCTTCGTTGGCCACCTCAATCCCCCGACTTGACCCTCGTGATTTCTTCCTGTGGGGTTTGTAAAGGATCATGTGTAAGTACCACCACTGCTAACAACCTTGGATGACCTGCGTGCCCGCATCACTGCACAAGGTTGCCAGGTCCGTATGTGATGTAGAGGCCAACTTAGCTGGAAAAAAAAAAAGCCAAGGTTAATAAAAGGAAAAAAGCCAGTTCATTTTATTAACCTTGGAAAAAGCCAGTCCCCTTAACGCCCTCATGTGGCAATATTACCAAATACTATTAATTTCTTAGCAAACTCCCTACCACGAAAAAAAAAGTTACGATTTAATAAAAAAAGAAAAGTAAATTTTTAAAAAATCTTAAAAGTTATTGATATGAAATTTAATAAACAGAACAATCAAACGAAAATAACAAGCAAAGTGGCATAAGAGACAAATATTTAATGCAAATATTAAAATGGCTACAGTTTTTAATAAGCGTTTTTATACAGTGAACATATTGGCACACACTATTTATTCCCAGATTCCATTAACCATCAAGTACATCAACCAACTCATTCAATGTTGCATTATCACTTTCAACTGCATCAGCTGTATGGTACATTTTGTCTGTAAACCTTGAAAGCATGTCTTTCTTTACAACACTCTTTTTTGCCCAATAAAGAGTCAACACAGAATCTAAAAGGTGTAGATTCATTCGATTCCGCAATTTATTTTATGCGCAAGTAACGTGAGTAAAAAAGCATTCTACAAATGCGTTTGAAAACGGCAGTGACAATGCACTTGAAGCCAATTGAAGCGACTCTTAAGACCATGATACATTTCACTCAAATCTGTGACCAACTTTGCTTCATTAGCATTAGTAGCCTGAAAAGAAGCATTAAGCCTTTCAAATTGTTGAATGATAGGATATACAAATTCAAAATACAGCTTATTGCTTTCATCACATAGCATATCTTTAAGCATGCGTGCAATAAAATCAGATTTTTCATTTATACACAAAGACATAAGGCTACAACCTGACCTGCCTACAACCAACTGGAAGGCAATCAAGCTGGAGGTTTTTTTTTTTTGTTTTTTTTTTGGGGGGGGGGGGAATCGGAATCCAATGATCCCCTTTTTGGGAAAAATCAGGGGGGAAAATGAATAAAATACTAAAAAAAAAAAAAAAAAAAAAAGCCAAATTTGGCCAAAAAATAGGGGAAAGCCAGACCCTGATTTTTAGAAGCCAACTCAGGAAGAAAAAAGCCAGTTTGGCCAAAAAAAGTCAAACCTGGCAACCCTGTCACTGCAGCCATTTCTAATACTGACTGCTACGAAAGATTTGGCAGGAGAGAGAACTATCGACTTGACGTGTGTCAGGTTATACAAGGCGCTCACATAGAACACCTGTGTTGTGATGTGTTGGAAGTAAACTCTGAATGTTTACCTTTCTTAGCACGTCTCACAATACTGTATGTTCATTAGATTTCACAGAGTAAACTTCTGAAATCGGGTCCATCATTTTGACTTGCCCTGTACAATAAAGTATGCACATTAGGGTAATGACCGTTTAAGCAAATATCAACTTTAGCATTTTTCTTAATTAAGTGGTTCTGGTTGAAATATGGTCATCTTTTTTTTTTTCATGTTTATTAAGCTACGAGATTTTATCCGCGCGCAATTTGCGCGATGATTAGTTTCAAATTCAATCAATAGGGAGTGCAAGTGTGGCGTCAGTCCTTGGAATTCTTCAGTCACGTGACTCGATTTGGTTCCAAACAAGTCTTCTCGCTTCGGGATTTAACATGGTTCCAACGTAGGGATGGAATAAAATCGCATTGTATAAGCCCAGTGTTTATAACACATTTAAGATGTGAAATTGTTTAGTTCCTCACTGCTCAAAAAGGAGCCAAAACAGCGATTTAGACATCTATCGTTTTCCCAAAGAAAGAAAGATCCGCGAACGATGGCATTCTTTAGCTAAGTGATTAAAAAGCGTTCTAATATTAATGTATAAATTATATAATGGGATTAAATGTCTTAATAATAGTATCAATTACACAAATTAACATAATAATTCAAGAGATGTCATTTTTACTGGCCGCCCGTTTCAACGTTACTAGTACGTATATTGCGTGGTTCCAATGTTTGGAACCAGCGATCCCATTTCCTAGGCTCTCGGCCCGTTCATCGCGCAAATGACGTCAGCTGTGACGTAGTCACTTGCACTCCCTATATTGTTGCAAAGCTCGCACATTTAAAATTCACACGTTCTTCTTTGTTCAATAGTTTGATAAAAATTGTTGCTCAGGCTAAGGTCAAAAACCCTCACCGGTGAGAGAATGATGACGTAATTTCTCACTGGGCTAACCGTCTTTTTCTCGGTGAGGACGGTGAGACTAACCGGTTAGGCATAGCAGCACTAACTGGCGTTCCTCAGGCTAAGGTCAAAAACTCTCACCGGTGAGAAGAGTTAGCGCGTGGTCGGTCAGAAATCCCAGTAAGAAATTTATGACGTCATTTTAACGCGGTCAGGAACGCCAGTTAATGCTGCTATGCCTAACCGGTTAGTCTCACCGTCCTCACCGAGAAAAAGACGGTTAGCCCAGTGAGAAATTACGTCATCATTTTCTCACCGGTAAGGGTTTTTGACCTTAGCCTCAGACAACAATTGTCAGGTGACTTTTCATTTCCGTTGTGTGCTTCAAGCCAACACCTCCTAGAGAGAAGGCCTGCGGACAAAAGGTGTATACATTGTTACATCAAGCAGCCAAATTTAGGGCTTATTATTGGTAGAAATACGATTAACAATAGCCGCTTGATGATGATTTAACAATGTATACACCTTTTGTCCACATGCCTCCTCTCTAGGGGTGCGTTCACTTATTCGTTCGGAGTCATGCTCCGGGTCAATGTGATCACGTGATCAGAGAACTAGCGTCATGGCTCAGAGTCAACACAACGACGTAACAATCGAAGACTTTGATCGTTATAATCATTTGCGTGCAGTATTGCCAATTTAGACTTTTTTTCATGCGCTTGTCTTTTGTTGGACATTTTTAATAAAATTAAACAATGCACAGCAACTATCTACCAGTCATTTAAAAGCCTTCAATTCTCTTCAAAAACTCTCATCATTATTCATTGGTGAACTTGTTATTATTTATTCTTTTTATTTATTATTTTATCTTCTCCATTTATAAATGAGTATAGAATCATTCATTAATAAATAAACATATTATACTACTTCGTAAATTAATGTATAATGCACAAAATAATAAAAATGAGCCTTTAAATTGGACACACCCCTGCTAAATTGGCAACACTACTTGTGAACGATTCAAGATATTTTTTTCCCTCTTCGCAACCTCCGGAGGCATCAGAAAAGCATGAGCAGTGCCCATGGCACTTTAGGTTATGGGAAACCTTTAACATTAAGTTTATTTTTTATTAACAGGAATAAACAATAACATATTTTTTTATTATTTTTATAAAAACAAAGTTCTGGTCATAATTGTAATTTTAATTTATTATCACAAAGGCTAGGGTGGCCTCATGCGTAAAGATGGAACTGAGATTGAGCATATACAAATTAATAATTATGCTGAAGAAATTGTCTTGAATCAAATTTTCGATCAATTTAAGCTAAATTTTCGTTTGTATTGTGCCAAGCCTACAACAATGGAAGGCTAACCAACTATGATCATGCACTTTCGAAAGATAGAGGCGGCCATGTTGATAGTTAAACAATGTATGCGCCAGCTTGAAGAAATAAAGTCTTCTCTTGTTTGTGTGGTTGCCACGGCTCCTAACAAGCGCGCTCGCAAACGATATCTCATTGTAACAAAATTAATCATCGTTGAAGTCACAACTTTGTTGGCACTCTTCATTGTTGCGTCGTCTTTCTCATTAAGTTTTTGGACTCCGATGACTCCAGCTTGAAAGCAGGAGTTAACCCGAGTCGCACTCCAAGCGAATAAAGAAACAAACTCTGAAAGACCCCAAGCGTACCCTGATGTTGGAGGTCAAGGGAGTTAACTCCGAGCGAAGAAAGAAACGGAGATCAAATGACTCGGAGCAAATAAAGAAACGGAATCCGAATGACTCAGAGTCACGGGAGTCACTCGTTGTGACTCCAAGTGAATAAGTGAACGCACCCTAGGAGGTGTTGTTCAAGCCAACGCCAACAATGCAAACGTGCAACAACAATGCAAAACTGTTTCCGTGACGAACTCACATGTTCTCCTTTATTTATAGTTTGATACTCTTTTGTTATAAAAATATATTACCTTTTTTTCAAGGTTATATATCTTTGTAACAAAAGAGGGAGAAAAATATAAGATGCAAGACTGTTCCAGTGAATGACCAGTGATGGTCATTCACTAGGGGGTGGCATTAATTAGCCATCATTACCCTATATGAATGACATGAAAATTTATCCTTCCACATAAAATTGCACATGCTCTTTCAAAAGACATACACATGCAGTTTAGATTGGACAAATGCAAAATCATTCATAATGAAAACGTGGTTCTTAGACATGGAGCTTCACAGCATGCTATGGAAAATGAAGTTTACATTATCTAGGATTTCAACAGGCCAGGCTTACCGAGTACAAATACAACAACCAGTCACTAAACAATATCTTCATAAGTTGCAGATTATACATAAAATACGCTTAAATCACAATAATTTTATAGAGGCCATCAACACTTAAAAGCTATTTCATTATTATCCTGTTCCTTTGGAGTCATACGATCGACAGACATTAAAAGACTAAATGAATAAACATAGCCTCTTGTCAACATAGATTTACTCATGGAACCTTACGTACATTTCGATCACCATTATGGCCATCAGCAAATCGGTTCTCTAAATAGTGATCAAGATGTATATACAGTTCAGGAATAAATCTATGTGGACAAGAGGCTGCTTTCAAAAACTTGAAGGACTTGTAAGGAAAATGCAAGAACTAATTATTAAACAAAGCATCTAAGGGCTTGCCCTTCCTCATTCAGAAGGAGGCAGAGGTCTTACTTGACTTGATCAAATTGACTTGGTCACTCCTTTTTATTCTAAACAGAATAAAAAAATGCAAAGCCATCTACACAACTGATACTAAATCAGAGCCATAGCCATCTACACAACTGATACTAACCTCTTTCATGTTCACTGGGGCTGTACAGAATACACTAACGGGCACAATTTTACTAAGCTATGGCACTGTACTAAATACACGCCTTTAAACCTAAACAACACGGAGAACATGCTTCAATCATAAATCAGAAAGGAACTTCATGGTAGGCATCCTTTTGACAGGGAGGAGTTGAACTTTTGATTGGGTGTAGAAGCCTCTTTGGGAAAACTAAAGGGACCATGAAAGCCATAAAAGACCAGGTCATCAACACCAAAAGCTACAGAAAATACTGTCAAGAATTCATTTGATGGGTCCTGCTAGAAATACCATTATTACACGGTAAACAATCTAGCTATCACATCAAGTTGCATGTTTATACAGATAGACTGCAAAAATAGACACATCTAAGTATCCAACATTCATTTTACGTCCAATGAAACGCACCTGGGCACATCCAATTAAGATAATGTTAATGTTTCTTCGTCAACAATCAAAATTGGAGATTTAATTGGACACATACATTTTCCTTGGTTGGGTTACTATAGCAAAAAAATATGACGATATAACGCAAATCGTATTTTGACAGCTATAAATGACAATTATTCCTCTTAACAGACAAGATATCATATTCGTAGCAAAAAGAAGGAAAGTGATTTATATAATTGATATTTCCATCCCCAATACAAATAATTTAGAAAAGTTATATACAGCCAAAAATCACTAAATAGACAGCTCTTGCATATGAAATGAAATGAGCCAATGTTCCTGTCTTTCTGTCACCAAGATTATTCAACACTCGCCACAAATGCCTGGCAACCTTGAATATAAACCCCGCATGTACAGCAAACTAGTAAAAAGCCATGATCTTATATGCATGTCTTATAGCGAGGAAAATACCTACACCCAGGCTAACACTTACATTCTACTAGCATAACTATCCCCTTCCTTCACTTGATTACCTTGAAATAGACTTTATTCTGGGCTCACCTATGGGATTTGGCTTCTGGACTTGATCAGTTTGTTCTTTCCAAAACCATTATAACAATCCATAATATATGATAACAGCAATAAATCTACTTACTTACTTACTTACTTTTCAAACCCGCTTATCCGTTAGGGTCGCGGGGGCAGCAGCCCTATGGAGGATCTCCAGCGATCGCGATCTTCCGCCATCAGGCGCATGTCCTCCCTGGTAATATCCAAGCGACTCGAACCCAGATTCTCCAGGTAGTCTAGCCACCTGGTTCTAGGCCGACCCCTTGGTCTCTTACCCACCGGCTTGGAAAATAACAACTGCCTAGGAAGACTAGTTTGCGGCATCCGAATCACGTGGCCATACCAGCGCAACTGAGACCTCTCAATGCGGAGAAGCAGCGGCTCAACACCTAAAGATTCCCTTATTGTATTGCTGTACACTCTATCTAGTAGGGTAACACCTGCAACACCTCTCAGAAATCTCATTTCGGCCGCTTGTACCCGCGATCGCACTCTTTCGGTCATTACCCAAGCCTCATGACCATAGGTGAGAATGGGGACAAAGATGGATTTGAAGACGGAGAGCTTAGCTTTGTTACTCAGCTCGCGTTTCGTTACCAAACAAAACGAAAATCTACAATAATCATTTATACAGGGTGATTTACATCGAATGTAAAATACTTAAGGGGGTATTATAGAGGTTAAGATAAACACAAAACGTCCTATGAACATGGGTTCAAATATGAACGATAACTGAGATATGAACAGAAATAAAAATGCCGCCACCAAGATCAACAAGTTAATAACTCAGGTTCTGTAAAGCCTAGATTAATGCAATTTGGGGGAATAACAGGGTACATAAGACTGTGTATACCGTTAAAATTTGATTGAATTCCAAAGAGAAGTTTCTGAGTTACACAGTCAAAATTGTAACAAGTGCTAGTTAGTACTCACAAGTGAACACGTGTTATGATGTTGAATGAGTAACTCGGAAACTTCTTGTTGGAATTCGATCAAATTTTAAAGGTATACACAGTCTTATGTACTCTGTTATTCCTCCAAATTTCAGTAATCTAGGCTTTACAGAATCTGAATTATTATAACTTGTTGATCTTGGTGGCGGCATTTTTATTTCTGTTCATATCTCAGTTATCGTTCATATTTGAACCCATAGGACGTTTTGTGTTTATCTTAACCTCTATAATACCCCCTTTAAGTATTTTACATTCGATGTAAATCACCCTGTATATTATATCCCTAAAAATAATGACTTTGTGTTCAGGATAAAAGTTGAATTCATTTTATATTTTACTGATGTCACAATTATAGCTCATTATTTCCTATTAAGGTTTTATTTTATTCAATTCTATCCTTTTCCATTAGAATTAATTACTTACCCCTTTTTTTCCTAAATATACATGGGGGGGGGGGGGGCAGGATAGTCAAAGTCCAACCCCTCAAATTACTGGATAACTAATGTAGAATTTAAAAATCTGTTATAGCTTATGCAACAAAAGATGGGGCCAATACTTGCACATGTCTAGCGATTAATGAACAATTTGGCAGACAAATTCAGCGATAAAGACCGCAATCTAGCAGTTCAACCACTGCCACAATCTCTTTAGCCTGATGCATTTTATCAAAAACTGCCTCTTTAAAGACCACAAAATCGCGCCGAAAGAGAAAGAAAACAGTATATTAACAGGCTAGGCTTGTCGATTTCCTCTTCACTAGAAGCCAGAAAAACTAACAGATCAACTTGTATTTGAATCTGATTTGCTGTCGCTACTTCTGATCCCATCTTTGGTTGCGATAGCAACAATGCCAATAAATAGGAAGTCATGGATGGTGACCCTCCGATTACCTGATTATGCAAATCAGGGCATGTACAAAATTTATCTCATAAGCCATAACAGATTGGGACCAATTTCAAATTACAAACTTGTTCTGCATTCAATTACGAACACAATAAAAAAAAATTGCATATGATTAGATCACTCAAAAATGAAACTAATATTTCCACATGCAAATCGTGCCACATGGGGCCAGGTTTTGCATGTTTCTGGGAGTTTTCACAACAGGACCATCTGCCTGTTCAATTGGCATAAAAAGCCATGTGCAATTCATTATGTACTACGATGGCCAAGTACACAGTTAAGGATATAACTGCCATGGTCATGTGGCATGGTGCTGCTAATGAGAATGCTGCTGCTGCAGCACTTAAGAAATTTAAATGGCTATTTGACACTTTGCTCAGGAAGTAGTTCAGTTATTAGAAGTGCCTGAACATTTATGGTAACCATTTAGTACTTGTATGCATCAGTGGCAATTTATGTTCATCCCTTGATGTCAACCACAGGGTTTTCTTCTGTTAAAGTGTCTATATTTATTTTGACCCCATCTGATAAATCAACAAGTTGAAGCTTCTAAAACAAATTCAATATTCATTCAAACTATATGAAACCCTTTACTAGGCACTTGAAAAATTACAGGACCCAGGGCTTCTGGCATCAGAAAGTATTCCAAGACCTTGATTATATTTCAAGGGATGGGATGTAAAAACTGAGAAATCATCAAATTTTCTTTTCACTACAGATGAAATTTGATTGGGCTTTCTTGTGTTTTATTACATAGCTACCTTTCAGTTTACTTAACCTTGGTTCAAATTTTCCTTAAATGTTAAAAAACGCTCTAGTTCATCCAGCCTAAGTCTGTGCGAGATGTAAACAAAAAATAATTAGGTATCCCTGCACAGGTTCCTGTGACTGAAGGAATCAATTTAGCTTCTCCCTGATACATGTGGCTTGCCAAGGCCAGGTGAATCCCTATCTTTCTATCATTTAATCCTTTAATCTGCTAATCCCTTATGCTCTCAAGAGATTCAATTGAAACTCTTTAGGGCTTTTTACTATTTATTAAAAAGAAAAAGTAAATTTATTTAAAATTGATCAATTTACATGTAATTTTTGTTTTTATTACGATTAATATTAAATGTTTTTAGTTGTTTTCAGAACTGATAGTTATAGTTTTAAGTCAGTTTTCCCGTTTTCTTTTGCAAACTACATTTTCATGTACGCCTGGAATACGAAAGTTGCAAGGCTCAATCAGCCAATGGAATCTTATTTCACCATGTGCTTTTGTTTACATCTCGTGCAAACTTAGGCTGGATGAACTATAGTGAATGCACAACTCATAATTGGGGCAATACACAGTGTCACAATCAAAATTTAATTAAATTAGCTTAAGATAAAATTACTTACCGTTTAGAAAGCACTAAATAATTTTATTTGTGCTTAAGTGGGTCTTTTACAATAGGCAGGGATGCAAACTTTAACCCTACAAAGTTTATTGAACTTGAGCTGACAATCGTTTTGGCTATGCTGTCATCAGAACTAATGGGATAGGCAGTTTAACAATTCATGGGAAATGTAAACTTTGAAATCAGTTGCTTTTTAGTTAATCTGATCAATCAAAGGTAACTTTGATTAGTTTCAGCTTTGCGAGGTCTACCTTTCCTATGACATTTTAACAGAGTCCTCTCCCATTAACTATGACGATGGCATAGCTAAAATGATCATCAGCTCAAGTTCAATAAACTTCGTATTGTCATAGTCCATATCTCTGTCTAATTTTATCTGAGCATTCATATAGTAAATAATGGGAATAAAATTCTAAGGTATATATGTAAGATGGATGATAATGAATTTTGCTATGAACAACTTGTGATTATGCACAAGCTTCTAAGAATAAAGCAACTGAGTAACACAAACTTGGATGCAAAGAATTATGCCTAATAATGCAATTTTTTCACTTACCTCTAAACGTAAATTGCAGCATTATGGTTACCTGATCTCTCCATTAATCTGTTATCGTGTACTGTATACTTAAAAGTGTAAATTACTCAATACAAGAAAAATGCAGTAGTTTTATCATAAGAGCTTTTGATCTTTCCATATGCTCAAGAGATCTGTAGCATATGGAAAGATGAAGCATTCCACATTAAATTACCATAGTATTGCTCTGCATCTTATAATTTTAGTGAATAAAAAATTGACATGTGGCCCATAAGATTTATTTCTAATAAACATAGATTCTCCCTCCCCCCCCTCCTATAAAATCTTATCCTGTAAAGAAACTAACTTTACACTTTGGACAATGTAATAAAATATTGATGTTTTAATATATTATAACCATAATTTTTTTTATTTACAATCATTACAAAAAGAAAAAAAATTATATCAATGCCTTGAAATTAAAAAAAAAAAAAAAAATAATCCTGAATATCAAAAAAATTTGATCGACGTTTTTTTCTTATGTGAAAGAAAAAAATAAAGGTCCTATATTTTACTTCTATAATTAGGAGGAAAAAATCTAATAAATTTACAGTAAATACAAGGTGGGGGGTGAAGGAAGAACCCCCCAGTATATCAGTTTGAGGTGATATTTGCAGTAATCATTTGGCATTTATTAACGAAAATTCATTTCCATACCTCTTTTATAAACAAACAGAAGACAAAAATTAACTTATGAAGATCACTGATTCTGGGGCATCAGTAGACAATAACCAATGATCACCCACCCGCATTTTCAAATAAACTTACAAAATAACATCAGAACTAGGATATAGGTTGCTTGCTATTCTTTATCACCTGTCTTTACAAAAACTTTTCCTCCACAACCAACACACATTTTAAAATACAAACAACCTTGGAGAAATGAAAGAAAAAGCAAATATAATATTCACAATCTCCAAACATAATGAGACTGCAAACACTTTTTAAAAACTTTGGAATTGTATAAAATTCAATGCTCTCTAATACTATGAATAATAAATAAATTTATATTTCAATATATTTCCATTATGTACAGAGTTAATTAAAAAGAAAAAGAGGGGGGAGAGGGAAACCAAGCTTTGTTTCAAGTAGGTTTATCAGTCTTCTTCTTCCACACATACTCGCACTTCCTTTGTTCATGTTTAAAAACAATGGTAAAAATAAACACACGTCCACTTTGTTTTCAGAAGAAAAACATCAAACATGACGAAACAAATTTTTAATACTTTTTTAATAGTAAACAAAGAAACAAAGTATTTTTCTTTTATTATTTTTTGCAGTTTCATAGATAAAATTAAAGAGCCATGAGAAATTTCATGCTATGTACATCAACAATATATTTTCATAGTATTAATAAAAAAATTTTTTTTTTCCATTTTTTTTTTCTTTCATACTAATTCAAAAAAGAAAACACTTTAATATTTTTTTGTTGCT
>JAHWFO010011445.1:83940-108013 GCA_023313115.1 Rhysida immarginata
AACTAGACAATTGCTTGAAACTAGAAATAGTATAGTATCAAGAACAGATGAGGGGGGGGGGGGGGTTTTAAAGAGTATATTTAATAGGAGTCAATCAATTTGTTACTTCTTATGTTAGCTTATCATGAGTATGGTAATTGATGTTATATTGACATTACTAATCCAAAAATATTAAACCATTAATTCATTAATATGCTTACTCTATCTAGTCACTTTATCCAACACAAAAACAGTTCCAAATTATTCCTTTTTCTAGTGTATCTTGTATAATTGGCAAATAAGTAAAATGAATTAGATATATAGTCCACAAAAGTCAGTTGCCCCTAAATTAAAAAGACTGATTTCTGCTACATTCGGAAAGATACGGATATCGCAAGCAGTCATAAGAGAATGCAACTACATTTATATAATGACAGGGTTTAATAATTTTTTTTTTTAATAAAGATTATGAAAATCACAAATTTATATAGCATTCACAGCTAACTAAATTTAGCTAAATAGTGTATTTCACTTCAACTTTTTGGGACAAAATGATTATTTGAGGGCAGCATTAAATGCATTCATTGCGATTTACATCAAATTTTTGCTTCCTTTTTTTAATTTATAAGTAAATATTTTATAATTTTCTTTTGTTTTCTTAATAAAATTACCTTACATTTACTATAATAATAATAATGATAATGATAAAAAAAAAAACCTGCAGATGATTCACTTTAACTTTTTATGATACAACGATTAAATGGGGGGAACTGTTATTCAAAGAAATACGGTATTTTCCTTTTAGAAATTACTGTTTAACAGTTTTAACATATCCATACTCTATAAAATGTGTGAAAGCCCAACCTTCAAAATATAGTGGGAAGAACAATGTTAAAATAATGTCTCTTAACAGATCAAAGAGAAGATAATAATATACTGAAGATATACTTCAAACAAATTGTGAATACAAAAAGAAAAGGAAGGAAAAATTCCGCGACCTGGACTCGAACCAGGGACCTTGGTTATTGCTGGCAATGCTCTAACCAATTGAAATATCGCAGACAATGAACCGCCAAGCTGATACAATGTGTTCAAATGTACTTTCTTGAAGTCACAAATTAGCTCAATTGGTTAGAGCGTTGCCAACGATAGGCAAGGTCCCTTGTTTGGGTCCAGATCGCGGAATTTTTCCTTCCCTTTTCCCCTTATCTTAACAGATATTCAAGAATTTTTATTACTAAGAAATAAGTATGTTGATGGTATTCATCATAAATAAAATAACTTTTTTTAAGCAAGCTCAATCTCAGCAAGGTTGTCAGCATTCTCTTCTAATACGGAGAAAAAAAGAACGGTTTACCATCGACAAGTCTATTCAGGATCTTTAACCTAACTAGCCTTTACTTCAAGTCCCAAAACTTTTTTTTTTTTAAAAAAAGAGTTTATGATGAAGATATATAAAAATCAAAGAGTGAAAATATGAAATGCTAATTTAATAAGAAAATAATAAATAAGAACTAGAGTTAATGCTCCAATATCAGATAAAGATGTTAACATGAAAAATTTAAGGAAAAATTCCACAATCTGGATTCAAACTAGGGATCACGAGCATTCAGCTTGAATACTTGTGGTCCTTGGTCCAAATTCAGGTCATAAAATTTTTCCTTCTATCTTTGCTAATTTCATTAATGCTAAATAATGCAAAGTCCTTGCAGTAATGGAAGGAAATGCATTTGGGAATTGCTGATTATTATTAAATTACTGGATAGAACCTTATGTATCTGTTCACATCACAGATAAATTATAATATACCCAATTAGTTCCATTATTGAAAATGAATTCTCTCAATTTTTTAAATGGAGTTGTAGTATATTAAAAAAATGAAGTTTTGAATTTGATTATCCATAACATTAGATTGTCAAATTTTATGCATTTCCCAGATTTTGCAGTGATTTTTAAACTCTTATGTTTGCATTCCAGTTTGAATTTTGAATTCATTTTTTTTTAAATTGGCTAATAAGTATAAAAAACAAAACAGTCTATTAGAAAATCTGGCAAATGTAATTCTCATAAAATAATGAAAATAAAATATTCTTCCTATATTACAAAAAATACTTGACAGGGCCATACTAAATAAACCACAAACTAAATGTAAAAGTAATATGACAACTGAAAAAAAAAAAGTTAATTTTATTTATGAACAAGTAATTAACTATCAAGGCTCCTTGTATCTCAATTATCAATGATTTTTTACCTGTTTCACCATCAGGAAGGTTTTCTGAAGAAGCTTCAATGAGATAATAATTTTCAGATATGATTTCTGAATCTGTTGAGGAAGTCACAAGTGTGGCATTTTCCACCAAAGCAATATTCTGGCCATCGGCTTGAAGAGATTCTTCAGGAGATAAGCTGGAGATAACAAAGACTGATGATCCTGTCTCCAGGCTATCTTTCTCCTCTTTAGCCAGCAAACTAACATCAGAAGGCTCCGTTTTGTCATATTTCATCACAGCATCACTACTGACAATGGTGATGATCTCCACTGAATGATTCTTTCCATCACTGTCCTTTCCATTTTCATTCTCTTCACACAATACTAGCAAAGAAGACTCTGTACCAGTTTGGCCTCCAGAAAGAGGTTGATTATGGCTTTGTGAGTTCATCACATTATTATTTGTGTTGTTTTTATCAGTCATGACCAGTTCATTTTTCTTTTCACATTCTAAATGAGTGATGCCTTGAAGAGTGCTAGTATCGTAGAGTGTTGTGAGTAATACCACATCCTTTGCATTGCCAGAATCCAATTTTTCCTGTGTATCTGAATCTTTTAAAGGAGCAGTGTTGTCAGAAGCATTTCCTTCTGAAGCTAAATGTGATGCCTGCTTATTTGAAACCACTGCATCACAAATTTTCTCATTACCCAGTGAGTTTGTGGACTCTTCAGCAGATTTTATATCCTCATCTTTTTCAGCAAGATCTTCCTTTCCTTTAGACGGATCAGATTCATTTTCAGACTGCTTTTCCGACATTGCATCCATAGAATCTATTCCTGAATCTTCATTTGGTGAACTACCACTGCTGCTGGAGCAGTCCTTTGCAGACATGCGTTCATCATTAGTAGGTTCCTTATCATAATTATCTCCAATGTTTCCCTCACCACCACCAGTGTTGCTACTACTTCCACTGTTCTCACCAATAATAGTACCAGTTTCAACACCTTTACAGTTTGGCGTGCCTTTGATTTCTGTCACGTGCTCATGAGTTTTTAAATTGCATGTATTTTCTCGCCCTGCTGAAGATGCTTTACCAAATTCCATAGATGAATTATGAAATGCAGCTGATACATTTCCAGGTGCTAGAAACTTTCTGGAAACAGTTTTAGTTGAAGCAACAGTTGTCCTCAAACTTGAATTCATATGATGATGGTGATGATGATGCACTGATGTATTAATGTTTGTATCATACTGTGTGTCCCCCATTATTGCAGCTTGTAAAGGACTTAATTGTGACACAAGGACATGGTCAGCTCCAGATGATGGAATTAAATTTGGAACCACAGCACTAGCAACTGGTGCCACAATAGATCCAATTTTAGCTATTTTAGTTATAGATTGTTCAACATCGGTTGAAGGCACTTCAAGCATGCTGGGAAGAGAGACTGATACAATGCCTGCTAATGGATTGTTCAGATTCTGTGTCACATCTTCTCGTGTCAGTTCGGTTATTGTTTCTGCTGAAGATAAAGATGCCTTGTCAGTATCAACACTATCTTCATTATCATTATTGAGGTTACAGATTTTTTTGACAGGTGATCTGGCTTCATGCCAATTGTTTTCCTGAGTGCAGTTATCTGTAATGTTACAAACCCGTTCTATAGAACTACAATGAACTTTGTTCCCTAACTCAAAAAAATCACCACTTTTAAGATGGCCACTTCGATTTTCCTCATCTGTGTGATTCATATTAAAGTAATTTTGTTTTTTGTCTTCATCTACTGATGATGAACCAGGGGAAGACACGGTCTCTAACCTTGGACTATTTCTACAATCAGAAACGGGAGATAATGCAAACTGACCCATAACTTTAATAGGATTAACTGTTATGGCTGGGATATTTTGATTTCCATTTCCACTATCAACAGGAGAGTCATTTTTCTGATTTTCTGACTCCTTAGTAACAACTGACAATGCTGAAGCGACATTTTCAGTTTTTTCAACAGTCTTCACAAAATATGATCCACTGCAGCTGACATTTACCACATTATTAAAGCTACTCTTTTCATCTGAAATCTGGGAATCTGGAAATGAATTTAAATTAACAGTTTCTGTCGAAGAAGTATTATCAGACGGCTCTACTTCAACCTTAACAGACACCACCAATTCATTCTTTTCATTTTCATGTTCTGTCACGGAAACTGGTATAATTTTGCTCATAGTCCTCGACCAGCTTTCTTTTGACTCTTGGAATAAGTCATTTGTATTAGTCCTATTGTCATTTGGAGAAGATGAGTTAATTAATGATTCTTCTGAATGCCTGATGGCTACAGGAGTGATCTCATCTGACTTGACACACTCATCTTCTTCCACAGATCCCGATTCCACAGTTATAAAATCCTTCTTATTTGCATGAACTTCAGTAGATTCTCTGGAAGGAATTATAAGCTTTGAAGATGATTGTCTAGGCTTTTCCACAGATTCCGTTGCTGAAGAAGGAACTAACATCTTTTCTTCCACACAAGCTGCTGACGGTGAGTGTTCAGAATCATTCACAGGGTGCTGAATCAACAGTGACTTCATACCACCAGGTTGCAATGTGTTATCTATTTAAAAAAAAAAAAAAAAAAGAAAAAAAAATTGGAAAAAAAATACACTTCTCTTGTTGATTATCATACATTTTAAAATCTATGTACTTGAAGAAAAATTTGAACATGTTCAATATTGTAAAACCATACATAACATTATAAAAAACAAACAATAACAAAACAATAATTAATATGCTGAAATCGCTTTAATTTGGAATTCTACAAGACACAAACTTCCATAAGCCAGATATTTTTCTGAAAACTGATAAAAACCAGCATATTTGATGATTATTTTATTGTATAATATGCAACAGCCGAGTCTCGAAATTTCAAGCATTTTAAGACTTGTACTAATTGTTGTCATAAAAACCGTTAACATTTAATATTACAAAAATTTCACAATTATTAAAACTGGAATTAAGTTATGTTACACTTAATAAGCTTAATTTTACAAACAGTGGTCAAATAAATGAAAATTACTGATGGACTCCATTAAGTAAACAGCCAGGCACAGAGTATACCTATGTATTTAACTCGTTATATACAGGGTGATTCAAAATTCAATGTACAAATTTACGATAACTGAGATATGAACAGAAATAAAACTACTACCACCAAGATCAACAAGTTAATAACTCAGGTTCTGCAACACCTAGAATAATGAATTTTGGAGGAATAATAGAGTACATAAAACTCTGTATACCATTTGATCAAATTCTAACGAGTAGTTTCCGAGTTACGTAGTCAACATCGTAACACATGCTGGTTACTACTCACATGTGAGCACTGTTACGATGTTGAATGCATAACTTGGAAACTACTCATTGGAATTCAATCAAAGTTTAACGGTATAAACTTTTTTATGGCCTCTATTATTCATCCAAATTTCATTATCCTAGGTGTTATAAAACCAGAGTTATTAACTTGTTGATTTTGGTGGCGGCATTTTTATTTCTGTTCATATCTCAGTTATCATTCAAATTCGGACCCACATTCATATGAACTTTTTTGCTTAGAATAACCTATACTACCTCCCCTAAAAGTTTGTACATTGAATTTTGAATCACCCTGTATAACACAGGGTGGAGCTACCAAGAATCACATGCATGTCAAAAAATGGCTATTAATTAATTTAACCTATTAATTGGAATGTTTATAACAAATAAGCAAACTGGGAATGTAAAAATAATAAACATTCAATATAAGTTTTGACAAAAGCATGTTAAAAATATTTTTCTTCTAAACTATTTTTAATCATTGACACATCAAAACACAAATCTTACAATTTCTTTTTGCCAGCATGCTAAAGTTGAAGCTCATAGATGTCTGCTGTTTTCTTATAACATTCAACTTTTGAATATGGGAATCTTTTTGACATTTACAATCTCCCTCTTCACTTCAGTCATATTCTTTGTAAAGAGCCATGGTATTGTCTTTTTCAAGTGGAAAAGCTAGGGACATGATCTTTGTTGTGAGGACTTTCACAGGCTCAAAATGGATGCTAAACACAGGAGATAAGGGCAACGACTTTTATACAAGACAAAACAGAAATGTCCACAACCTGCACGCAGTGGCAGCGACACAAAGAAATAATTTAAAATTCTAACACACACATGGTCTGGACTGCCAAGAGATAAGGTGCTAATCCTTATCTCCTGCCAAGAGATCAGAAATTTTCTTCCTATCTTGTAATTCTTGAACAACATATAACAAATGACTGCAAAATAAAGAATGACAGTCACATAAGATTCTTTGATTGGCTGAATAAGAGATCAATAAATATAAACTTTATAGTGAAATTTTCTTTCTGCATTACACAAATTCAAAATACATTTATTTTTCATACTAAATACAAGTCTAATGTTTGTTTGTCACTATGTGATTACAAAACTAATGATTTTAGAAATTCAGCCTCGGACTGGTTCCACTGCATGAACTATCACTATTCCAGGTGAACTAAATCAATAGGGACAAATTTCAGGGGCTGATTCCTCGCAAGTAACAAAGAAGTTCATATCAACATGTGTGTGGAAATGCTTAGTTTCTATGGAAATGGCAATAATTGTATGCATAAAATCATGCCCCCATAACAATACAGCTTGTATTTTTTTGTTGCAGAGTTGCTTTTTGAGTGATTGCTATGCAGCGGAGATACAATATGGTCCAGTATTCTCATCAGGAACAAGTCGAGATTGTCTTCATATATGGAGAACCACAAGGGAATGGTCGAGAGGTCGCACGGATGTACCAAGAAAAGTATCTCGATGGACATCACCACCTGAATCACAAAATGTTTGCATGAAGGGGTCCTTTGATAGAAGGGGTGAACACAGAGGCTGTATAGAAACCCCCTAGAAAGAAAGCCAAACAAGTGAAACGTCATACATTGTCGACCAAACTTCGGGCTAATTATTGGTAGAAATAAGATTAACAATGGTCGAAATATGATGTAACAATGTATGACGTTTCAGTTGTTTGGGTTTCTTTCTAAGAGGTGTTGGTTGTATTGAGCAGCAGCCTGGTACAAGAGCTAGTTCCTAATGTGGAGAAACTTGAAGAGCATGTTAATGCAGCCAATGACACTACTTGGGTAGAGGCTGGAACATTTGAACAAATATGGAAATTCATGATATGACATGTGAACGCTTGCACTGTATACTAAAAAGGCCACTTCAAACATCTTTTGTTTTCATGTGATGTTTTCTTATTTCTCTTTCTTAATCTTTTGTAATGTCGACACAATAACTGCCACAGTGATGTCATGTTCTGTACAAATTAATCTATTACAGACAAATCGTCCATTTCTAGACAATATTCATATGCGAGTTTTTGTTCCTTTCCTGGTTTTCCTAACCTAATCTAACCTCTTGAAGTTTGTCCCCAATGTTTTAGTTCACCCTATATAGTATACAGGGTACAACGGATAGCTAGAAACAACAGGGTACAACGGGTATAGCTAGAAACAACAGTGCTCAGCTACCATTGCAACATTTGGTCTACTTTAAATTGTACTGATCCCTTACAACTTACACTGTACAACGGATATTTAACTTACAATCAGAGTTCTAGTCGTGGAAATGGTAATTTTTAGTGCTAGTCGTGTGCAACCAGTGTCGATCATTGTACTAGATCCCAGAATAGATGTACGTATATCAATATTAATATAGTTAGTAAAACACAGAGAAAACTGTAGATAACAACACTAAATGAGGAAATCAAATATATACCATTTGTCCACAATAAAGAATTTAATAACCCGTATGCACATTTCAGCCACCTTGTGCTATCATTCAGCAGAATAGGTATTCCGCTAAATTTTGGTCACAAGGTGACTGAAACATGCATACGGGTTGTTAAATTCTTTAATTGTGGACAAATAGTGTACATTTTATTTCCTCATTGGAATTAATAAAGTTACATATCAGTGTATGTAACCACAAAGTGATAAATGCAAAACAAAATAGAAATGTCAATAACCCCTCTTCAAATAATTTTTTATTCAGCATACTGCATTCTATTCAGATTTCAACATATGCTTGCACAAACTGAATATCACAGAAGGATAAAGGCAGTAAAATCCAGTTCTAATCAGTTTGTCATCAAAGATAATTATAATTGTCTGAATTTTGTTGGAAAGTATGTTTACATAAGGATGTGTGCAGTCTCCATTGGAACAGCATTCAAAGTGGAAATTTCATGTTAGGAGCATGATTTCTAAGCAAGTTTACAATGAACAAGAAAACTGAAAACCCTTCTATCATCTGTGATAAAATTTCCAAACACAAAAAAGTGACTGAAATTCAGTGTCAAATCAAGGGAGTTTATGGTGATGTATATTGGTGTGATTCTCCTCTGATAGGAGTGTCAATATCTTGTCGATGAGAAAAAAAACAAAACAATTCATAATGAATAGTAAAAAGGATAAATGACACTGTGGATACTTACTCAGAGGAAGGTAAGAGAAGAAATTTTCCCACAAAGAAATTTTTTTATCCATAGATAAATAACCAGCACTCTCCTCCCTATTGGTTCCCCTCTATCTCGATGCAAGTTCTCCTATTGGTTCTCTCCCTCAATAAATACGCGATGTAAATTTTGTAATCTGACCCATACTGAACGAAGGTTGCTTTGAAACCGAAATGTATAATATGCATAGATAGAATAGTGGAATAGTGGTGTGTCGATTCTGCTACCTTCCTCTGAATTCATAAGTTTGAAGTGGGAAATTTTGAACCACCTATCAGCCTACAGCCTGGACCGATGACTTCCACCTTTTCACAAAACTGAAGGACTTTTTGAACTTCTTTTCTGAGTGAGGAAGACCTAAGGGATGCAGTCATACTTTCTACAGGGTGTTCTCGAATAACGTCTACAAACCTGGGGGCAAGGGGGGGGGGGGTGATAGAGGGATCAAATCTAAGCAATATTTCCCTCGTTCATTTTTTTCTCTGGGGCATTGTTTTTGAGATAAAAAATGTTGGACACCATGTAGACGTACCGTAATATGCCACTCAACCCGTGCTTCTGGAATACATCAAAATCATGGTCAATCATATAATAAAAAGAACAAAAATGCATTACATACAGTACAATAATAGCATTTGTTTTTTATGAAACATGCAAATGTTTTACAATAAGTGTTCAAATTGACTCCCTCTGGCATGAATGCATGCTTCACAACGTCGCCGCACGGACTGACGTACACGTTCAAAAGTTCCTGGTTCTTCGCGAATCTGGTCCGCAGCTATGGGGATTCTGGCTACCAGCTCTTCGTTGGATCCCACTGATCTCTCGTATACCAATCATTTTAAGTGTCCCCACAGTATCTATCCAAACAACTGTTTCCTGCAGCAGACCTGCCAACTATTTCTGGAGGAAAACCGGGTGATAGTAAATTTAGTAAGGTAAAATATACGTATCGATAACATGTTTAATTGTTACAGAAATTTGCACTTAAATTTTACTTTTGGACATAATTTAACAATAGATGCCACAAGTATAATTACACATTATACATTAGTAAAAATAATTAAGGGAGTATGATACACGGTACGTGAAATAACGAGAGACCAACACTGGTTAAATTATAATTTGAAGTTTCCGTAATTTGTCTCCTTGTGGAGCTGACTGTACTGTCTTGTAGCTTTTTTGCCTTTTTATATTACTTCTTTTGAAGGTTTATACTTGTAGCATGGTACTTCTCTTTCTGGATAAGCAAATTTAACTGCAAGAAGACTAGATAGTGTAACAAAAAAAAAAAAATTGCTGACGAAGTTGCTGGTGCATCACGGGAAAAGAAAGGTTCTTTTAAGAGTACTATTCGCCAGGAGATTTTTACGATACGCCGGGTGACCGGGTGAGATTGTCAAAATCCGGGTGAGTTGGCAGGTCTGCTGCAGGTAGGATTTCAACGTTTTTTTATCTCAAAAACAATGCCCCAGAGAAAAAAAAATTAAAGAAGGAAATGTTGCTTAGATTTGATCTCTCTATCACCCCCCAAATTTGTACACGTTATTCGAGAACACCCTGTATATGAACTGTGAAATGAGATGCATAATGAAATAAATCAAAAAACTTCTATATAAAAACCTAAATGTATAATGGGACATGGAAAACAGTCAAATATATTTATGTGCAAGTAAAATAAAAACAAGTTTGGTTAAGAACTCTTTATTGGTTATTTTTAATTCTAAATGGATTCTACTTCACAAGTCCTTCAATTTTTCAAAGTGATTATTCAGTCTGAAATTATTAAGTACATGCATTTTTCATTTGTCATTGAAATCATTTTAATTCACTATACAGTATTATGAGGCAGAGAACCATTTTAAATACAGGGTTACTTGAAAAAGACTGGTGCAAAAGTACAGCAGATTTATTTTTTATTGAATTGACATACAAAACCATATAGATATGAAATGATAGAAGAACTTTTTGTAAGTTTCATTTCCACCAGGATGTTTGTGGCCACCCGATTGCTACCTCACTCAGACACTAGATCTACTAGGCGATCGTGATTTGGGGATTGCCTGGCAATGGAAGTGTCACCAGATCATAATAGTCCAAGCGACACTGTAACCTTCAATGTTTCCATCTTGGATTTTAACAATCGGTAATTTTTTTGTTTGTTGAAAACAATGAAGGTTGGATCATTGGGTGGACTGCTATGGTCAGGTAACTTTTCCGTGCCCAGGCCTGTCATTTTCGTCAGCTACAGTCAAGTGCCATGTTCAGCAAAGGGGGAATAAAGAAAGAAAAATAAAACTAATGTAAACCTTTAAATTTCTTCCAGACATAAATTTAAATGATAAAATATTTTTTATGGCATGTTTAGTTTGTTTTGGTTATTTTATTATGGCTTGTTCTTATTGGTGGAATTTTGGTGCCGATAAACTATTTTTTGGTTGCTTACGATTTTTTAAATGTTAGGAATCTGTGCAGTTAATTGCAATTTACTTATTAAATTGTTTATTTAAGAATTTCTTAAAACTATTAATACACTGGTGCCCTTCTATTTTGCAATTTCTTAGCTTGCGAAATCGGACAAGTCACGATTAATGGCTAGACCTCCCCCCCTTTTTTTTGTCGTTTTTCAGTGAGAAGTAGAAAATGACTCTTAAATCCGGAGCTCATATAAACGGACTCTATTGTACTTACATGAGGAAGGCAAGTCATCCAGTCACGTTAGTCATTGGTTCGGAGAAGGACGAGCTATGTAAAAATGTTCTCATTGGCACATTTTGAGGCAATCAATTTATCATGATCTTTCGTGCAATACAGTAGGACTCTTTGATCCAGGTTTTTTTTTTCCCTTTGTACAGGCATTTTGCCTTTAACTTCTCTTAAGTACAAATTGTTGACATAGTTTTAATATTGTTCATGACTTTTTTTCTATTTTTACATTAAAAAAGATACATGTATGGTAAATAGTGTAAAGATACAATGTATCAATGAGAAAATTTTATTGCTTAAATTATTATTCCATTAAAACCTATTAAAGATGAAATGATCATGTTATTGTCATTCAAACAGTGCTATTTAAGGTGGCAAAATCTATCGCAGAACAGCAAACTCACGATATCGTGGACGGTGAAACCTTGGCTCCAAATTCTGCGACATAGAGGGACAGAAATGTATAAACAAGTACCAAGTAAATTTTGCATTATAAACGACTACAATCTTATTCTTGGTGCCATGTTTGAATTACGTTTCCTATAAATTCGAGCAGCAACTTCTTATATTTGCATAACACTCTTAATAGAGCTATACCCTAAAGCACTACATTTCTTTATAATGTACAAATAACATGGCTTTTTATTGGTGATATTTTTAGGTTATTCTGAGAAATGGTCATTTTGAACAAATAATAATCATGCTTAGGATCTCCAGTAATGACTGATCACAAGAATCAGGGTTATGTTTTTTTTGTCATCTGTTGCTGGGGCAGAACCACAGGAGTGCCATTCAATAAAATGCTTTTATATTCATTAAATCTAAACTCAATGAAAGGAAGAAAAAATAATTTATAAAGTATCAATACAGTAAATAAGCATACACGAATATAATGGCACTCACTTTTTACCCATTATTAGAATATGTGCATATAGTTTTTCTCAATAATAAGAGTCTATTTACACAGTAAAGTGACATTAATGTGACCACACGTCAGTAACCAGAATAGCCAACTTTTGCGGCAAAGATAGCTGCAAGACGGCAGGAAGAGAGTCAATAATATCCCAGAAGGTATTGACAGGGATGTGAAGCCATGCTGACTCCAGTTCTGTGGCGAGCTGCCATAGGTTGAACGGTGGAGGATACATGGCACGAACAACCCGATCGAGGTGGTTCCACAGATGCTCTATGGAGTTTAAATCCGGGGAGTTTAGGGGCCAGCTGAGTACCGTAAACGCATCCTCGTGCTCTTCAAGCCACGCACGGACACTGCGCACTGTATAGCACGTCGCATTCTCCTGCTGGAAGATGCCATCGTGCTGAGGAAACACCATCTGCATGTAGGGATTGACATGGTCCGAAAAGACAGATGCATACTTCCATTGATCCATGGTGCCATCCACAATGAGGAGTGCACCCAGGGAATGCCATGAAACCATTCCCCACACCATAATGCTGCCTCCTCCGGCCTGGACCCTTGCGGCACGTGTTGCAGGGCGTTTGTTTTCTGTCCAATGGAGCATAAACCGTGATTCATCAGAAAAAGTCACCTTTCACCACTCTGTTGCTGTCCAGTTGCGGTACTGGCGTGCAAATGTCAGTCTTTGATGCCAGTGAACAGCTGTCAGCATTGGTGCAAGAACCAGCCATCTGCTACGGATCCCCATACACAGCAATGTTCGCTGAACTGTCGTTGAGGATACAAGTTTGGTAGCCCCCTGATTCATCTGGGAGGTCGGTTTGTCCATGGTTGCATGTCTGTTCACTTGCACGGATCTCCGTAGCAGTCATTCACCTCTGTCATCTATGGCCCTTGGTGCCCCCCACTTGGCACATCGCTGATTTTGGATATTGCCATTCTGCCATGCACAGTACACTTTCACCATGGCGGCATGCAAACAGTTCACAAAACTAGCAGTTTCGGAAATATTGCCACCCTTGGCTCGGAAGTCGATGATCATGCGCTTTTGGAGGTCGGATAAATCGCTACGTTTCGCCATGACTCCAACAACTGCAATGTTTTCTGCTTCTCTCTGACACCCTTCCTGTACCCCCACACCTCGGATAGTGGACGTAACCATTTTCCGCTGATGTTGAACGTAGCGGGATGGTCACATTAATGTGACTGGACTGTGTATATTTACAAATAGGCAATGCCAATGATATAAGGCTTATGATATATCCATTTCACACAAAAAAACAAAAAACAGCTGGCATTTACCAGTGAATTCTTTACTTTGCTACATTTTTCACCAATACTGAATGAAGATGGAAAATTAAAAGTCAATGAAACTAGTTTAAAAAGACTATGCATAAGAACAAAAAAAATTTTTTTTTTTAAATATGCTTGTATTTATTTTACAACTTTTCTTATCAAAAGGACCAGATCTATATTTTTAAACCGGCACAATTTTTGTACTATTTTGCAGGCAAGTAATTATGGATGGGGAGGGCAGCAAAATTAATGTTCACTAATTTGGTGCCTTAATGATCTGGCAAAAACCTGGTCCAGTCTGTGCCGGATCAAAGGGCTTTTACTATATAAAAAATATAGAAGGAAAATTAAATGTATGAACAAATAAAAGCAAGTCAAATATGATTAAACCAATACAAAGTTTCAAATTGACTTGTATTCATTCAGAAGAGGCTGGGCATATAATTCATTTCATAATTTCATCAATTATAGTGATTTGGAAATTTTCTTTGCTTTATGGTCATAACAAAGGGGTTTGTAATATGCTCTATTGTAATTATTCTTTCAGAATGCATAAATGATTAAAAAGGCTCTAGCCAGCTAAGATGGTAAAGAATGCTCCCATTTAAAAGCGTTTGCACAATGTTTCTAACTCTAAAAAAAGAATTCTTGAACGATTCTGCTCTCCCATCCTACATAACAAAATAAGTGACTTTTTAAATTTAATTTCTTTTTGTCACATTAATAATTCTTATTTTAAAAATATTTTCATAAAAATGTTTATATTTCACTCTTTCATTTTACATTTTTAAAAATGTTATTGAAAATTTTGTTTTTTTTTTCCTGATTTCTAATAGCAATGGAACCTTAAAAGAATTCTCAAAATGGAGCCACAACCACAGTGTCATAATTATTACCCCCCCCCCTCCAGGATTTATACAGCGGTGTGGGATATTGTAAAAAATTAAAAACTGCAGGCACTCCTAAATTAATGACTACATTCACTTTTGCTAGGTTCTGTCGAAGCAACCTGCTTGTAAAACATTTTGGATATTGTTTTCATGTCAAATGAGGTGTGATGAAACATCAGCTTTAAATGGGTTAAATTTTTGGCTTACAAGGGGAGGACCAGGTCTGTTAAGCTTGGATTTAACTGAAATTTAAATATGTTGTTACGCACCCCTCCCAATATTATATGGCATAGGAACTCATGCTAATGGGCATTAGTTTATGAGATATAACCATTTAAAGTTAGTTTTGTTGGCTATTGATGTATATTTACGAATTCAGAGATTATGACATTCAACTAGTCAACGTGGTCATGCAGGTAAGTCATTAGATTCCAATGCTAAAGGTCTCTGGTTCAAATCTTGCTCCTTTCCCAATTTCATTCAATATAATTTTTTAAACCTGTTTTTGAACAAAACATATATGAAACTAATTTTAATTATTAAAAACATATTTTTATAATTTTCTGCATATTATATTTCATTTGAAGAAGGTAACAAATTTTTTATTTTTAATTAGTTATTATATTATTATACAGGGTGGATACAAAAAATGAGCCCCCCCCCCCCTTTATTTTCGTAACCGAAGCCAATTTTGATGAATCCAATGAAGAGGAAGATGTGGGTGACCTACCCATGGTGCACATATAATCCCAAATATGCAAATTAGGACACAATCAATCATATCTTAAAAACCATAACAGATACACGAAAAATTTCAATTGAGGACTAGTTCATCATAGAATTCCGAACAAAACAAGAAATTTCCAAAATCCAATGAACGGATCACCAACAATCACATGTTGAATTTATTAGTTACTTCCCTATGCACTTCACGAAATTATTAAAAACTACCATAATAACATTCACATTCATGAGGAAAAGCAAATAAAAAGCAACAAGTGTCAGCATACACAAGACAGAATACAGTGGGGGATAATTCTTAGAAACAACAGAAGGAAAATTAATTTTGACAGTGGCTAACCAAACGTGAAGAACGATCTTGAAGTTATAAAATATTTAGTAAAAAAACCCAAAAAAAACGACCGGGACAAATAATTACATTAATAAATAAGATTATATTATAATAATGACTTTAATTGTATTATTGCGAAAACCTTTATTTTGAAATAAATTTTAAACAAATTTTAAGTCATCAGAAACGATTTAATTACACACGTGTTGTGTAACTTCTCCCAAGGAAAAAGACCACGAATCCGGGAGCCTTCTGGTCCCGAGCATTCCGGATCAGGGTGACCAGACGTAGTAATTTCATTACTACCGTAGTAATAAATGACCTAAAATCCCGACCGTAGTAATTTGGAAAAAGTAGTAATATGTAGTAATATTTGAATCTCCGTAGTAATAGGTGTAGTAATATCATAGTCTAAGGAAGTTTTAGGATATTACTTCCTTAGACTATGGTAATATTCTAAAACATGAGCACTAATTGGTCATCAGTCCAACATCAACACCACCTTGACTCATCGGATGGTGTTGATTGATAAGTTAAGTGATGACTCATGATTGCGTTTCGTTGCGTGAGTGGATGAAGTGGATGTTGTTGTTTCCGTTTCACACAGTTGGCAGCCAACAGCAGTTGATTTCACGTTCAGTTTCACATCGCTTTCGCCAGACACCTGACAGCAGTCCCCTGGGCTGAGCCCAGTAGTTTGCCGCATCGCTCCTTCCGCACTCCGCATCCGCTCCCTCCGCCTGCCGTATGAGCCACCACATTAGCATCGCCCGCCGCATCGTATCGCACTGCATTCGCCGGTAGGCCACAGCTTTTGTGCTGGTAGTTGGTGTTGAAGTACGCCGCCCTCCCTTGCACTCCCTCTCACTGTCGACTCGTTTAAAGTTAACTACTTGCCTTGCGTTGTATAGCGTTGTATTAGCCTAATAATTAGTAAAAAGCCCTCTTACTCAGGGCTGGATTTAGATGAAAAGAGGCACCTAGGCTATTCCACTTATGAGGCCCTTTCACCTCCCATTTTTAATGCTAACAATTTGAATGTAGGCCCCTCTTGATCTTGAGGCCCTAGGCTGAAGCCTAGTTAGCCTAATGGAAAATCCGGCCCTGCCCTTACTGTAGTAATAAGGTAGTATTTTGGGACACTTAACGTAGTAACATGTAGTAATGGGAGGCCTTGTGCCGTAGTAATTTCGAGTTTAAAAACCTGGTCACACTGTTCCGGATTCGTGGTCCCCCACTGTAGTTCCATGATGGCAAGCTAACTGTTCCTGAAATTGTGATTGTTGGTTCCTTATAATAATATAATAACTTATTAAAATAAATAATTTGTTACCTTCCTCAAATGAAATACCGGGTGATCCAAAAGTGTATTACATTTTTTCATGAAACTTTGTACAATTCTTCGATAAAAATTTGTGTTTTATGATACATCGGTTACAGATTCAATGTGTTTGCCTGTGAACATCGCACATTGTTTTGCTAAAGATTTCGTCACGGCTAAACAATTATTAGTTTCATGAAAAAAATGTAACACACTTTTAAAATCACCCGGTATAATATGCAAAAATTATAATAAGTTAAAAACAGTAAGAAGTAAAAACATGTTTAAAAGAAATTAAATTACATTAAATTACATGAAAGTGGGAAACAAGCAGGATTTGAACCCGGGACCTTTAACATTGGAGTCTATCGACTTACCCACATGACCACTTTGACTACTTGAATAGTACACTCTCTGAATTTGTAAATATACATCAATAGCCTACATAACTAACTTTAAATGATTATATTTTGTAAACTAATGCCCATTAGCATGACGCACTATGCCATATAATAGTGGGAGGGGTGCATAACAACATATTTAAATTTCAGTTAACTCCAAGCTTAACAGACCTGGTCCTCCCCTTGTTAGACAAAATAAACCCTGTAATAAATGAAAACAGTGATGAAGATTGAAGGTACTGTGAAATAAAGGCATCTGATTTTTATCTGACTGTTTATACTATATACACATTCTAGTAAAAGTTTAGAGTAGTATTCCCTAATTTTTCCAACGCATGTGATGGATGTAGAAGAAAGGAAGGATGAGACACAAGAATCCTGGAATAAAATTGCTTTGTCCTTTATCAAAGCAAAGAGTGAAAGTGATCCGATGTATAGCCTATATCCGAAATATCAGATTTTTTTCAGGATCTTACCACCCTTTATTCAATTTCTAATTTTCCCAGAGGAGATCTGCCAGACTGAGCTCATTCATCCTTTGAATTTATTACTCTATCAACTGTACTTAATAAGTAAATGATTTATCTTATTTCCAGGACTTATTCTTCAAAAATTCATGGGGAGAACTCGTGAAAGCCTGTGCAGGCAAGCATCACCCATCATTGGATGTTCACCTTGGTATGGCTGATCATAGCTGATGTTCACTAGCATGAGGCATTTATGATTATTTCTCTGTTTGAATTTCTTAATAAATAAGCTCTAAAGAAAGGTAAATAATTCACTTATTAAGTAGAGATGATACAATAATAAATTCAAAAATACAAAACAGAGGGCATACATAAAGGATTGCCCCAGTTTCATGATTGTATTGTAGGTATATTGTTTAACATATCATGAAACTTTACAGGTACATAGAGCAACTTGCCAAGTTTTTTTGCCATGTTACAGGTGCTCCTTTAATGGCCCTAATGTGCCCCCTTTAAGTGAATCTACAGATATAAAATCTGTAATCAATGAAGCATGTCAATTTGAGCAAAAGATCGGTGATACGAGCCAGATAATGGCATATCAGCCAGTAATTGCAGAACAATCACTAAGTCCATCAAATATCCCCAAACAAACATGTCATAAGAGGTTAAGTCTGGGGAGCGTGAAGGCCATATCAGCTTTCTTGATCATCATTTCTGACACGGCCACTCCATCAATTTTGCAGCTGTAGATTTCTTGCGGCTGCAAACGGAAACATAGATCTGCCGGACATATTTCAAAATAAACTTTGCAAATTGCTGTATTTGCAAAGTTAAATAATACACCTACAATAAAATCATGAAACCAGGGCAATCATGAAATTGTGTACACCCTGTATATTGCATTTAAAGTCTCCACATCACTGTAAAACGTTCATACTCTTCATTAAACTAAAGGATATCAATCAAAAGAAGGATAACTATTTCACCTGAAGAATGAAGTAAGAAGCACAGAAAGGCTATACATCCTGACAAGGGGAGGACCAGGTCTGTTAAGCTTGGATTTAACTGAAATTTAAATATGTTGTTACGCACCCCCTTCCACTATTAAGTGGCATAGTAACTCATGCTAATGGGCATTAGTTAATGAAATATAATCATTTAAAGTTAGTTATGTAGGTTATTGATGTGTATTTACTAATTCAGAGGGTATACCATTCAAGTAGTCAAGGTGGTCATGTGGGGAAGTCGATAGATTCCGATGCTAAATAAAAACGCCGCTGATGTTTTTGTAAGTGAGGCCTACGAGATAACATGAATAACGTTGCAAGAACATCAATTTCGCGTAAAACTTCACGTTGACTCGTAGAGTTCATGGAGCTACGTGCACGACGCGAGTGACGTTTCCATTTCGTCATTCACGTTGCCTCTCACGGAAAAACGTGGAGAGTTCGACGTGAAACTCTGCTTTCCCATGTTAGCGTTTACACGAGTTTGATTTTTTATTTCAACCCCTGAAAATGGCCAAATTGAACATCAAAAAGTCTAAATATATATCTATATAAATAAATATATATAAATATTATTAACATATATTAAAATATAATTATAATAAAAACTTTGGAAAGTTTATAGAAATGCCAAATCTACCTATTCCCCAATTAGTAAGAGTATCGATGAAGACACCCAGACATTTAGTGAAAGTGGCATCGCTGAAAACTTCACTAAACATTTTTCTCAGTTATTTGATATTTCAGGACTTGAAATTAAAGAATAAGAATGGTCTTCAAATACTAACTTAGTACTTAATTACTCTCTGGAAAGAGAGGAATTACGGTTGGCCTTTAACGACCGAAAAAATCAACAGGCCCGGATGAAATACCCTCATTTATTTTGAAGAGAGGCCGTGAATTAATTTTCGAACCACTTTTTTTCATTATTTTTGAGAAGTGCTTGAACATAGGATATTTTCAAACCCTCTGGAGAAAACCGACCACGACACCTAATTAAAAAAGTGGTGATATTCATTATGTTAAAAACTATCATCCTATTTCTCTATTTTGGCTAATTTATTTGAATTTATTATGACTTTTAGACTAAGAAAAGTTACTGATCCCTGGATATCTGAAGATCAACATGGTTTAAAAAAAAAGCACTCCACTGAAACTAACCTGGCTTCCTTCTTTGTAAGAAGTGATCAAGCGATTGAGCAAACTACCCAAATTGATCGCATTTATGTCGATATCTCGAGAGCCTTTGACACGATTTCCCAACAAAAACTCCTAGATAAATTGGAAGGATTTGTTGTACTAGGGAAATTCCTTGAAATTTTGAAATCTTATCTTAATCAAAGAACTAACTATATTAGGATTAATACGAAAACGAGTCAAATGAAAACCGCCAAACTTTTTTTATAATTTTTAATTACCGAGTAAACGTGAATAACAACTGTATTATTTTTCTACATAGTCTCCGTTACATTCAATATGTTTTCCAGAGTTTACAAACTGCATAGATTCTTCTTGAAAAAAATCCTTTTGGTTGTCTGCGCAGCCACTCGTGCACTGACTGCTGTACCTCAATCTGAATGGAGTTTCTTTTCACCCATTGCCTCCTTGAGTGGCCCAAACATGTGGTAAACACTAAGGCTTCAACTGTTGCAATATTCTCTGCGTCACAACTCGTTGTGCCTAACCCAGCTGTCATGGCTATCATACCATTTTTGAACTTCACACTCCATTCATAAACTTGCCGCTGTGACAGACATGCTTCTTCTATGAATTTCAATAGGTTTCACCTTCACTACTCAAAAATCGGATAACTGAACGCTGTTCTTCTTTGGTGCATGTTTGAAGTGGGGCGGCCATCTTTAAACTGCTTTCTTTCTTTCTTTCTTCTATGGTCTTTCCTCCTCTTTTTAGGAGATGACCTATCTTCTTGAGCTGAGTCAGGTAGTTATTGTTCTTCTATCATTTGGAGTGCCTTTAGAGAAGGGGAGAGGAGTCTTGTGAGTAAATTAGATTTATTTAGGAATACTTTGATAGCTGATAGTATAAATCAGAAATGAGTTTTAGTTTCTGGATTTAAGAGGAGGATAGTAGGGAGATTGTAGGATATTTTCCTTATGTCAAAAAGGTTGGTTAGTGTTTTTCTATGTTGGTTGTAAAGGGGGCATTCGAATAGAATATGTTCTAAGGATTCAGTTTCACCACATTCCCAATCCGGGAAGTGACATAAATTGAGGCGAGACAAGAAAGCTTCGGTTGGCAGATGTTCAGAGCGGAGCCTGACCATGAGAGATAAGTCCTGCTTAGAGAAATTCGGTGGAAGGGGAAGAGTTTTAGTGGTCAGAGTTGTCATGTTTTTAAATTTGACAGCCGTGTTGCGGTGAATCCATTCCTCTCTCCATATCTTTGTTTGTTGCTGATCGATTTTGGGTACTGATATCTTTAAACTGCTGCTGTGACGTTGTTTGCTTGTCTCTTCTTTCCTGCCACCTACCAGATATTCCTACAACTCATTTTTAAAGAATCTGCAGACTTAAAACACGGTTGGGCGAAATTTGGAATTTTAATTACAATTTTGTGGTTTTCATTTGACTCACCCTTCTTATACAAGGTGGTTATAAAATAAGTTCTCCTACTCCGAGCCCTCTAGAGCCCAATCTAATGAACTGATTGTCATGCAAATTGAAATGTAGGCTATTCAGACGATGAGGGGGGGGGGGGATCCCGGAAAAAAAATAGTGCAAACTTTCACCATCAGGTGAAAATGTGGCGCTGTGGAATAACAAATGGAGATTTAAAACTACTTTTATTGTTTTAAATAAGCAGGCAAGGTTTTTGTTTGATTACAGCATATACTGTCATATCAATGAATAATGACCAGCACCCCTTCAAAGCACACGCATGGTTTGCCCCAGCAAAATTACACATTGCAAAATTTGCATAACAGGCTGAGAAAGCTTTAAAGCTGGTGCATCAAACGTCAGGTGCATGAGCCTCAAGATAGGTAAACGTCCGGATTTAACGGACATCCAAAAACGAATGATAATAGGCTATCGCAGCAAGGGTGGCACCATCTCCGAAACGGCGCGATTTGTGAACTGTTCACGGTCCGCTGTAGTGAAGGTGTGCTAAGAGTGGACAGCAGGGACAGAAATCGCGTCCTAACGCCATCACTGTAAAGGGTTACGAGCCATCGACCAACGGGGTGAGCAGCGCCTACGACGACTCGTAAAAGGTGACAGGAGAGCCACAGTCCATCAACTGACCACCAGATTCAACAGTGGTGCCAACAGACGTGTATCCGACATTACCTGCTACGGATGGGCCTGAACAGTCGACGCATGGTTCCTGCAGCCATGTTGACCAGGGGTCATCATCAACGACGCCTAGACTTTGCACGTGAGCACCAACATTGGACCACAGACGAGTGGGCTAAGGTCGCCTTCTCCAATGAGTTAAGGTTTGCTCCATAAGATTGACGAGTGATGGCGAGTGCGTCGTGAATGCTCTGAAAAGAGACTGCAGGAGGCTATTGTGGGCCGGAAACAGGCTGGAAGGGGTAGCGTGCATGTGTGGGAGATCTTCTGTTGGGAGCAGTTAGGTCCACTGATTTGTCTACAGGCCAATTTGAATGTCTGTGGCTATTTGTCAATCGTAGCGGACCAGGTGCACCCGTACATGCTCACGATGTTCCCCCAATGTGATGGTGTGTTCCAGCAGGACAATGCACCCTGCCACAAGGCACGTCCCTTGGCCCGCTAATTCGCCGGACATCAATCCAATCGAATATCTGTCGAAGCACCTTGAACGCCATGTACAGCAGCTGGACCCTCCACCTATGATTCTCGAAGCTCTTTACCAATCTGTTCCATTCTGAGTATGTTGACTTTCTAATTTGCATAAACTTTCTGCTAATAAGGCCGATACTGAGAACGAACATATGCTATAATCAAACAAAAACCTTGCCTGCTTGTTTAAAACAATAAAACTAGTTTTAAAATCCCCATTTGTCATTCCACAGCGCCACATTTTCACCTGGTGGAATTTGCACTAATTTTTTTCTTTCAGGAATTCTCTCCCCCATGGTCTGAATAGCCCACATTTCAATTTGCATCACAATCGGTTCATTAGATTGGGCTCTAGAGGGCTCTGAGTAGGCGAATTAATTTTATAACCACCCTGTACATAAGGAAGGATATAAACAAACAATAGGAATCCCGGAGGTTAGTCCGTTGGGACCTTATTTATTTATAATATTTATAAATGAGCTTACATATAAATTAAAAATGAATAATCTCCTTTATGCTGACGACATAAAATTATCAAAAGAAATCAACTCACATATTGACAAAATGAGCTACAGTTAGATGTTGACAGCTTATGCACTTTGTATAAAAAAATGGATTAAAATATATTTTATCCAAAAGAAAAATGATGACTCTTACTAAAAAAAAACAACCCCATTTTCTTTGAAGATAAAGAAGAAAAATAATAGGGTATATCAAATTAAAGACTTGGGAATAGCAAATGATCGTTGATAGCAAATGCATATTTGGACCCCAAGTAGATGGAGTTATTCCCCGGGCACTACAGCGTGTTGGGCTTATTGACAGATTGGGAAGACATATTAGGAAAAAAAGAGGTTTTTGTGTATCTTTTCCTCTCCCTGTTTTTAACTGTTCCTGGCCCATTTTTGGTATTGTGGTTTTATGTATTTCAGTCCAGCTTTGGTGCCATAAGCAGTTTCGGATCTCAATTTCCCTTCAGGAATAAACAATTTCATTCATTCATTCAAGATTATAATATTTCAATAATCAAAACAGTTATTTATGAAAATATTAAATATTAAAAAAATATTTTTATTTATGATAATAAATTTTAACAACAACAACAACAACAACAACAATAATAATAATAATAATAATAATAATAATAATAAGGAAATTCCTACACCTAAACATCAATACTCCCACGAGTGCGTAACTTTCCCTCCCTTGCATTTGAGTCCCTTGGGCCCTCTTTTGGGTCCGCTTCTGGGATTGGCTTCCGGACTTGATTTGAGTTTGGTTTCCCCAAACAACAACAACAATAATAATAATAATAATGTACGACATCTCAAAGAGAGTCGCCTCCAACAGGCCAAAGCCCAAAAACGGGGCTACTAAAAACTAAAGTAATAAAGAAGAAACATCAAGCCTAATAGCTATAGTTGCACGATTAAATAATCGGCAAGATTGAGCCTGAGGTCAGA
>JAHWFO010011445.1:127133-140448 GCA_023313115.1 Rhysida immarginata
CCCCCCATTTACTTTAAAGATTGAAATATAAACACTGCAATTGAATCAACAAATCTCACACGAATTGAATTCTCACTGATGGACATAGGATGCCATCTATCGGTATCTATTAGCATCCTATCGATATAGGTTTTTAATTAATATCTTGGCTAATTGTGGTCGCAGAGGCATGTTGTTTTTTTCTTATTTTATTTTTTTCCTGTGCTTCTATGGCACAATACCATTCGAATGAAATAAGTTTCATTCCCTTCCTTTTATAATAAATACTCCAAAAATGTTTCCCAATTTCAACGTTCACGTATTAATATATAGATATACAAAATAACAATTTTATTTAAATATCAATTTAATTATTTTTAAAAGAAAGCTATTTTACTTAATAATTTAAATTATTAAGCGACATGAATTTTAATTAGTTTCTTATTTAATAATGCAATTAATTAAGCCCATCAAAAAATAAACATTTTGGGGATTTTCATAAGTAAAACAACTTCAAAATTAATTGCGGTTTTGTGATGTCACGAGTTTTGAAATGCATAAAATATTAAATGCAAAATCAATTAAATTCCAATGCAAATATTCTTTCATGATATTTTACCATCTGAATGGATTGGAAAAGTGGGCAACCAGAAAAATTGATATCCATTTTATAATTACATAAAATACCAGGGAGGAATGTTGGCAGCAAGAAATAAGAGCAACCACTTATGCACAACATTTAATTTACTTATGTAAATAAACATTAAAATATGTAATCAGATAAGTTACGGTTCCGATTTTCCCCTACCTACCGTAAATATTCTACTATAACGCGAATTTTTTTGGCCTAAAAAAGCATCTAAATTTGCTGGGTCGCGTTATACTAGAGGATAAAAATCAGCCCTCCGACGACTGCGGCCGATCGTCGATAATAACAACATCGATAATAACTTCTCCCAAACACTGATACTTCTAAATAGGCCTACTTCCAAACTGCCTCGAACCAAAGCCTACAAGAAAGCTTATGTAGTGAAAATATTAAACTGAATAAAGATTACTTGTCTTTTTATTAAGAAATTTGATGTACTGTTGTGTTTTTTTGTCGATGTGCGAGTGAGAAAGCTTTCCCTATCAATGTAGGGCTATAAACTTTCAAACATGCAAAAAAAGAACTCTTCAGCCAATGGACATTGCCACCCAATATACCACTTTGTGTTGATTGGTTAGTTTTGATTGACAATAGCACTGCAAGCACTATATAAACTCTGGCAATGTGAGTGCAAATCAGTCCAACAATCAGAAGGAGTTTTTTGAAAACTGGGATCGCCAACAAAATGGATGGCACAGAAGATGATCTTCTGTGGGACGATGAAGATGAAGATGCAGCCAATTGTTTAGAGGAGATGAAGATGCAGCCAATTGACTGGGATACAGATGTCAAATTAACTGAGGAAGATTGGAAAGACCTGTTCGAAGACACAGATGAATCAGATTTTGAAGGTTTTTGAATATTAAATATCCAGACTATTTAAAAATAAAGATCTTTTTTCTGTATAAGTTTGTACATTTTATTTCTCGCGAGGAGTCAAAAATGGGGGTCGCGTTATACAAGAGGATAGGATTTTTGCAGATTTTTTGGGCCGAAAAAGTGGAGTCGCGTTATACAAGAGGTCGCGTTATAGTAGAATATTTACGGTACATCATTTAAGCCTAGGAATTTTGATCAGCTCCCAAATGATATGCTGAAGTAAATGTTAATAATAAAAAGCTACGTTGTCATAAAGCCCTCAACAACTGGACTAAGATTATTGTTGTTGAGGTCCTCAATAACATTAAAAAATGGTATTAAAAAAGCATGGCTGAGAAAATGTGGAAAAATTTGAACTCTAGTGATAAAGAATGGCTGAGGAGAACATACGAGAGCTGTAGAGATTTCAGAAATGGCAATTACAGCACAGATCAGATCTTGTCTATGCAAAAGATTTCAAGTGCCGAAGGGAATGCTTTGTATTTTTAGTAGGTTTAGAGAAAGCTTCTAAAATTCTATGGTGAAAAAAGCAAAAAACAGTGAGAGCTGAGGATATGTGATTTATAGTCAATTGGGGCTATAAGAACAATTCTGTTGAAAACTGCACTTGTTTGACACTGTATGATACCATGTTAAATTGTTTTAGGATTTAAAAGAGTAGTATGGATTTGGATATACAGGAAATGTGCATTTGACAAATTTGTTGAAAAGGGAGTTGATGAAAAAAAAGTTATATCCTATTACTTTGCAAATCATATCCCTAAAGTTGGATCTTTTCCATGACTAAAAAATAAAAAAATTTAGGAATACCTTTGTAGTAATTGTTACATGAATAAATTGATAAGAATCACAACTGAAAATGCAAAGATGCTATGTTTGCAATGGGGTGAGGAACAATGACATTTTACACCTGAATGATTTTTTGAGATAGATGGTAAGACCATAAGGAGATATGGGTCTCCAGATTGCTATTAAGGGAGGAAGCCAAGTATAATACACGAACATCCTAAAATAGTATAACATCAGAATATATATATAAAAAAAAACAACAAAAAAAACAAAACAAAAACAAAACAGTGCTATGTCCATTAGATTTAAAACGGAGGAATAGATTTAAAATTCTTTCAGAGATTCTCTTGTATATAGGTAATATTTGGTATATTTAATAAACAATACAGTACCTACACAGTAGGTTACAATTAGGTTGAATCCTCTCCACAGTTGAAGCTTCCAATCTTTAAATTAATTTTCTTTTTAAATTTCTCTTGTTTATGTGCAGGGTTCTCACCAGGCCGTTTTGAATGGGCGTGCCACCCGGCTGAATACACGAAAAACTGCACACCACTGCATAATATTTTATGTTTTTAATTTTTGTCCGCCCGGCTATTTTATTTTTCCACCCAGCTGGTAAAATTTTCTGGGGAGAACATTGATGTGTAAAAGCAGATTTCGTTGGCAACTTTAATGGAAGTCATCAGGTACCCACTCATGACCAAGTTGTGTGATATTTTTCACAATCGATTATTCCCGGTATTATTGAAATGATGTAAATATGCCTTATTTATAACAATGTAATGGCTGCATTATCAGATATAATCAATCGTGAATACATGCGATTTAATCACATGTGGTTGCTATGTGGTTACTTTATAGACAGTCACAGTTTTACTAAAATCTTTGAATGTTAAGATATTGACTATAAAATGTCCAGCAGAAAGTTAAGATTCTTATACTGGAGGAGAAATTTAACTTAAGAATGTAGGGAAAAATTCCTAATTTAAAAAAAAAAGGACTTGAAGAAAAAATTATTGTAAATTTTAGTAATTTCGATAAGTCAACTAGCAAGAACTTCTAACATGATTTTTTTTATCTGGTCTTCAATGAATTCAAGTTGTCGTGAATTCACAGCATATGGTTAAAATTTCCTAGAATGCAAACACGTCTGCTATTTTTATTATAATGGCATATAGAAACTTGTGCTAAAAACAAAAGTAAACTGAAAATTAAATAATTTCTTTTAATTATACTCTTATTTGTTTATTTATTTATTTATTTATTTATTTATTTATTTAATTTTGAGATATAATACAGGTTGGTTACAAGATGGCCATCCAGGGCCAGTATGGCAGAGCCGACGAGGTAGGTCCTGGATGGGTACAGGAAAACGTGAGTTTACAATTAATGAACTTATAGAAGATGATAAAAGGATGCTTTACAAGGGAGGGGTAAGGTGGAGGTATTTTTTTAATCGGGATTTGAAAGTGTAGGCATTTGTAGAAGAACGGAGGTCTGGAGGTAAAGATGACCAGAGTCTGTTGCCAGCAATGGATATACTTTTGAGCTGATAGGTTCGTTTAATTAGAGGGGTTGGGAAGGGGTTACTGTGGCGGGTGTTATAAGGGTGGGTGTTGATGGATACAAATAAGTGTTGGGGGAGGAGATGTTTATGTGATTATATTGAGTGCTTTGTAAATGAAGGTAGCAAGGTTAATATGGTAGAGTTGGTATATTGGGATTATGCCTCTTGAGTTGAATAAGTGTGAAACTGGGTCAGGTTTTCTAAGTTTGAGTAAAATGCACAAAAACCACTTTTGGAGTTTAAATATACGTAATAGGTTTAATTTTGTAGTTGCACCCCAGAATAGTAAGCCATACGTAAGCGAGGAACGAATTAGAGCATTGTAAAGTAGAATGAGAATGTTAGAGGGTAGAAAGTGTAGGCAGGAAAACAGGCCAAAGGGTTGGTTTAATTTTGTGGCGAGGGCATTTATGTGGACGTCCCAAGAAAGATTATAGGATAGGTGAATTCCTAAATATTTGAAAGTGCTGGATGAATTGATTAGCTTGGAATCGTATGTTAAAGAAAAATCGTTCTTTACTGGCTTTTTGTTGTGTTGATGAAATATGACAAACTGTTTTGTCAAGGTTAAGTGTCATGCGATTGATTATGTTCCAGAATAATAGTTTGTCTAAAGCCAGATTAAAGATATTTTTTATTACTTCTAGTGTGGGGCCTGAACAAGAAATTGTAGCATCGTCTGCGTAGAGTATTAAAGGTAGGGGGGATAAAGCGTCTGAAAGGTCATTAATGAAAAGGTTAAAGAGAAGGGGGGAGAGAATGGAACCCTGAGGAGCGCCTATGTTGCGGGTGATTGTGGAGGATGTCTTATTGAATAGTTGCAGCGTATATTGTCTGTCAGATAGGAAACTTGAAAGCGAAGTAAGAGGGGGACCACGAATATTGTAAAATTGCGATAGTTTATAAATGAGAAGGTCATGGGGAATGGAATCGAATGCTTTAGAATAGTCTATAAACAGGGAAACTTATTGTAATTGTGATAGAAGAGTAGAGGAAATGAATGTTTGTTACATGTACTTTAATACTTTAGATAAAATCATGCTTTACCATATTGGCAGTGCAGACTTCAGCAATTTCTGTATCCTGTAACAGTTCTACAACATGGTAACAGATGCTTCCAACATTTGTGGCAGCAGTGATTATCAGGAAATTAGAATGGCCAGTAGAGTCATGATCTCATCTCAACAAAGTATCTGAGGAATTACTATATGTGAATGGTCACTTATTAGCTGTGATTAATTAATGACCATTGGGTGTGGATAGCAATACACTTTACATCTTTTAGTCCTATAGCAAGTGTAACATTATTTTGCATTCAGGGGACATGAAAAAAGACAGGAATGCCATCTTGGATTTGTGTAATAGCTTTCATTCTCCAAATTATCAGTCTCTTTTCTCTCAGAAGCCTGGAGTATACTTAGAAAAAGCCTTACTTAAAAAACAGAGCACCAGAGTATATTTTGAGGTGATAAACATACAATTCTAGTACTTTAAAAAATCATGGTAGATAATAAATGAAGTTACCAGATAAAATCAAGATAAAATGAATCAAGACAAAATAAAGATTTACAAGTTTTTCTTGGAATAAAATACATGTACTCAAGAAATCGTCATAATATCCTCCTAAGTTATAGAAAATAATTAATTCAACTAGTCCTAACTCGTTTTGCCCAATTGGCTTAATAACAAGTATGTTATTGTCTAGCCAGAATTTTAAATCTTTATGAAATCTTGACTTTTGTTTAGGCCAAATCTTCACATTAAAAAGTAAATAATATGCCCATTGTTAATACAATGGTGACTATCAAAAAACTATGTTAAAATTGAAATTGCAACATGTATGATTACATAAATACATACACCCATATCAATCTGATTGGCATATGCATAATCTACAAGTACCTTTAAAATTAAACTAATATAACAGCCTCGATCATGACAGACCAGATCATTTTCTATAGCCTTCAATGAGAATTACAATGCACTATTTTCAGGATTTTTTATTTTCTTGAACCAGTTCCCTGGGTTACAAAAATGTCTGGAACAATCTGTGAATTTCCATTAACACTTCCTCAATTGTAAAGAACTTTTCTTAAATTCAGTATAATAAAAAAAAGTATTATTTTGGATCAATTACCCTGGTGTATGTAATTAAAAAATAAAAACAAGTACCCCAAAACACTAATGAAGATCATATTATAAGTTATATTGTGGCTGTGCTGTCAAATTTAAATAACATTTTCAAATAGATTATTTTATGATATCCATGCTCAATATTGCTCAGAAGGTCAATAATAAAAAGGAAACAAACTTTTGGATAAGCAATATGGTAGAGTATTTATTAAGACAACACATTTCGGTTAACAACATCTTCGTGGACTTGAATAAATGCTCTACCATAACGCTTTCCAAGAAGTTGTTTTCTTTAAATTATTTTAGCAAGATAAAATTTAAAGATATGAGCAATTGTAATATTTTTTCTTCTAATTATTGTTCTATTTACATATTTTTTCTTAAATGACTAAATGATGATGGGGTCAGGCATCTTCAATATCAGGAAGCATACTGTGAAGAAAATTAAATGAGTTAAACTGACTAATCTTTACCTGTACACAGACGCCTTCGAAGTCCATTGACCAAATACTGGAGCCGATGAGGGAATAGTGGATCGTGAAGATCCCCCTCACAAGTGACTACTGTGATGATAGGATCATCTGGTACAGTAGTCATCTCTAAACAGGAGAAAAAAAAAAATAAAGCAATTATTTTATTTGCATGACTAGCTTGTCAATATCCCACAGGCATTCAATTGTGAAGGGGACAGGGGGCAAGAAACGATCAATGCAGTATTAAAGAAATATGACAAATGTTTGGGCAAATATAAAACTGAAATTGGTAGTTGCTTGAATTCATTCTATTAAAACAGCCAGAAAAGAAAGAGTATAGCTTTCGTAAGGCCTTTCCACATGGTTTTCAGTGTGATTTCAAACTTGCTTCATTATCAATATTAAGTTAATAAATAGTTATGTCTTTAAAATTTTATGAAAAATGGCAATACATAAAATTTATACAAAGGTTATTTATTCTTTCACTTTTGATTTATGTACTTCAGTTAAGTAGCATACCCAAAAGGCTTGGGGGGAAATACTTCAAAACTTCGCTTTTCAAATAACTTTTAAGTTTAAAGTACATGTATGCATTTGCATATTTGCAATCATCTTGTAAAAGCTACTACAGTCGACTCGTGTTATAACGAAATCGGTTATAACGAAATTACTAAAATAACGAAATTTTTCATAGTCCCCGTCAGTTTTGTTAAGAAAAAACAACTGCTTTGAGAAAAGAGAACGCAAACAATTGAGCAAGTTCGCCAATTTTTTCTTTGTTTTATATAAAACAGTTTAAAAATCTTTCAAAGATCTTTAAATTGTTTGTTTATATAGCGACTGAGCATCTCAATCCATTAGAAAAGACAAATTTTCTACTATAAAAACGTATTCGAATGAAACTCTGATAGTGTTTTGGTAGTGTTTGATGAAAAAAATTTCACCAAACGAGCGAAGTCGAATGGAAATCACATTTTTTGTTTGATTATGTTCGATTAAGGATATTTCATCGCCATTTAGTCACAATACTTCAAATTTCAACTAAGACCTACTAATTCTAAGGTGAAAAATGCATTTTTGCATTAAAAAATTGGGTTTCACATATAACAAATATCGGTTATAACAAACTTTATATGGATTCTGGTGAACTTCGTTATAACGAAAGTCGACTGTACCAACATGTTAAACAAGACTGAAGATAAATGTGAATTTTACAAGAACATACTTATCAAATGAATTTTAACTCAAGTCTTCAAAAAGATAAAGTAGATTACCCCTAAATTTAGGTGATCATTCTGAAGAACGTGCACATTGAAAAAAAAATCCTGCATTAACTCAAAAATCTTAACCTAATTAGCAGTTAAGGTTTGATCATCAAACAGAAAATGCACAGCACAGTGAAATCTAGCAACTTAGCAGATTAAGGAGATGTTTTTAAGAAAATTTTTTTTTAAACAAATCTAATCTAAAAGTGAGATATTAAGATTAAATTTTTGACATTACTTTGCATAAACATAACTGGCCTGTTTACTTAACTTTCAATTCTGGGAAATAAAAATATTTCTAGAAGCTAAAAGCTTAAAAATTGTTCTATGGCAATTCTTAAAAATACTCTCTTAAATTTATATTTTGGAAATTAGTGAAGTTCTTAAAAGACATTAGCTTAACCAATGAGATTTTCAAACACATAATTCTTTGAAAAGATAAAAATTCCCAACTCATAAGAAAACATGCCTAAAAGGGGTAAAAACATTTGCAGATTTCATAAAATTTTCACCAATGACCCATTGTGACGAGTATGGTATCAGTGATATTAGAGAGGAGAGGGAGGGAGGAAAAAAAAAAAAAAAAAAAAGAGAGAGAGAGAGAGAGAGAGAGAGAGAGAGAGACCAAAACGTGGTTTAGTTACTTTTTATGACAATAATTTGTGTTAAAATTTATCCATCAAATCCATCTTGTACAAATACATTTTCATTCGAGAGTTAAATTTAATAATGATCCTATCCTTTACTTGTAAACTTATAATTTCTCCTGAAAAGGACACTAATTGATGTATTTTCAGGTATTTATTGAAATAATAAAGTTGAAAATAGGAAAGGATTTTACCACAAATACAAAATATTCTCCAGAAAATAGATTTTACCACAACAATAGATACCAATACTCTGTATATTCAATTTTTCAGAGAAGACAAAAATAAAATATAAAAAGATAGATCTATGATGTAACAAAATTTTTAATAAAGTCGATACACGTTTCAGTTATAAAGCCATCTTCAGTCGAATACCTGATTGGAAGGTGTCTGAAGTGCACTGGATATTCTAAGGATAGTGGCTTTATAACGAAAACTGGCATTGACTTTACTAAACTTTTTGTTGAATTATAGACTCTTATCTTGTTTATTCCAGTACAACATGGATCATACATACGAGGACATTAAAATAATTTATTAAAGATATACATTTGATAAAAATAGGGAAAAAATTACAGTTTTAAATTATTAATTTTATGTGCTCAACATTATAAAAAAAACTAACAATATAAATTTTTGATTTTAATTAAAAAATTACTAATTCTTGTCAATTATAAAACTGAACAAGCGAAATTGAGAATTTAAAAATTGCATTTTTGTATTAATTAAATCTTGCATTGAAAAACTGCATTTGAATTCTTGATTTTTATGGATAAATTATTTCTGGACTCTTTCAATTAACTGCACCTTGCATAATTTGCTGATAAAGAAATGCAGTGATAGTAGGACCCTAAGCATTTTCAAAATAATGCATATGGAATACATGCAAGAAACATCATGTCTAAACATTGAAATATGCATTACAACTTTTACAAGAACACTAAATTCGGAAAAAAAATAAAAAATGTTCTACATTTGTAAAAACTTCTTGGTAGTTTCATCACATTATAATTTTTTTTTTTGGTATAACAGCATCTGCAATTTTGTCAAATATCAAGTGTAATAATAGCAACAACATAAAAGCAAGTAAGATGACATAAGGATAGCTGACCATCAGACTAGCCTAAGAGAGATGAGGTAGTTCTTGAGATTTTTTGAATCCCATAATGAAATAAGGGAAATAAATATTTAAAAAAAAAACCAAACAATTATCATGTATTTTCTGTATCAATTTTCTGGAATCAACAAGTAATATAATTATCATGCAATATTAATTACGTCTCAACTTTTAACTTCTTCTAATAGTATTTCACTATTAATGACAATAAATGAATAATGAAAAAAAAAAAAATACTGTCAGACCACGAATAAGAGAATCCTGATCATTTTTGGCATGTGGGAAACTGGTGAATCCATTTAGAAAAAAGGGCATTATGTTATAGTCGAATTCAGGTAATCTTAGGAATTGGATCTATTTACAAACTGCAAACACATAATCATTCACAATATGTATCACTCTGCGTTCATTTGAAAGCAAACCATTCTCTGCAGATAACTATTTTTTATTATCTACCTCTCAGAACGGAGTAATTCCTAAAGCTATCCGAATCAGACTATATCAATGTCTCTCGGATGGGTTTGTAGATATGAAAAACTTTCTAAAATGATTATTTGAATTTTTAAACTCGAATTGATTTTCATAGTAGTTATTTTGCATGAATACTAATAATTTGCGGTAGCAAGCTCACAGTGAAGATAAAAACACGTAGGGAAGAAATCTCACACTGGTTTTTCAAAGATACAATATATATTTGAAAAACCAGTGAAAGTTTGAAATTATAGCTGTACAGCCAGTGATGATGATGTAAATCGAAACGCGTAGGCAATTAAAATAACTCTACCTTATTGCTTATCCAGGATCTGTGTTATGTTTTTATGTTTTGTTTTTAGCAATATTGGTCAGCATGGATATTACGAGTTTGAAATTCTTTTACTGGAAGAGAATGACCATCTTATGGATGCAGCAGAAAATAAGATCATACATATAATGACTACTTCACTCATCTTCAAATTCATCTTTTTCCCTTAATTTTTGTCATCTTTAGAATACCATCCAAATGAGCAAAATTTGTCAAAGATGATCTGCAAATTCCCAATTCTACAAGTAGACAGTATCGTAGTCGGAACTTACTTAAATGCAGAAGGAAGGTTCCCAAAATAATTGGCTTTCCAGAAATATAGGTAAAAATTACAAAATCTATTTGTCTGAATTTTTTCTTTCGCAATGCTTAAGAGAATAAAACATGTTATAATCAGAAGCAAAAATAATGTTATAAATACGGTTCAACATTGCATGGTAAAAGGTTGATTGGACTCTCTCTTCTGGCTACTATTTTTGCAAGAAGACTTAAAGGTCACTATGTTTTAAAATAAGATAACCCTTTCTTCAGAATTTATTTATATTTAACAAATTTTAAACTAGTGAGAATTTTATTGCAGAACAATTTGTTTCTAATAATCTTAAATCATGTAAGAAACGAAATGTTAATATGTTTCAGGTAGTGGATGAAGAACATACAAATATACGTGCAGAAAAAATACAATAAGATATAAATAAGGCCTTGCTAATTCTTCTAGTTTAATAACGATTTTAAAATTAAAAATTATTTTTCTAACGTGATTTACTGTCTGCATGCTAAGAGAAAATGTCATGAGGGAAAGATATCGTCACTTGGTGCAGCACTGTAGGAGTCAGTCTAAGTTCAATGAGGGGAGTTGATTTACAAACGATGTCGTATTGCGCTTCTTTCTTTCTTTTTTATTCCCAGTAAGGTACGTTTCATTTATTAAAACATTCAGTAAGCCAGTACATACTATATACAGGTTTAAGATATACACGAAAAAATTTTGATTCAGCTGGAGAAAAAAAATTACAAATATGAGCATTGTTTCTGAATAATCTCCCCCCCTGATTGAAGTTAGAAATGACCTACAGTGCCGAACCAAGAGATGACATCTATCCCTTGCAACATCTTCTCCAGAGACGATCAATTAACGAGACCTGAAATATGAGCAATTTTTGTGTTATACGCATCTCTCTCTGCGCAGGTTTGTGTTGCAGCCGACAACTCCAGGGGGCAACAAAACCCAATGATGTCATCAAGAGAGTTAGTTTCGGTTTTTCCATCTTGAGCGCTTGTTAAGTCAGAGACGATCTATTAACCAATTGTAAGTGGTCGTTGAATCACATGTTTGAGTACTTGCAAGCAGAGAAGATCTTCACGTATTTCATTTTACCAGCGACCATTAAAGAATTTCTCTGTCTCTGCATTTTACTTTCATTTTTACTGAATGCTACTACGGGAGGAATTGAAACTTCATAGTTAAAATCATTTTAATTCATTCATTCTCACAGTTCATTCATTTAATCTTCTCAAACGTTTTTAGGCAAGTTCTTGACACTTGTAGAAAATAATTACTTGCTTTTTAAAACACGCTTGTTAAATTTTGTATTGAAATTTTCCTAAATTTGATTTACTTTTGCCTAAACTGATGGCATTCTGTTGCCAATGTGTGAATTATCATATCAGAAATTTAAATTCTGTAATGAAAAAAATTAAATACTTTATTTACTAACATAAATAAATATATAAATAAAAATAAATAAATAATGTATACAGCGGGAGAAGCGGAGACTATATATTAACGTCCGGGGGGGGGGGGGGGGTTACTTGGAATGACGTCATTTAATTCTCGTCTGTGACGACATTCATGAAGTGTCCCTAGAGTTGCAGCCGACAACTCCAGACGGTGCCACTGCAGTAAATATAACAAGTTTGCTATGGGAAAACAATGAAATGCCATGTCTCGTTAATTGATTGTCTCTGATCTTCTCTTGGTGCATCAAACAAAAATGTGATCTCTGTGGAAGCACTTCTAAAATGATTTAAGCTAAGGCATGTTAATCCATTATTATTATACCATGTTACAAACAGAGATGAGAGCGAGTATAGCAAGAGCAAATCGGATTAATGCACAAGTTAAGCAACTAGAACAAGTGACATAACTACCTAGCAACAGTGACCAATACATGTTGCCACCCGTACTAATATAGTAAACCTTGTTTAAATTTGGTCTATATTTAAGCTCTACAGAGTGCTTCTGATATAGCAGACACTGTAGTGAATAACTTTCACTTTTAAAAGGTAAGATTGACTGCACCTGTCATGAAATGATCACTTGCACTTAATACCTTGGGTTCATTTTAAAAAACTTCATTTTGGTGCAACTGTTAGAAAAGTGGCAAAACAATATAAATCCTAAATGTTGGGATGATTGAGTTTTTAAATTTAATGACTGATTCAGTTACGGATTTAAAAATTAAGAGACTTTACATCCAGAAGCAAACTACAATATAAAATTGATAACGAGTGACATTCTCCCTAAATCTACAATAATGCTATCAAACAATTTTGTACTTAAAAATTAAATCCTATTTCTACAGTGTAAATGAAAAGTGAAAACCAGTATTAAAAAAAAAAAATAATCGGGAGGAAAAAAATAACACTGCATCTGCAAAAACACCCCCATTATCCAAGTCAAATGAAACAATATTCCCATTCAATTTCATAATATTCAAATTAAGCAGAAAAGTTGACAAGAATTTTAAGCAAGTAATCAAATTTTTTTCTCATTATATCCCAATCAATCATTTAAATATATTGTAGCAGTGTGAAATTCTCCCATTCCTGATGTTCACATTTTTTTAAATTTGCACTTCAAAATTTAACACATTTTTCCGAATACAAGGAAATAAAAAAATTCATAAGATACATTTTATATCTTATACATTTTCTGAATTACTATTCTTTAAACAATTTAATGAATATGATAAGTCAAAGTGCAAATATAAGGAGACTGCTAATTTTACG
>JAHWFO010011445.1:147373-166615 GCA_023313115.1 Rhysida immarginata
TAATAAAAAATAATAATTATAATTTATTAAAATAATAATAAAAAAATTTATTGTAAGTTTACTTTTAAAAAACTATTTTTAAACTTAATTTAGTAATTAAACTCCATACACTGAACTAAAACACATATTATATTTATTTAAAATCGTATTAAATTCATTTAAAATTGTATTAACTCAATTTGAAAGAGTATTAAATTCATTTGAAAGTGTATTAAATCTATTTAAAATTGTACTAAATCTATTTAGAAATATATAAAATTCACGTAAAACTGTATGAAACCAATTTGTAAAAACTATTAAAAATTTCTTAAGCCGTAGTCAGTATTTGTTTTAAAACCTATTTGTTTCAGGTAAGAAGAAATGTAATATTTTCATATAAAACAATGTAATTTATAAAATTTTATTCATGGTAATAACAAGAAACTTATAAGAAATTATTATTATATGTTTAAATGTGCATATGAAAAACAAGTGAATTTTCTGCTCGAGTTTTATTTTTTAAACTTCAAAGCAATATTTATTGAATTTGGAGAATGCTCTCATTAAATGTAGAACCATGGTTATTAGAAGTTAGAACTTCTAACTTCTAATAACCATGGTAGAACGTTACTGAAAAATGACACCTTTTCACGTTATTGTGAATTGGTTAATGTGCAACGTGAAATGTAGATGGCAGGACCATCGCTAAGGCTAAGCTTCGATTTTGGTTCCCATTGGATCGTTCGTTATTTAGCTTTTCATCTCACTAGGTGGCGACCATAGTCGAGGACTCGCAGAATCTGTCCGCGTAATGAAAATTCTAGGTGGGGGGAAAATGAATATTGTATTAATAAGGAATACTTTACTTTACTTTTTTTTTTTTTTTTTTTTTTTTTTTTTTTTTTTTTTTAATAATTCATATATAGATTGTTAGAGAAAAAAAACATTGACATGCTTTCTTTCGGAAAATTTAGTTGTTTCAGGTCAGACTAAATACGAGAACGAAAATTTCATAATAATTAATTTGATTAATGCATTTTAACTTTTTCAATTTTAATTATTTCTCTCCATCGTTTTAATATTTCTCTTAAGTGGCTGTAATATATATATTTATTTATATACTTTTCATTAATTACATGCTTTACTTAGTAGTCGCCTTTTGTAATAAGTATATGTATTTATTTAAATTGCCGGAGTTAATGTCTATTCCCATTAGCGAAGCTTATGGATTAAGAAGCAGAAAGACCAAAACTGTTGTTAATATTTTTATTTTTTATTTTATTTTATTTTATTTTTTTAAAGTTTACAATTTGAGAGTTTTGTGATTTATAAGGTTTGTTTACTAGGGCCAAAAGCCGCATCACTTCGAATTAAGTAGTTTTAGTGAGGAAAATGTCATGTATTGGAATTCATATGAGAGCTAGACTCTGTTAGATAAATATATGCTGAATGCTGGATACTTTATTAAGTACACCTTCTAGTATTGGATTAAAGCCTCTGTAGCTGATATGAAATCATTGTATAGTCCTCATCAGATAAGTTAAACCTCGACCTTGAAGCTAAAATGGGAGGCAAGAGGAATGAAAAAAAATCTGATGAAGTACTAGTACTTCCCTGCACTACATCATTTTTTTTTTCATCCTCTTGCCTCCCATTTTAGCTTCAAGAATAATCCTAGACCTTCAAGGTCGAGGTTTAACTTATCTGATGAGGACTATACAGTAATATCTTCCCATTAATAAGGTTGTGGTTCTTGTATTACTGGATTATTATAAATGATGGACTTATAAGTAATATCTTGATGTAAGTCCATCATTTATCTCATACTTGATAGCTGCTGTCACTTCCGAACAGTCCAGCCCACAAATGCTTCATGGGATAAAGATCTAAAGACTCTGAGAAATATGGAAATGCGGCAACCACACATCGAAAGAGACCTATACTGTATAAGTATTGTGAAGACTGTAGTCACGAACGGCAATGATGTTCCGATACGAATTTGCGTTCAGGATGTCGTCTATATATATTGGAAGACCTAGCATCAACTATGACAAAACCACCACCAACCTACGGCCATATTCTCGAATTTTTCGTGTTAACAGCTCACATGAGTTATTAGTGTCACGTGGTACAAACTCGAACGATCAAACAAAATTGGTGTTCTCGAAAATCAACTCCCCGTGAGTTATCAACTCAAGTGAATATCGCTTGTGCGATAGATAGGCTACGCAGAAGGCGAGACTGGCTGACAAATGCGCTACTGAGCTTCCGGTTATTTGATTGGACCTTGCTGAATACTCTTTGCAATGTCACAACTCAAGTGAGTTTCTTACCAGTCGAGTTCGTTTTGTAGTTTGAACTGCTGAATACCACGCACTCGAGTGAGATAGCTAATGCAATACGAGTAATTCGAGAATAGGGGCCCCATAAAATCATTACGGGTCCGTCACCTTAAGCCACAGGGAAGCGCGATTCACCGGACCACTGGCAATAGCCCACCGCCTTATAAAGGTGGTTATGAGCTCATTGCGGCTGCAAAACTTCTTGTTTTGCACTAAAAGGTGTGGTACGGGTCGTCTGTTTTATATCCGATACTGGACAAAATCCGGCGCACAATGCCTTCCGAAAATATCCTCTGCAGTTGTACTGGACGGTCTTTTCACGAATTGTTGCTCAACGATTGGTACCATTGACCCTGTCGTAGACAAGATGTAATTAACTACAGGACCGTCTTTAACAACATTCTCGGTACGCACGAGCAACAGTTGTACGAGAAAAACTCTGGTGGCAATTGCAGAAATGCTGGATTCAGATTGTCTGCACCGATGATCGTTCGAATTCGCTCATCTCCATGGTTTTTTCCATCTTCCACGGTCTGGTGCTAGAAGTTGCCGATCAATTACCCACTTGTCCTACGGTTATATGATTGCTGCTCACGTGCTTCCTACTAATGTTTGTAATTTCTAGACTACTTCAAAAGCAACAATTCACGATTCCTATTTAAACAATAGTAAAATCCTAATCAAACAAATTGCAGTTTCAAAATCCATCAGTAGCTTATTCTCTTAAAGCATTTCATTCCTGCATGCTTCAGTTCGATTTTGTTTTTGTTTTTTTTTTCTGTTTTACATGTTCTCTTTTTTTTGCCATTCAATCCATTGCTGTTTTCTTTTCGTCCTTTTACTTCGTTTCCCCCCTCACCTTTTTAATTTTTTCGCGTCCCCCTACCTTTTCCCGTTTTTTTGGCCCCACCTCTGCTTCTCTCACGAGATGTAACAGCAGCAGCAGCAGACTCACTCGCACACCCATCCAGTCTCTCTCTCTCTCTCTCTCTCTCTCTCTCTCTCTCTCTCTGACACACAGACACACACACAAGCACACACACACACACACACACACACACACACATGCGCGCCTTCACACAGAGCCACCATGGTCCATATTCACGAGAGCCCCGGCGCCATCGATCTGTCCCGAACCAGCAGCACGCATTTCTCGCTCAGCCCGGGCAAAGAGACGCGAAACATCATCACGAGCAGCGAGCGAGACGAGGAAAGGATGATGGTTCGTTCGTTCGTGCTGAGCCTCCTCGTTCAGCTCTCGAAATAAAAGTATTTGGAAGAGAGAGAGAGAGAGAGAGAGAGAGCAAAGGAACAAAAAAAAAATGCAGCCCAAACTAGTCTGAATAGCGATTACAGGTCAAACCTCATTAAAATGCCAAGGACCAAGCAAATAATTTCGTTATTGTAAAATTCTGTTATTGTCTTCGTCATAGTTTCTATCGTTGTAATCTCCTTTTTTTTGGAAGGATAAAGTTCATAATAATTGAGAATAATTGAAGGTTTGTAACTGCATATTCGGAATACCAATATAAAAACAGGCGACATTTTGATGATCGAGCTAGCTTTTCATTGCAGATCGATATTCCATAATGATTATATTTAAAAATTAAAGCGTATTTCAATTTATTAATTAAGCATATGATAGAAATATTGAGCTGAACTTTGATAATTACGAAGCTGTCTGATTACTCTATGTCAGTGGAGTAAAAATCTTATTGACTTACATTTCAAAGTTCCCGCCAATGACTGAAATTTCAAGTAATTTTTTGAAATGTCACGAAGTTTTGATTAAAGCTGAGAGCTCGAAAATTTGACTATGTCCCATATCGAGCACCTCTATCTCCGAAACTAAAGGACGCACACGCGCCTAAATTGGAACGATTAATGGGCTATGTGCTCTCAGTAAACAAGTTTCGTGGAAAAATGTCTCATAAGTTGATGAACCACTCTGCATTTACGTACCTATAAATGTTTAAATAAAATACACTGGTGGCAAATGAAACATTAGTAATACGTGTATAACCCCCCTCCCCCTACTGCAATGTAAACAGGAATATCATCTTGAGGAATGCCATTCCATACTCCCTCAACATATAAGCGTAATTGGGCGGTTGTTGGGCACAGATGACTCGGCCAGGATAAAGGCTTCAAATAGTGCTGGGCAGTGATATACCTCAAATCAGGGCAGTGATTGTTTAGTTGGGGCTCCGTCAGCAAAATGAACAATTTTAGCATTTCTGGTTGTTGCTTTTCAAATTGCCTGAGCCTTTAAATACACTGGCTGACAAAAAAAGTGAAGCACCCAGAAGGAGTGATTGAAAGTGAATAAAACGACATATGATGAAAGAACACGTGACTTTATTGTACTGATTACAATATGGGATGAAACAGACAACGCCGTTGGCAGTACAGGTCAGTAGGCCCCCTGTGCCCCCAATGCATGCCCTTATGCGGTTCGGAATGGTGTCAAAGAGCCTTTGGATCCTCTCCTGAGGCAAGTCAGTCCACAGTTGTTGCAGCTGTCCCTCCAGATCCCGCAGGTTGATACTGGGATGGAGTCGCCTTCCAATGCCATCCCACACGTGTTCAATGATGGAGATGCCCGGGAATCTTGCTGGCCACGGGAGGACCTCGACATGCTGTAGGCAGTCCATAGACACACACAAACACGTGTGTGTGGACGTGCGTTATCTTGTTGGTAGAATGTCCCAGGGTGCAGTGCCAGAAGGGGGTAGGACGTGCGGACACAGAATGTCTGTGCCGTATCGCTGTGCCGTCAAAGTCTGCCGAAGCTCTATTAGAGGTGACCTGAACGCATATCCGATGGCTCCCCACACCGTAATGCTAAGGGTTACACCTGTGTGTCTCTCTACAATATGGGAGGGTTGTGCCCTCTGCCCTCGACGCCGCCATACGCGAACACGATGATCATCGGAGGTCATGGAGAAGCGGGACTCATCACTAAACATGATGCGTCGCCATTCGTCCTCTGTCCATGTCTCCCGGGCAAGGCACCACTCTAAACGCAGGCGTTGGTGTTGTGGTGTTAATGGCAACCGACGCATGGGGCGCTAGGACCTCAGTCCGGCGGATGCGAGTCGTTGAGACACGGTGCGGGAACTCCAGTACATGTTCGCGGATGGTGGGTGCCGATGCCATGGGATTCCTTAGTGCTTGGAGCACCATACGATGGTCCTCCCTTGGGGTGGTCTTTGTTGGTCGACCCGAACCTGCACGACGTGCATGGGTGACCTCATGTACCCATTGATTCCAACATCGGGCCACTGTAACATTTGAATGGCCCGCACGCCTGGCAATTGTACGATACGACCAACCAGCCTCATGCAGTCCCACAATGCGGCCCCTGTCAAATGCTGTCGATCGGTGGATAGGATGTCTAACGCGTCTGCGAGGCATCGCGGGTGCTTTGTATAGTACAGTAATCCTCTCTAAACGTCTTGCGTAACTGTCGGACTCGCAGCAGTTGGCTGGTAACAACTTATTAACAACATGGCGGTGACATCACGAATGCACTCTGGTGAGCGTTCTAGACATTACAGATCCTTGTGAATCTAATCGTTTACTCACACATCAATGGTATGCATGTGTACCGAAACAGGGCCGTAGCCAGGACGTTATCTTGGGGAGGTCGATTTTCAAAAATTCCGGACCTTTTTTCAAAAATTCCACTGAGTCGGAGCTTTTTCCATATTTGGGAGGCGGACCTTTTTCCATAATGCGTTGGTCGTCGACCCCCCTGACTACGGGCCTGCGAAATAGGATAATATTGGACCACTCCTTCTGGGTGCTTCACTTTTTTTTGTCAGCCAGTGTATTTTTTATCGCTGTTAATTGTGCGTTACGGATTTATCATTACTTTATGTCGTCTCGACTATTTGATTAATGACAGACATTATCGAGTGTTTATTCAAAAAAAAAAAAGATGAAGATACCCTTTAAATAATTAATCAAAAAATATATATTAATCCGGTCTAATCCCACACAATGTCCGATTGGAGAAAGGTCTGGTGAGCGTGCTGGTCTTAAGTAAGTTGACGGATATGCTATAGAGTATGTTGATTTTTACACGATGTGGAAGGGCGTTGTCTTACTGGAACAGCACGTCTCACATGTTTTCCAAAAAGGGATCAGGGCGGGGTGGAGATGTTCTGGACGTACGATGCAACATTCAGTTTCCCCTCTACAAACACCACACGTGAGCGACTGTTCAAAGATACAGGCATCCCACGCAATTACACGTATACGATTGTCACTCATGCCCAGACAAAAACGACTTTCATCAATGATCACCACCGACCTCCATTCATTCATCCAAGTACCCCATTCTTTGTTCTAGTGGAGGAGCATGTCTGTGTCGTGATGTAAATATCAATCTCGCCAAAGGAACCTGCGACCGCATCCTACTTTCAGGAAACGATTCCGGATGTTCTGAACAGCTGACAGATGTTGTGTGACTGTGGCTATGATTTGATTGGATGTGATGGTCTGCTAGAGCGGCCCTTCCAATGCGCAAATCCTCACATTCATTCGAAAGACTGCGCTGTCCTGAACCACGTTTGCGGGTGAGTAGTCCTTCCTCTTGCTACCGTCTCCAACAGCCATGCATTGTAACCACCTCCAGTCCAACTTTGTGCAGTTTGGCGGCGGAAGGACCATCCTGTCTCCCGAAGGCGCACTATGCAAACCTCCGTTAGCTTGACAAATGGTGAATGTTCCACGATCTTTACTGTACTTATGGTCATCCTAAACTAATGCTGGTATTGGATTTTATAATGTCCTGGCAAACTCCTTTATACAACCTGAAACAAGAACATTTAGTACTCCTGCACAGAAGATGGGTTACTCCACAATCTTGAAAATTTGATACTATGCTGATCATCCTATGTAACAATCAGCAATGTGACGTCACTCCTTCTGCGTATTCATTCTTCAATTGCCACCGATGTAATTATCATTACTAGAAGAAGACAAAGAGTACGAATTAACAATCGTTTGATTGGGATGGCGTTGTTCAGGGTTGTCAGACAAAGTATGAGATAAAAGAATTTTGATTAATTTGAAGACGATCATTACGATTTGCAGTGGCTTCGCCTACTACACACGATGGAAGATTTTGAATTATACATTCGCTTAATTTAACGGATTCAAAGCTCTTTTCAAAAGGAATATAGAGGCCCAGAAAACATGTTTGATGATTGTGAAGTAATAATAATACACTGTGCGATCAAAACTTTACAGATCGCAAAAATCAGGTAAAAAACTGTATTTTTCCAGTGCAACCTTGTTTTGACGAAAATGAATATTTTGTTGAACCTCCGTTTGCTTTTATTAGCGCCTATATTCTCCGAGGAAGACTTTCCACCAGATTTTGGTAAAGAGCTTCAGGATTCTCCATTGGTCGCGCAGAGGATTTCAAGAGGACGATATTCCGCTTCTTGCCATATTCTTGCAAGCATGGCAGCATCAACTGTTGCTATAACGTCACACAGATTCGCCTGTTTTTGTTCGTGGTCTTGGTAATTATAAGACATCTTCTTTCACATATCCCATAATGACGGAGGAGGCCAAGGGATGGTTCCACCCACGGTGTAAGATTAGGTTCTTACACCGTGGCTCCACCTCTCCCAATCACAGTGACGCTTCAGTGATGCCATCTACTGGGTACAACTACATCTAAACATAAATTTTATGATTTGCTTATTTCCATTTTGTATAGTTTTCAAGGATTTTACAAGGTGGTCATAATTAAACTTTCCCTATATAACATGCTCCAGACAGGAAACTATTTGTAGCATAGGTACCAAACTCAGTAGGAATAATGTCCAGATTATAGGGCGCAAGATTTGCACGCGTCATAGCGCCACCGCTGCCATTAGTACCGTATCTGGCCACCAGGTGCGTTGATAAGTCCACACATAAGATAATAGGTGAGCGCCTCGCACTTTCGGCAACTCTACAGACTTGGGCTCACTGGGCTGGGCTTCACCTATGCCATGACACACGTTTATTATTTTATATGTTTCTTCAATATTAAATAATACTGAGAGTAAATAAGCAGTAAATGCAACATGTAAAAAGTAAAAATAAAAATATACAAAAAAATTGTAAATAAATAAAATAAAATAACAAACATATGTAAGCTTACGTAAAAAACAATTTACAATTAAAAAACTTAATAATGAATTTTTTTTTCTTTACTCTGCATACTTGTTTGTATTTAAATAATCTTATTCTGTTATCTGTTTCTTCATTTCGTCCAACTTACTTTGTTAGTTTTCACACGGATTTTGATTTTATTTGCATTTTTATATCTTTTAGGACTTCTTTATCTTGCTCACGTTTGTGGTTTTTTTTTCTCTTATTTTACAATTTTAAATACATTCGAACGTTGTGCTCTGTAAATATGTTTGTTCCATAATGTTTTCTAACTGTGTATTTCATATTTCATATTTGTATATGTACCGTCCAATGGTGCAAAGTAACTTGAGATAACTAGTAGTCTCCCGACTCATTAGTTTTCATAATGTGTATTAATCCCCATTTTTTGCTAGTTTCAAGTTTTTCTTTTATTCGTCCAAGAAAATAAATTTTTTCAAGCTTCTGCCAAATAACCCATCCTCTCAATGGAGAGTGCCAATGCTTTTTCTTAAGTAATTGAGCTATTTTCTTCTAATTATTTTACTTTATGCATTCTAATCTGTAATTTATTCTTCTGTCATGACAAATGTAGTAAAATATAAAAATTATTTTTATTAAAATCGTTAAAATCGCAAGGTCACTTATAAAAAATATCAAGTACATTAAAAAACTATGCTAACCTGCACACAGTATTCAAGAAATACAGTACTACATAGTGGAATCGTGGCTCTCAAATGCGCGAACCTTCTTGATCGCACTTGCTAGACTGTTTTTTCTTTTGTGTTTCAGAAGACTTTATTTTTCGAAATAATGATAATTTAAAACCTAATAAACCCCAATTAATCTGTCTCTTCAAGTACCTTGTATTTAATTTATCTTCAGCTGGCATAAAAATTTTCCGGTTGCGCCATCTCTTATCAATAATGTTAACTTAGATCAAATTACATTAGGATGAATTGAGATTAATATCGGATCGTATTTTTGCATTTATTTAAGAAACATATTAGTGTTTTTCCGATTAAGATTCTCTGAAAGCTCTTATCTTCCTAGTGATCAGTTATTAGGCAACTGTTTTGAACGTCGGAGTTACTTAAGCTATTTCTGTGAAAATGATACGTCTTAGGTCTTCACCAGAGCCCACAGAGCCCAAGTCTGTAGAGTTGCCGAATGTGCGAGAGGCGCACTCACAGACGGATTTGAAGAGAAGCGTTTCAAGAGACTTCGTGCAGCTATACAACATGCTAGCCTACGCTTTCAGACTATCCTGGCACTCTATCGAGCACATTTTGTAACAGAAACCATGCATATTGTATGATTTTGCAACTCATGAAAAGTGTTTCAATGACTTGCTTAGTCATTATTTCTCTTCCCCGTATCCTTGACAGTGTTCACATATGTTTTCTGTACGTGCGATCACTTGTTTTGCAAATAGAGACGGTTAAGTAAGGAAAGTTTAATTATAACCACCCTGTATGTATATCCTGCATATTCTTTGAGAAAGTTTTGAGTCTGTGTATGTCATTTCTGTAAATTTGGATACCAGTGTATCTGACATTCGATCTATCTTAACAAAATATGGACTCTAGTCAGGGTTTCTCAAACCTTTAGGGTGAAAATTCTACAGATAGTAGAAGACTGTAAACTGGTTGGTTGGTTTGGTTTGTTTGGTATTAACGTCCTTTTCAACTGCTATGACCATTTCAGGACGGCGTTATAGGGGCCGCAAATTTTGCCTCGCAAGGGTTCTTTAACGTGCAGCCGGCAAACGACTACACGGGATCAACGGTTTTACTTCCCTTCCGAAGGAAGTGCGTGATCTCAGTTTTGAGATAGGGAACCAATGGTCAGAAATACATTATTTCACACGCCACGAGATCTTGAACGAGTAATATTTGCTAAGTAAGTTTTCGTAAACTGCTGTGTCGAAGTCTGGGTGCACAAACAGTTCTTTAACTCAAGAATGGTCTGTGGAGATTTATTACACGCGATACCTCAGATGTTTAAATTATTGATGAAAATAGGAAAGAAAATTTTCTAGCCTGGACTCGAACCAGGAACCTTCAGCTAATCAATTCTTGAGTTATTCTTTAATGAATATTACGCCATTAGGAAAGATAGTCTCGACCTGCGAACTAGGTAACTGCCCTAACCGATCCAAAGGATATGTAGATAGTGTATTGCTTCCATGTCCATAGTGGCTCAATTGGTTAGGGTGTCAGCAAGATTAGCTAAAAGTTCCTGGTTCGAGTCCAGGCTGTGGAATTTTCTTTCCTATTTTCATCAGTAATTTAAATATCTGAGATATGGCGTGTAATAACTCCTCATAGACCATTCTTAAGTTAAAGAACTGTTGGCACACCATATTTTCAGGAGATGGTGTTGGATCGTGTGGTAGAAGCACCACCAATAATCACCTGTCAACTTGCCCTTAATAGATAAATTGTTGTTTGCTATGAAAAGGAAAGCCGTTTAAAAAACGTTCCTCACACTTAGTACTCGTTCAAGATCTTGTGGTGCTTGCATTTCCGACCATTGTTTCCTTATCTAAAAATATTCAGTTTATAGTCCTCTACCATCTGTAGAATTTTCATCCGGCAATAAGTATACCTTGAAATTTAGACGACTTACCCAAGAAAATTTCTTCCCTGTCTGGAATCTTAATCACACACTAGTTAACTTAAATCAATTTGGACAGTTTTTTAAAATTAAAATCTGTATGTTCAGATTCTTGAAATAGTCTTTACAACATTACTCTGTTGCAAACTTTCCGAGCATTTCATAGCCTGAATTGTCTCTGAACAGCGAAATTCATGGCCATGTATCATAATTCACATAGATTTAGCTGATCTTGTTAGACATGAATTAATCTTAGAATATTGTGCAGGTTCTGTTATGAGAATTGAACTTTCATTCTCTCCAGCCTTTAAAAAGAATATTCGAGCTCAGTACTCAGTCAACATATGTTTTAAAAATGTCTTGAGCTGTTGGAATTTGTTCTTTGCAGAGTCGTTAAAAATGACATCGATGACTTTTTATGAGTTAGAAACGAGAGAATTGTAGATACTTGTGTTAATATAACCATACAGATTCTTAATTTATTTTTTAAAGTGACTAGAAATAAAAGTTTCTTAATTTCATAAAAGGAATGATTCACCTCCCCCCCCCCTCCCGCCCCCACACCCACCACCATCATCAAGGCAGTGATTAAATCCATGGGAACGCGTATTTTTCAACTGTGCCCGTTCGCCTTGACAACAGGAAGCTTCGAGGAAATTGTAATTAATTTTTGCTAATGTGATTACTAAAGATGATTTGGCAATATCTATTAGGTTTTATCATTAAGACAATGGCAGTAACTTAGGAAGGCACGCAGAACTATTTTTTTAGTTACCAAATTTCAAAGCACAATGAGGTCCTTCAGTTTTTCAAGATGGCGTCTGTTTTTTTAAATTTCCTCCATATTTGCATAATATAAAAGAGTTAGAGTTGACGAAATTACGTTTCAAAAAATGAACTAAAATATATTTTCATGGACGTTTTATGATAAGAATCTGTTGGATTTACTTGCAATATATAGGGTGTCTGTAATTTTAGGGTGGAAATTCTACAGATGGTAGAGGACTGTAAACTGAATATTTTGAGAAATGCATATTTCAGGCGCCACGATTCTGTATCAACTTGTGAGCTGGAATTGTACAAATCACATTATCTCCTGCCGCCTCGTTTGAATGGACCACATTACCTGGTGTTCATCGCGACGTACTGCTAGAGTTGTTGGACACTTACCTCTAGTCGAACGCGAGAGGATGTGGCTGCAACATGACGGTACGCCTGCTCACTTCGATGTTGATGTCCGCGAACACCTGGATAACATATGCCTAATCTTTGGATTGGAAAGAGAGGTCCTGTCCTGTGGCCAGTGCAGTATCTCACTCCTCTGGATTATTTCCTATGAGGGCACATCAAGTCATTGCTGTTTGAAACACCAGTAGAATCGGGTTCCAAGCTGCTTGTACAACAGACGCAAGAATATTTGAAAGAGTGCGGCAATACAACATTTCACGCGCCGTTCTATTGAGACTGGTAGTCGCCACTTTGAAAACTTGCTCTGAACTACAAGTTGTTTATGGGTTATAAACAAAAATTAAGCAAAAACTGTGGAATGGAACAACCAAAAAGAGATAAAATTCTAATCCACAAGGAGACTAGAGTTTACTGTGGATTAGAGGTGTCGTCTCGTTTTGGTTTGGATAATAAGTAAATTGTTGTTTGCTCTAAAAACGAAAGCAGCTTACAAAACGTTCTTCACATGTATTACTCATTCAAGGTCTCGTGGTGCCTGAAATATGCATTTCCAATCATTAGTTTCCTATTTCAACATACTCAGTTTACAATCCTCTATCATCTGCAGAATTTTGAACTTCAAGGTTTGAAGTACCTTGTATCGCATCTCATTCAATAGGTCTCGATGTAATTAACCTTTTAAAATCGGCTCGGACTGCAACCTCCAATAGAAAGCGTTCTTTCTATGTAGGGTGTATGTTACTACAACGCACATAGCGTCGCAATCCTGTTTCACGCGTTTCTTCCTGAGATTAAATGTTAAAATGCATTAAAATTGGGCAATGTGAAAATGCAATGCGAGATGATTTTCTTCCCTAATAGCATTTGAGGTATTCAGTCCCGATAGGAATTTATGGAAAAAAGTTGGTTATAATGTCGCCTTCTCTGCGTTCTGCAAGCTCCTTCTCTCGCTTAAAATTGCGAACGGCCCGAGTGATTTGAGATCCTCTTTCTCGACTCTAAACACTGAGCTGAGCCTGAGAAAAATCCACGAGAAGTAAACGTAATGAATGTGTAGGAGGCCAGAATGTATTTTGCGATTTCATTGTCTATTCTAATATAGACCTAAGTAATTTAACTTAAACCAACTCATAGAAAAGAACCAATTGGGGAGGGGGGAGGGTGGAACATTGTAGACCATTTTCCCTACTTTGAAATGACCCCGTAATTCACTGGGGTCGGTAGCCATCTTGGAAGGAAGGAAGGAAGGAAGGAAGGAAGGAAGGAAAGAAGGAACGAGAGAAAGAGAGAGAGAACGTTGTGTGTTCGTTCCATCAGCGGTGCTTTTAACGACCCGACTGTACGCGCTCACGAGGCCAGGTACACACCCTGCACGATCAACAGCTTCGTAATGGAATAGCTTGCACGCGTGCTTCCCCTCCCGGTTCGTTGTGCGTTCGAAGCGCCAGGCTGCTCCCTCTCTTTTTAACGCTTTTACGTTTTTATCCAGGTCTTTTCTGGAATAAAATATCTTTTCGTATTATTTCATGTAGTCCATGCGAACTGTGTGGCGTTTTCGAGAATGCTCTTGAAATAATCTAATGCAATCAGAAAGTCGGTGACTTCATTAATTTTTTTTTGCAGTGGAAGTCGATTGAAAATATGTTAGTCCACACGTTGGTCTGTGCTTATGAAATATAAAGGAAACAAAATATATGCGTTCTTTTTTTTAATATTGGAAAATAAAAGTTCATTTTTTTGATAATATTATATCTCATTATATTCTTTCTTATATTTATGTAACAGCCCGAGTAAGATCAAAGTACCAAAAAATATTAAGACCAAGACTTACCCCCATCCCTAACAGGCTGAAAACTCAAGGGAAAAAAAGAGTTAATAAAAGCAGCTAAAAAATATTTTTATTAAGATGTACATTATTATTATTAAAAGCGTTTTCCATTTTTTTTTCTTTTTTTTTTGTGTTTTTCGCCATTATTATTTGTTTGCACTTTGCATAATAACATTCACATATCTAAGCAAACTTTTTTTCAATTTTGTCCAATATTATCAATATTGAAAAATATTGTACAATGCATTTTGCATTTTCTTTTTGACCTGTCTACGTTGCTTATACAAAGTGCAAACAAATAATAATGGCGGGAGAAAAAATGGGGGGGGGGGGGGAATGAAAAAAAATTTCAATTATACTACAGGAATCGAACCCGGACCAGTAAATCCACAGAACCTGATGTTAACCACTGCGCTACCGCTGTTAAGTTATATACATTTTTTTTCCCATTTGCTTATCTGGGAACTATAATAATAAACTTAAAACATTTTATTTTTTTTTCTCCGAAACGAAAGGCCATGGAGTCAAATCCTTTTACACAGAAGGGATTAATGTTGCAGATTGACCTCCTAAAATTTCAACCAAATCCGTGATTACATGTCCGTGCGGTCCCCATGTCAGTTTACTTGTATCAAGCAGTTGATTTATTTGATTTTGATTATTATATCAACATTTGTACTTATAATTAATTAATACTTTTTTGGAGAAGATTTTTTTTTATTGTTCACATCCTTCTTCATTGTTGACTTCCAATTTGGAGATTAAAAAATCTCTTAAAAATCTTCTCCAAAATTCTACAGGCAAGACATATAGCTGTGACACAAACAATGGGGAAAAGAAACCAGTGAACTTTCAAAAAATCTTTAATTTAATTTAATTTAATTTAATTTAATTTAATTTAATTAATTATTTACAAGTACAAATGTTGAGATAAAAATCGAATAATCAAATAAATCAATTAAACAGATCAAAAGACCTCAACCTCTCCTTATATATTGTATATGTATATAGTAAAACCTCGATAAATCGAATTCCTCCCTAATTCGAAGTTTCAATCTATTCCCTTCTGCTCCGGGGCTAAAACTTTATAATTCGATGTAATATAACCTCCATAAATCGATTTTTTTTTTTTTTGAGGAAGTTAGCCTCTGTAAATCGAAGTTAATGCAAATAAATTCGCTCACAAATAGAATTTTGTTAATCCGGATCTCTATAAATAGAATTGATTAATTTTGTTTATCTCTTTCCTATTAGAACTTTTCATACGCGGTTCTCAATGGTTTTCATTCTGAATACCAAATCATTTGCACTATGATCATCCGCATTTACAAACTTTTTTTCAAATTCTAATTAGTTTTTTAGGAGTGAAACAGTACGTGATTATGTATTACGTAAATAAATTTATATATTCATTAAAATAATTAAAATAATAGTTGTTGCATTTCCATATGTTTACTCAAATCTCACACAAGCCTCTATAATTCGAATTTTATTTTACTTAACCTCGATAAATCGAAGACCTCTATAAATCGAAGCATTTTGTTCTTCCTTGTGATTCGATTTATCGGGGTTCTACTGTTATGTCAAGCAGTTCCCACGATTCGTACGATGTAAATTAATCCTAAATTTAATAAAGAGAGTGCGGAGAATGAGGATCTTGTTGAAGAGGAAAATTATTTCTGATAAACCAAATAGGTAAATAATAGATATCACCTGAGTTTGGTACACTTTCCAAAAAAACATTAGTGGATATCCATGCTGATATGGAAAGAAAAAAACCACTGGACTCTTTAAGCGATACGGTAACTACCTTTAGCAGTATATTGCCGACGCGTTACAGTATATTACAACATCACGGGCTAAACAGCTACAAAATAATGGCGGATAATACATATACAACAGGGTCAGTGTGTCCACCATTCGGATATTTGGATTGGTAAATTACAAATAACATGGTAGAGATGAGGAGGGAACTTGGATTTTTTAAATCGGATTTATTCCACGTAAAAACTTTAGATTCTGTCCTTTTATAGTGTTTGTTTTCGTTGTTCGATTACAATCCCAAACATAAAAATTGAGAAAGATTTTATTTTACTTTTTGAAGGAGGGTGAATTATTTTTTCCCTACTGTGTGCTATTCTGCTTTTCCTTTTCCTGCTGCCGTATATTTGTCTTACTTTCCTTCCCTGTTCCTCGCGCTCCATTTGCTCGGCGGCCATTTTATCCTCTCTCTCTCTCTCTCTCTCTCTCTCTCTCTCTCCATCCTCTCCCACCAGCCTGTACTCTGCTGCCCCAATCCCCTCACGACCGACCGAACAGTCCCTCCACCTCCATGTTAGCGCGAGGGCCTTCGAGTGTCCCGCTGTTCGATCGATGCTAACAGGGGACGACCCATTCTGGAGCGGGTCCAGCATCTACCCCCACCTTCGTCCGTCCTCATTTACACCCACCCGCCCACCCACCCAGGACGTTCGCAACAGAACAGAACCCTTTCCCCACTGTATAAATGCTGCAAACTAAATGCACCATACACCCAATAAACAATTACAGTGAAACAATTACGGGGGGCTCCAACTGTTTGGGAAGCAAATTCAACAAAAAAATAATAAAAAAAAGAGGTTCTGCCTTTATCTGGGATGCTTGAGGGAACTGTTTTAGAATTGGTTAAACAAGACATAGAAATTATTTTGAATGCCAAATGTGCGTTCGATACTTTTATTCTTTGCATTTTGTACGCTTATATCTTGTATGTGTTGTTGTATTTTATACTCATGTTTGCTCAGTATTGCTAATAGAGCAAGGAAATGATGTACATGCACAAGTGTTTGAGTGCAATATGTAGTTCTCTTTCGAGGTTGGTTGGTTGGTAAAGGGTGAGGGTTCGCTGACCGACAGTACTGCGTTTCCAATTGCGGCCTTATGTAGGTTAAGCTTATTAAATATTAACGCAATTCCTCTGAGGTCTATTACGAGTAATCGATTTGAAATGAAAGGAACGGAGGTAAATAAATGAATGGCATTCCTAAGTGGGACGTTGGGATGTTTTCATGTTCATTTGCATTACTTTAATATGATAACTAGACAAAGTGGTTTGGATAGCCCCTGGAATCCCTAAGTAGGCGTGAATTTAAAGTAGGCCTATGGAACGGCTTAAGCCAGTCTTCTTTGCAATATATTTTATTTAACTATGTTAAATATATTTCGTTATCTCGGTCAGTCATCGTTTGATACGAACAGATTGAATGATGAAAACTTTGGCCTGCAATCCATCGTTATCATAACCAAATCAAAATTGGTAAGATTTTTACTAGTTTAAAAATAAAATAAAATAAAAAAAAAACAAAAAAAAAACGCTATTGCACTGCATCCTATTATCAGCGTACAAAAAAACAAAACAAAAACAAACAAACAAACAAACAAACAAAAAAAAGCACACACAAAAAAATGTTGCTTATCTCGATTGCTAATGAAATTTTTCTCCCGATTGGTTTTCTTATCTGCTCACGAGACGGCGGCACTAGTCTATTTGTTTCATAACTTTTTCATCATCCCTTACAAATTGACGCACGATTTAATTCTATTATTTGTTGTCATTATTATCATTATTATTATTATTATTATATCTAATTTTATTTTAATGTGAATGAATGACGTTTATTGGGATGGTGTTATAATCATTCTTTTTCGACGAAAAAATAAATTGAAATGGTAGCATGGTATGTTCGCACAGGCCCTTTTCACTGTGACTTCAAATGAATTCTTCTTGCATAGGTCCAATTTTGAAGTGTCAATTTTGAAAAAATAAAAAAACCTCAAAAAATTTAAAAGGTTCAGCTTATATTCCCATGAATTTACAAATTTCAAAAATTATTCATCTCAATGGGATGCCCGTTTTGGAGGAGTTAGCTTTACAAAAGTCTGGTTACATACGAACATACGGAAATATTTTCGCAAAATTTTAACATATCTTTGCGAATCATAAAAAGTAATTTTTCTATTGGGGGGAGGTAAAAACTTAATAACTCCAAAATGGCTCTTCAGAGTCAAATAATTTTTTTTAGGTGCCCTCTAAGAATGTATTCATTTCATTTGATTCTGTTGTTTGCCGTTTTGGAGAAGTTAGCTGCATAAAATTGGTCACATACGGATCAGTTTTTGATGCAGAATTTCTACATACCTGCTCGAATTACAAGTTTTTAAGTCTATTTTGGTGAAGGGGTGGACGAAAACAAAGGGCTTTAGATGACGGTCGGCCACAAAATCATTTCCACTTCTTCCGTCCCCAGATAAAAGTCTACCTATTGTAATGAGCACTTCATTAGAGTTCGTCATAACGAGGTTTGGACATGTTAGATTTTAAAAGAAAATAAAATGTTCTTCGAATATAATGAAAGCAATATAACAAAGCAAGAAATATAGTATTTTAAAGATATTTTTACCTAAAAAAAATTGCAGTTCTTTTATTATTAACATTTTACTATGAAGACAATTCTTGGATGCATTCAACATCTTATCTTAATTCTTTTGCACCCCTATTATGGGGATAAAGGAATATGAAGAGATGTTTTGAATAGTTTTGATTAAAACACAATTTTTTTGTTGATTAAATAAATATTAACTTATCTGGCGATGGAATTTATTTTATTTTATTTTATTTTTTTAAACAAATTTTTGATGAGGCAGTTTGAATGCTCGTTTGTCGAATGTTTTATAGTAAGCTGTTTCATTGGAATACCACATTGTAAGGAAATTCTGAAAATTGGTGGCCCATGTTTTTTCCCTACTGAAGTCGACTTAAAAACTTATGATTCGAGAAGATATGGTGAAATTTTGCCCACTGAATTAGTTTTCGTATGTATTTGTGTGACCAATTTTGAGCAGTTAGCTCCTCCGAAACGGCAAACAGCAGAACTCTTTAGAGGGTTCCTTAAATTGTGCCTTGGCGTATTTTATATGACAACTGATATTAATTTTTTTTAAATAAAGAAACGATGGTAGCATTCACACAAGCAAACAAAAGTCAATAAATTCGACATATGCTACGGACTCCTCTTATTGAATCAATTTTAGTAAATAAATTCTTTGGCTCCGATGAGCCATTTTGCAATCATTAAGGTTTTTATTGCCCCC
>JAHWFO010011445.1:167015-195649 GCA_023313115.1 Rhysida immarginata
TATCTTTTTAATGTGAACACAGGGTTAATGTTAACTATCCGCACATCTCGGATGACTGATCATGCGACCAAGGTAAGTGAAATTTATTGTGACCAAATAGAAAAGGGGTTATATATCAGCTCGTTAGAAGGGGAGGGGGTGTCTTTAAAATATAAAATCATTTACCTTGGTCTCATGATCAGTCATCGCGCGATGTGCGGATAGTTAAGCGAACACAGAGACAAGGACGATAACGTATTTCTCGTTATCATTAGGCCTAGTTATCATTCCTCGTTAAGATTTCGAAATTGATTCGTCGGAACTGTTGGCAGTTAGGAGACAGAGATAATAATTTCGATATTATTTCATAATAACTTTATTTATGCAGGCATTACGAAATATTAATTTATAAAATAGTAAGTTTACAAATAAACGTTTCTTCAGAAATACAACGTAAGGTTGGTTGGTTGGTTGGTTGGTTGGTTGGTTGGTTGGTTTTGGTATTAACGTCCTTTTCAACTGCTATGGTCATTTCAGGACGGCGTTATAGGGGCCGCAAATTTTGCCTCGCAAGGGTTCTTTAACGTGATACAACGTAAGAGTTTTGTTTTTACGTGAAAACGTTTTCTTTTGTGACCAGAATAATGGCTACCGCACACAGCCGGAAGTAAAGCTATAAGTCATCCTGTGACGTCACAATACGCATGCGCGTTAAGCACTTCTGACAAACTGGACCTACCTGTTATTCTAGATTACCTTGGCTGGTTCCTTTGGCGAGACTGCCATTTACACAACGACACAGTTAGATGTGCCTCCAATAGTGCAAAGAACGGGCTGCTTGGAGGAATGAATGGTGATCGATGGTGTGCAATGGTGAAAGTCGTGGTCTCTCGGACCGTGGCTTTGACAGTCGTATACTTGTCCGTCGGAGACCAGGTGAGGGCGTGTGTGATGGTGTGGAGTGCTGTGTCTTTCAACAGTCGCTCACGTCCCGTGTTTGTGGAAAGAACATGGAATTTTGAATCCTACAGTGCTGGACATAATGACATAGGACCAGTCGAAATACAAAACACAAAATATTTTTATTTAGTTTTTTAAATATTTCCTGTTTTTTAACGTATAAATAATTTTATTTGTGAAAGGAAATAAAAAAATAAAAAAAAGTTATGACAAAATTCAGTTTTTTGAATAATCTCTATAGAAAGCAGTGGACAAAATTATAGGACCACAATGTTTTTTTTAAGGAAAATAAATAATAAAATATTTTTTTCAAAAAATAAATAATATTAATATTTAGTTTGTTTACCATTTAAACATAATACTTCAATTAAACGGTTGGTCATTGTCTGACTCAAGTTTAACAGTCTTTCACAAGGAATCTCATCCCATGCTTTTTGAATGGCACATTTTAAGTCTTTTGCATTCTCAAAATGTTTTCCATTTGCGTATACACTTCGTACAAGATCACCCCATAAATTCTCAATTGGATTGAGATCAGGACTGCATTATCTTGGTGAAATACGATGTCTGGATCATTCAATTCATCTCTAAATGGCAACAGGTAATTCCCTAAAATGTCCTGATAATCGTCGGCTGTTGATTTCCCTTTGACAAACGCTAAGCTTGATTTTCCCTTTGCTGAAAAAGCAGCCCAAATCATCACGCTGCCTCCACCTTGAACACGTTTTTAAAGATTTTTTTCTGAGCGTCGAAGATCATGCCAGTAGAACCGTATGCCATCAGGCCCATCCAGATTAATTTTTTTTTCATCACTGAAGATGGTATGGTTCCACATTTCACTATCTCCAATATACCGTTTTGCAAATGCCAATCTGTCTTTCATATGTTTTGAAGTTAACTTTGGCTTTAACTTCATTTTCGTATACACGTGGTTTTTGGATGCATGGAGTATACGGCGTGTTGTTCTAGATGAAACAGGAAGATTCAGAGATGAAGTGATGCTTGATGATGTTGAGCCAGTATCTGATGCCATTCGAAGGATAGCACGTTTGTCTCTTTCTGACACCTTACTGGGCCTTCCAGGACGGCAAACTTTTCCATACTTCTCAGGATTTTGTAGAAAATTATGCACAACAGTTATTAATGATCTGTTAATTAATGCTGCAATCTTCCTTTCGCTTTTCCCACAGTTATTATAGGCAATAATTTGAGCTTGCTGTTTGTCAGTTAACTTTGTACCACGTCCCATTGTTCGTTTGCAGTCAAATCACATTGATTCTCTTTTTCTTTTATCAATGATTAAGCAGCCTGCAGTAAAATAAAGCACCAGACATGCAAATTTTTATGGAAAAATACACGGTGGTCCTAAAATTTCGTCCACTGCTTTCTATATAGATTATTCAAAAAAACTGAATAACTGTCATAACTGTTTTTTATTTTTTTATTTCCTTTCAGAAATAAAATTATTTATACGTTAAAAAACAGAAAATATTAAAAAAATTAAATAAAAATATTTTGCGTTTTGTATTTCGACTGGTCCTATGATTATGTCCAGCACTGTAATTCCTGAACATCATCCAGCTCGTTTTGATTCTCTTTTTGGGCGACATGGGAGACATGCTGTACCAGCAAGATAACGCCCGCCCACATGCAACTCGTATAACTCAACATGTGCGTCAACTTCCCAGGACAGCACGCTGCTCACCAGGCCTTTTTCCACGTGGAAGGGGGAATGGAATGACATTCCTCAAGATGATATTCGTCATCTGTTTGATTGCATGCATGCCAGAATTGATACTTGCATCGCAACAAGGGGGAGTGGTATAAACGTTAATAATGTTTAGGACGTAAAGAAATAGACACCCTATATCTTCAATCAATGATGTTATAAATAGTGACAATAGTAAAGAAAATTCCACGGCCTGGACTCGAACCAAGGACTTTCGTGTTACATGTTTGATAGTGACCGCTTCCACGTCCACAGTACTTATAGCATCGGAACGGTAACCCGAAGGTCCCTGGTTCGAATCCAGGCCGTGGAATTTTTTTTTTACAATTTTTCACTATTTATTTATTAATATTCAGAGGTATGGCGTGAAAAAATCCTCCTAGGCCTATTTTCCAGTTATACAGGGTGTATCTATACATTTGTAACAAACATTAGGGGGTGATTCCTGGGATCAAAACAAAGAAAGAATGGCCCTATGAATATAACTTTCTACCCAAAAGTAATTGGACACTTTCGATTTTAGACGTTTTGTCGAATATCTAGAAAAATACTTGACGAATTATCCTGAAACTTCAAGGGTGTAAAGAGCATGTTACACTTCATATAGTTCAGCGAAAGTTTTGTCCCGAAGGCAAATAGGGGACCAGCAACAAATTGAACCAAAAGAAAAAAAATAATGTTTGGGATCACCCTGTAAAAAATAATGTTTGAAATGCATTGTAGTTGTAGCATATGATTATGAGGCTTCTTTTACTTCTCTGTGTTCTTTTGTATGAGAATAGCACCTATATTCATCGAGATATAAAGATTTCTTTAAAAAAAAAAATCGAAATTTGTTCATAAGTTTTTTGTTTATAACATGCAGAGGTTTCAACCCAATGCAATGCCATTTTCAGGAAACTTGACAAACTACAGTAGAGACAACACCCTGCAATCAGAATATACGTAAAAATATTAATTAAATATTTGATAAAATATGAGCATTTTTACTAAATAATATTTAACTGCGCATGCGCAAGCATTACCAAAATGTCTTTTGCATAATTTATTAGCCAAATGTATAGAGCTACTCTTATAAAATGCCCAAGCAAATAGCGTGAAAATTCAGAAAGATATCGTGGATAGAATGAGTTGAATTTCAGTTGCTCTCAAAAGTAAACAAAACGATAAGAGGTTTTCTCCAAATTTTTATTTTTGTACCGGACACCAGTATCAACTTCTTCTCCTTAAACTAATATGAAGGCATAAAAATGTTCCTGAAAATGGCATTCCATTGGGTTGAAATCCCTGCATGTGATAAATAAAAAACTTACGAAATAAATTTCTATGTTTTTAAAGAAACCTTTATATATCCATGAATATACGTGCTATTATCATCCAAATGAACACAGAAGCAAAAGAAGCCTCATAATCGTACGCTACAACGCATTTCAACTAGTACCATTATTATTTACAGGGTGATCCCAAGCATTATTTTTTGTTCAATTTGTTGCTGGTCCCCTATTTGCCTTCGGGACAAAACCTTCGCTGAAATATATGAGATGTAACATGTTTTTTACATCCCTGAAGTTTCAGGATAATTCGTCCAGTATTTTTCTAGATATTCGATAAAACGTGTAAAATCGAAAGTGTCCAATTACTTTGGGTAGATAATGAGTCCTACAAAGCGTTGTTACTAACTACATGCGTAGCCAAGGGCATGGGGAGGGGGATATACAAATACTTGATTTTAGCTGAAAATCACTTGCACTGGTTTTTATTCAGCAAAGATACAGCTGATATTTGGTGCACTTTTCCACGTAATTTTCCCATATATATGTTTGACTTCTCTCCCAACCCCCTAAACGGGCCTTGCCCCCCCTCCCCCCATGATCTGATTTTGGACCCCTACTGGAATTGTGCCTCTAACAGTTCGCCGCACTATGTGGTTCGTGCACGATGGGGCTCCAGCGCACTTCAGTTTGGAGGTACGTCGGTTTTTGGACGACACTTTCCCACGACGGTAGATGGGCGTCGAGATCCAGTGCATTGGCTTACCCGGTCTCATGTCCGTAATCCACTGGACATTTATCTGTGGGAGGGATACATGAAACATGTGGTGTACGCTACTCCGGTACGGTTAATAACGCCTGTCTAGCTGTTCGATAGGAGGTATCTTCGACCGACTTCGCCAATCCATGTTGAGTCGTTGCCACGCATGCATTGCTGCTCAAGGCGGACACTTTGAGCATCTCCTGTCACAGGGCCAATGTACATCCTGTAACGCCGTCGCAATGTAACTCAAAACAACGCTTTGAAGGAATCTCAGTTCATAGGGAGATTCTTTCTTGTTTTGATACCAGGAATCACCCCCCGATCTTTGTACTTGTGATGATGCTTCATTCGCAGAACTCTGAATCGAGCATAAAATCTCACCAATGTAGCATCATCCCTTCTGGGTGTTCATTTTTCATTTGCCACTAGTGTAGGTTAAGTTTGTAATATAGGGAAGTAAGCTGTTTTGTTTTCTAAATGGGTTTGCGGTATGGAGTGGGGCATGTTATTAAAACGAGAAACTAATTTCTAATAACTGTCGGAGAGACGACAATGAGATAAATCAAAAGTTGCAATTGAGAAATTTAAAAAAGACAGAGATAGGTTTGAAAAAAATGATGGTAAGAAAGAAAGGGTTTAAAAAAGCAGAAAGGAGAATTGGGGGTAAAGAGAGAGAGAGAGAGAGTGAGAAGGAAGGCGGAGAAAAAGTTTAGATGGATGAGAGAGAGATGAAAATAGTTGTTGGGGTTGCAGGGGGCCAACGACGGTCGATTGATGCGTTCTCTCTCTCTCTCTCTCTCTCTCTCTCTCTCTCTCTCTCTCTACCTTCGCTCCAGCCAGCGTCCCACCATGGCTGCTGCTGCTCCTGCCCTCCTTTATGTGTGAGTGGACCTCCCTTTGAACGCACCACCTCGCAACGCTCTCCCCTTCTGCAAATCGATCGCACGAGGAGACTTCGCTATAAAGAGGGGGCGTGAGACGGCCGTGCAGCCAATGGCAAGCGCTGCCAACGCGTCTCCTCTCTGCTGATTGGTTGGCAAGGGAAGGAGGCTCAGGTTTTTCAGCTCCATGGAATCTATTCTTTTTTTTTTTCTCCTTTTTTTTCTTCCTGCCTTTCTTTCTTCCCTGTCTCTCACTTCCCTTAGTTCCCCCCTCCTCTTATCCCTTCTTTCGCCTTTTCTACTTTTTTTTGGAGTCTTTCTTTCTCCTTACTACCTTTCTGATGCCAAAAAACGTGCCTCAAAATCAGAAGAGAAATTCCCTCTTTCTCCCCCCAAATTTTTTTTTAACTTTTTCCTTTTTGTTGAGGAGGTAAGATAATGATTCGAATAGTGAGATGTTATCATTTCCACTTTAATGATTACCATTGACTTAGCATCAGGATTGTTTTTAATTTGTTTCTCGAGTCTTGGGGCATGGGACACCAGATGTACTTGAAATTGAACGGCGAAATTTTTGTTTTGGATAAACTTGAATCCGGGACTCCTCGATGAGCGGTCATCACACGTTCCTTGTGTTGTAAAAATGTTTCACATCTATTCGAAATCATTGTGCAATATCATGGATTTTTTTTCTTTGCCCCATGCCACTGCTTTTCTCAAACTCTGCGCATATCCTCGGATGTTTATGACCGAAGTGGAATGCATGTATGTATGTATGTATGTATGTATGTATGTATGTATGTATGTATGTATGTATTTTTTAAGGGCTTATACTGATGAAAGATAATGATTAATGACGAGAAAATTCAAATTTGCGTTTGCATCACAGAAATAATGAAATTATTAAATTTCAACGTCAGATGGAGCTCCATTCGAATTAGAGGCCGCTTCGAGGGTATTTATATCGAGCAAACACCTGTGGAAAAGCCCACATGACGAAGCTGTTGGTATTACCGACGGAATAATATTGAATTGTCTCGGCTAATTGTCAGTCAAATACAACAACGAATTCAAATTTTGATGGAAAGTTTACAAAAAAGAAAGGAAGATGCGCACTAAATACGCTAATATACAATTAACCCCCCCCCCCCTTTATTTAGGGCATTATCAGTTTTCCTTTAACGACTGCAAATTCGTTTGTTTTTGAAAAGTGATTGCCATCTGTTGGGTGAATAAATTATTACTGTACTGGGGAAAGTGGCTGTTATGATATTGGCCATCACCATCTGAAGGTGGTGGGCTACGTTTTCGTCCACCCCAACTCAGAACATTATTTTTTCACTGAAATCGAGAAGATATGTTGAAATTTTGGAAGAGAAAATATCTCCATCTATACGTATGTATTGGTGATTCGAGCTCGACTTCTTACCTGAACCGATTAATCTCACTGGTTTAATGTATTGCAAGGAAGTCGAACATCATCCACCTAAGTGAAAACGCATTTGGAATAGACTACGTATATACGCGTGTTACCAATATTATGCAGCTAACTCTTCCGAAATGGCAGACAGCAGAACCAAATAAAATGAATACACACTTTGAGGATTCCTTAAACTGTGCCTTTATGACAAGTGCTTAAGCCTTTCTAAAATATAGTAATTTCTCTTTTCTAAAAGTAAAGAAACGGCTACAGCATTCATACTAGTGAACAAAAGTAAAAAAATTCGACGGTATGTAGGACTTCTCTCATTGAGACGAAGAATATTTTTTCTAAATAAAGTGTTTGGCTCTATTTTGGAGTTAAGGTTTATGTTGCCTCCACCCCCACCCCAACTGAATTTTTTTTCATAATTCAAGAATATATATTGAAAGTTGGCAAAAAAAAATTCCGTCAGTACCTATTACGTATATTCGTATGTGACCAAATTTTGTGACAGTTCCTCCGAATGAATAACTCTGAACTCTAATTGCGATGAATAACTTTTGAATTTTTTAAATTGATGGGAATATAAGCTGAAGCATTTGGGAGATATTGAGGTTTTTATTTGTACAAAATAATTAAAAAATTGACACTGCAAAATTGGATCTATGCAAGAAGAATTCATTTGCGTTCATAGTGGGAGGTCTGTGAGAATGTACTATTGCACCATTTCAATTTGCTATTATTTTATTTTGTTAATTGAGCATAAATAAATATGTTACAAGTGTACCTGTGCGCAGCATTCGCACCACTATGTTTGAGATTATTTGCGGAGAAGCTGCCTATCCATTAACGAGCAAGTTTTTATTATTTTTAATTAACTGCAAGTTTTAATGAAGCAACGTGCTTTAACAAAATGGGTGTATAGAACCCTGTTCAAAAACCTTTCGTTTGATATCTCAATCATCGTTGTGCGTTTTGTATGTAAAGAGAAAAAGGGGTGTTGACATGAGAAATAACATAAGCGATTAATATAATAGTCTGTATGTCGTTCTTAAAATATATATATACACGTAGTTTATTTATTTATTTATTTATTTATTTATTTATTTATTTTAGTAGAAACCCTTGTATTTATAATCGAATAAGTTCTTTCTTTATGTAAATGACAAGATCCAACGCAACCACTACCCTTCTAGAACATATTTGAAGTTATTCATCTATTTTATTTCTAAAATATATATCCGTATAATAAAGTAGATTTTCGGATTATCTATGGACATCAGCCATCCGAACGACCGGTTATCGGAATACGAACCCACGTGATCGCGTCCATCCATCACCCTTAGCAACCACACGTCGGGCCACCCACCTGAATAGCAACGGATGATGGCCGAGTTGGGTGCCAATAAATTTCCAAATACACCGCCATGGAGTACATGGCGTGCTTGGCCTGCCTGCCTATCTATCTGCCTTCCTTTCATGCTCATTCACACGTTACATTCATTCCTCGTCTCGTTTGCAAAAGAGGCCAATTGGCTACCAGTAAATGATTATTTATCTTTCACCTGTACAGACAACAATTTGCTTAATTTGCTTGCGTCAAACGGCAGGGATGATGCTCGCGTTCCCGATTTTCACTTTAACCTAAAGAGTGTATATTGAAGATCGTGAACCTAATGAACGTTAACCTAGTTTATCATACCAAATAGAATAAATATCGTAACCCTTAAATGCACGATTTTTAAATTACTGATTTAAAAATTATGTTCGGTGTTGGTGTTGGACACAAAACATAGAAAAAAATAGTTGAAAAATTCTATGCTTAATTTTATCCTCCCGAAAACCGAATTTTTGCAGGCAGTATATCGTCACCTCACTTCTAAAACCTCGTAAGTCTAATTTAACAAATTTTTCAGTAGAGCATAAAAACTTCTTTGATATTGCATAGAACTATGTTTAATTATGTTTTTAATGTATTATTGAGAAGGTTGACATTCAAAATTACAGATTTAAATTACAGATTACATCGAAGAAGGCTTCCATAATGAACAAAAAGAAAGTATAACCTCATTTTCAGAAAAATTCGGACTTACGAGGTTATAGAAGTAAGGTGACGATATGCAACACCATGTGCTAAAACTGTTGAACGAATTAAGATATGAACAAACGGACTGCACCATTGCTTTCCATGGGAAATTCTAGCCCGAAATCATGTGCCCCATCACCATTTAAAACCCTACGGTGAATCCAAGATGGCCGCCGTCCCGGTCACCTGCATCATATGACTACCCCCTAGGCCTAATATGTCCCCACATGGTGGTTGTCTGTCAATTGTTCTACGAATTGTACAAGGGGTGGTATGGGACTTATGGCCCACCCTGTAGTTCATTTAATTCTCACTAGTGGCTGTGAAAAAAATTTTTCTTTCTGTTGTTGCAGATATGCAACAAGATGCATTTAAGGGTTACGATGAAAAGACTTATCAATAGTAGTTCGAAATACCGACAATCATAATATCGACAGTTTAAAATACCGACCGACAGGTTATTAGACCGGCAGTTCTATCAATGGAAGATCTTGAAGAATCTAAAGAAAACACTGTCTGGTAATTAGTTCCTGCTTCGTGATTCTTCTGTAGGTGACAATCGCATTCTCATATTCAGCACCGTGGCTGACATTGGAAAATTGGCGAGCGCCCAGTACTGGATCATTCAAGACAGTTCATCCGACCATGTTTCACCACTTGTATAGCATTCATGCACCAGCCGGAGGAGAAAATTTTCGAATAGTTCCACTATTGTACGCTCTAAAAACCAGCAAATCACAAGAATGCTATGTACGTCTATTTGAAGATCTACAGGACATGGCAGAAGAAAATGAACTATTATTAGACCCGCAGCAGAGGCATAGCAACGAATTAGGGGCGCTAAAAAACTGAAAATGAAAAGTCGAACACGGGCGCTAAAAAGCTAGCTACGCCACTGACCCGCAGTACATCATTGCCGACTTTGACCAAGGAGCAATTAATGCAACTAAACAAGTATTCCCAAATGCACAAACAAGGCATGCTTTTTTCATTTGGGCCAAAGCGTCTGGCGCAAAATTCAAAGCCTGGGTTTATCGAACATGTACGGAGAAGATAAAATTTTAACTGGCTAGTAAGACATTGGAATTTCTTCCATCAAATGAAATTGGCAATGCATTCACGATCCTCAAAGCCAACATGCCACCCGAAGCAATTGATATCATGAGATGGTTTGAAGACAACTATGTTGTGGGAAGAATTCGTCGCTTGCAGAGAAATGGAAATGCGTCTAGATATCCCCCACTGTTTCCACCCGACTTGTGGTCGATATTTGAAAATAATCAACTAGGCCTCCCAAGAACTCAGAACAAGTAGAAAGCATGGCATTATCGATGGGAGACCCTTGTAATGCATGTTTGTGATGATACCTTAATGAGAATTAATAAATAAGTTGGAGTGTCATGTAAGGTTTTGGTATTTGCTCCGTAGGGGTATCATAAAATAAAAAATTACCGGTAAATTAAAAACTGTCGGTATTTTGGTGTCAGTATTTTGCTTGTCGGTATTTTGATTGTTGGTGTTTTGACAGGAACCGATTTAGAACCAAAGCATACATTACGACTGAATTTCAATTGAAGCTTAGTGTTACTTTTATCTAACAGCTGGCGACGCACTAATTTTTCTATAGTTTGCGGGAATTTTAATTAGGGTCCGATTAAATAGAGTACGCTTGGACAAAAGTATTATACTCCGAAGTTATTTTGTCGTTTAAATATGAGTTGCAATGCATAGGCGTAGTTACTTAAAGTGGGTTGCGTCCGTTAAAGTAGATTTGAATACTCTCAAAAATTGCTGACTAGTTTGTCACGGAGAAGTCAAAAATTTCTGAAATATTTGTTAATTAACGAGATAAAGGTTCTATGATGCAACAAACATTTTAATGCATAAGATACGCGTTTAGGTTATAAAACCATCTTCAGTCTGATTTGCGGACGTTGTGCGGTAATTTATATGAAGGAGAGGTCCTTCCTCCTCAAGTGACTGGTCGTACTCCTTCCTCTCGTTAATTATCTACACAACATGGACCATATGTACGATTACAATATTTGTTAAATTTGTTCTCCATTCCAGAAGCAATCAATGGCTTTTTTCATTCAGCAGTCAATGGAATCTTTAAAAAGATCGTCAACTGAACGATTCTCTTTTAATTTACAGAATCTGGAAGTGAGCTCAGGTGATTATGGGACTTGGAACGAAGGACCCTGATAGGAATTGAAAGTTTTATCAATTGACATTGCGTGCAAATAGCGCATACTGCAGACGTCTCGAAGGCCACAGTTTTGGTAAGCGCCATTCATTGAGCATCTTTCAGACTTTCTTAGCCCGTCTCTACTCGCACTCTATTCCTTTGTACACAAAACTCCTCATATAATAACGGACAGAAACACAAGCATAGAGTATACTCTGAAATCATATGATATACGGTATGTACTTGAAACACACTGAGAAACTCGTTATCTCAAACCTTTAAGGTGAAAATTCTACAAATGGTAGAGGAATGTAAACTGAGTATTTTGGGATAAGGAACCAATGGTCATATTTTTTCAAGCGCCACGGGATCTTGAACGAGTAAATACGTGTAAGGAACGTTTTTGTAAGCTGCCTGTTGTCCAGACGTTTGGTGGCGCTAAGCTTGCAAAACAATACACAATCGCCTGTTATGATTCTATGAACGGGGCCCACGCGCAGTTTGCGCGGTAATTATTTTTATCAAATTCAATTCATTCAAATTGTTTCGTTTGATGAACTCACATTTTCTCCTTTATTTATAGTTTTGTGATTGATTGATGATAAAAATTGTTGCTCAGACAACAATGGTCAGGTGACTTTTCAGTTCCGGCGTGCGCTTTAAGTGAGCGCCAACAATGCTTAAACGTGCAACAACAATGCAAAACTGTTTCCGTGACGAACCCACATGTTCTCCTTTATATATAGTTGGATGAACGAAACTAATGGACGCGCATAAACTGGAACGATAAACGGGCTATATACTTCCCGTCCAGTTTTCGTGGAGATAGCTGGCATAGAAGACGAGTTTCCAATGAAAAAATTAACTTAGAAAAATGACTTGACATCTTCACATTTCAAAATCATTTTTCTCGAAACGTATGCTGTTTATTAAAATTTCAAAGATCATTTTTTTTATTATGTCCTTAGGAAACGATCCTCCAGGTGGCGTCCAGCATAATTTACACCTTGTATAAGTACCCTCTCCCTACTCTTGTGTATGTTATGAAACAATTTTGTGGAAAAATTGTTTCATTATTTTTTAAAGAAGTATTAGGTTTTCTTGAATTTTTTAAATTTCAATGTGAAATAAATTATTTGACCGCAAAATGTCTGTTGGCTAGACGAGGTGTGTTCAACCTTTGGTCGGCAAAAAAAATATGAATAAACAGACATTTACTCTAATTTCCTTCAAAGTAGTTCCCTTGGTAATGGACACACTTCTCCCAGCGGTCCCGCCATTGTTGAAAGCCCTTCTGGAACGCATCTGTCGGAATGGTGTTCAGCTGGACCATCGCATTTTCATAATATCCTCTCTTGATTCGAAGCGGGCTCTTTCAGCGGAATTTTCATCTCGGGGAATAGCCAAAAATCACACGGAGCTATGCCGGGCAAGAATGATGAAGCCTGAGAAAAGCACTGGAATGCTGTGTATGACTAAAAAAGTCTAAGAAGGGGACCGCACGGATATGTAATCACGGATTTGGTTGAAATTTTAGGAGGTCAATCTACAACATTAATATATCTTCTGTGTAAAAGGATTTGACTCAACGGCCTTTCGTTTCGGAGAAAAAAAAAATATTTTACGTTTATTATTGTAGTGCCAGCTAAGCCAAGTGGGGAGAAAGTTATATAACTTAACAGTGGTTAACGTGAGGTTCTGAGGATTTACTGATCCAGGTTCGATTCCTGTAGTATTGAAATTTTTTTTCAATATTTTCCCATTTTTTTATTTTCATTTTTAATTTTTTTTTTGTTTTTCGCCATTATTATTTGTTTGCACTTTGCATAATAACATTCACATACATAAGGAAAAATTTTTTCAATATTGTACTATATTGTCAATATTGAAAAATTTTATATAAGAGTAGCAGTTGTAGTAAATACAATTGATTAAAAATGAATACTCCTTTTAATGAAAAATTGAAAAATGAAATAAAAAAAAATAAAATTCACCCAATGTGGAGAAAGTCTTATGGAGACAGATGTGGAACAAAAAAAACACAGGTGAAGAGAAAGTCTTGTAGAATAACAGTCACAGTAGAAACATAGGAAGATTTTCTATTTATTTAGAAACATACACAGGAAGATACACAAGAACAGACGACGCACATAAACTTCAACTTTAATTTCATCAACTTTTTTTCAACTGTGCTTCTCATCATCGGACCCTCATCACCAGATTTTCTCCTACTTTATGTGCGTCGTCTGTTCTTGTGTATCTTCCGTTGTTTTTACTGTGACTGTTATTCTACAAGACTTTCCCTTCACCTGTGTTTTTTTTTGTTCCACATCTGTCTCCATAAGACTTTCTCCACATTCGGTGACTTTTATTTTTTATTATTTCATTTTATTTTTCAATTTTTCATAAAAGGAGTATTCATTTTTAATCAATTGAAAAATTTTGTACAATATTTTCACGAATGGTCATTGGCGATCCGTGATTTGGTGGTGACGATTACACATAGACCGTCGATAGAGCGAATAGATCTTTATAGTTTCCTTTTTATTTCACACGCCGTCCGTGAAAATATTGTACAACGCATTTTGCATTTTTTTTGACCTGTGACGTTGCTTATGTATGTGAATGTTATCATACAAAGTAAAAACAAATAATAATGGCGAAAAAAAAATTAGAAAAAAAATGGAAAAGTAATTAGAAAAAAATGAAAAATGGAAAATGAAAAAAATTTTCAATACTACAGGAATCAAACCCGAACCAGTATATCCACAGAACCTGATGTTAACCACTGCGCTACCGCTGTCAAGTTGTATAACTTTCTTCCCATTTGGCTTATCTGGCACTACAATAATAAACGTAAAATATTATTTAGCCAAAGGTTCCTGGTTCAAATCCAGGCTGAGGAATTTTTTTTCCTATTTTTCATCGCTAAAATATTTTATTATTTTTCTCCGTAACGAATAGCCATTGAGTCAAATCCTTTTACACAGAAGGTATACTAATGTTGTAGATTGACCACCTAAAATTTCAACCAAATCCGTGATTACATGTCCGTGCGGTCCCCTTGTAAATCAGATGCGTAGAATGGGCTCATGGCATCGTTCCCAAAAGCCTGTTGGATCTTGCGAATGGTTTCTGCTTGAGTATCGCCAAGCTTTGGGCAAAATTTGATGCAATATCGCTGCTCAGTTCGTTCCGTTATTTTCGCAACAATTCACAATCCGACGGGCGCCAGGTGCAAGTCCTCACTCATACTACACCAATTACTAAAGCATATATAAAGAAAGTATGGACAATCATTGTTGCAAGCAGCCATTTTGATTCCTATTTCATTCCCATTTTTTATGATGATTGTTTCTTGCTTTGCAATAAATTCAAACTTCCAGATTGAACACTTCCTTTTTGGCAAAAGTTAGAGAGGAACGTGCCTCTGAAATTTGAATTTGCTGCAAAACACGACCAATCATCATGGTCATGAAATAGGAATCAAAATGGCTGCCTGCAACAGTGCTTTACCGATTACGAGCGTCTAACGCTATCTGCAGGCGGGAAATCCACTCGTTCTCATGAATGCCTCCTTCACATCCCCACCAAAAAGGGCTCCCGCGTCTTATTTATTCCGCGGAAAAAATTAAGGTTCGATACTTTTTGAACACACCTCGTATTATTATGCCTTAAGTATCTGTAATACAGATTATTAAGGAGAAAATCGATAATATATGAATTGTTTGGCGATACCCTTGTACGACAATATGAAATTTGGTTGGAAAAAAAGATCAAGATGTAGACGAAATATATCTATGTGTCCTGCTTCTTCTTTTGATCAAATTTTCCACCATTATCGAACATGCATAGGGTGTAGGCAATTTATGACCAAAGAATCCATAAAAATCCGGTCATTTTTTTTTCTTCTTCCTTTTAACTATCATTTGTGATGGTCAAAGTATCCGGAACGTCCAAAAAATATTCCCGAGATGAAACTATGTTTAAAAAAAGCGAATGTTTATATAGGAATTGAAAATTTTACGTGGCCGAGTCCTTTAAACTCCTATAATTAGTCGCGTGCTTTAACTCCGATATCGATTACAAACGAGCGAGCGAGCTAGCAAGCAAGCCACGTGTTTCCAAAGCCGCCCTTTTGCTGACTGTTAACGTACTCGCCACATCCGTGTATGACGCACCACCAAGGGGCCCATATGGCGTTACCTTCTCCTCCTCTTTCAATACAAGAAAATTCTCAGTCGACGTCGGAGGAATTGGCCCACCCCCTCCTTCATAGGAAAGACCTTTGATCATTTGAAAATTGCCCGCTCAAGAAATCGTGCTACTGCCAACGTAAACACAAAGCTCTGATGTTGTTGTGCTTTGGAATAATTAATTTGGGTTCATTTAACAAACTCCTTTAAAGTGCCATCAAGGCTGGCAGCGAATCAAAAATCAAAATTAGTTTCCTCTGCTGGTATCATTTCGTTGGTTTCCTTAGATGTAAAAACATTCATTGGCAAAAGGCACTGATGTCTTCGCTCTTTTATTTTCATTTTTTAAATTCCTGTTACGTTTAACAACTTTTGGTGCCGATTGGGCTTAACTGTTGCTTTTAACGTTTAAAAACTAGAATTCAAATTACTCCATTGGGGTATTCTTGAAACGTCATCTGTGGTTGGATGTTCCCTCTCATCTGACCCTCCTACTTAGAGGTCAAAAGAATACGATTGGATGGTCTTTCAGCTGATTACGGATTCTTTTATTCGTAAGCATGCTTAAAACAAAATTTGTCTTGGATTCGTTATGCCACTCTGACTGGATGGCATGAAAGTCTACGCTTTCAATCACAATGATAAATTATAATACCATTGCCATCTTTGTTGTTTTGTCGACATACTCTCCTAGAACTTGCGAGTGTTCTTACCACGTTCTGAAGTCCAGTGAATTTCAGGCTACATATACATATGGACCACCTAACGACTATTAAGTAGCGTTTTTCTCTACCAACTGGGCCACCGCGAACATTGGTACAGTAATTATTAACTCATGTTCGGCAAAATACAACCCTCAAATTTTACTGTCCATGGCGCAGAAACTTAGGCATCTCAGAAATGACATCCCCGTGGAATGTTCTGGAATCCACCTGTCTTCACTTGTTCTATGATCGGGTTCGTTCTCTGCAAACCATTATGCTTCTTGTCAGTTGGACAAAATGAAACGATATGAAACGAAAGCCACTGTTTTCATCTTCAGGTAAAAATAAGTCACATCATTCAGAATTATTGTCTATTCGGACTTTATTTCTAAGCTAATTATTCAACCAATTTTCAGTTACGTCATTTTTTCGTCGGATTTTTGCCATAAAATCGAGATGTGACTTTTATTTTTGTCTGAAGATGAAAACTTAGTTGCAGCAATTTGCATCAAACTTTTTAATTTTCATTTTATATCGTTTTATTTTGTCCAACTGAAAAGAAGCATAACGGTTTGCACGGAACGAACCTGATCATGAAATAGGTGAAGACAGGTGGATTCCAGGACATTCCACGGCAATGTCATTTCTGAGATGCCTAATTTTCTCCGCTGTTATGGACTGTAAAATTTTAGTGTTGTGTTTTGGCTAACGTGAGTTAATAAATATGAATATAACAGAGTTATCCTTCACATTTTGTTACAGGTACGGTTGCAATCTGTATGAAGCAAATGGCGCCAAAGGCCGCCCCCTTACGGTGGAGCTAGATGCGGCTGCCTCTCTGCATCATAGTACGCCACGGCCCTGTACGGTTGACTTCAGGCGTCCTAAAGACTGCTAAGCAGTCAAAGTGAAAGCCCAATGATAGGGCAGGCACCTGGTTCGTAGGTCAACAATTCCTCCGTTCTGAACCATCAACAAACTGATAAAAACTGAAGCTTTGCGTCAACATAAGATAATAAGAAATTGATAGAGGTGACGAGCTAGTTACCCAGGCCGCGGAATTTTTCCTTTCGTTTTCGTATTAATTTGAAGCATAACATCAGTTTTCAACCATCACTTATACCACAGCCATTACTATACAGATATAGAGATATACTTGAGCGTGTGTGCCATTCTTGGAAGATTTTTAGGAGTTCACTTTGAATAAGCTCGGCCACGAGTCCATAAACATTGACCTCAAAGTTTCAATTTCTATCGAAGGAAATACCAGAATTTTTGTGGGCTGCGTGATTTGCGAATAAAGGTAACTTCGGGTATTTTATTCTTCGCCAAGAACCCTCTCACTAAGTTATGTTGGTTCTTTACCTCTTAACTTGTAGCAATAGTCTCTTACGGAACTCGTTCCTACCTTGCGTAAGTTGCGATGTTTGCTCTTTATTCAAATAACGATATCGCGACGGGCGGTTTGCCCACACCTTTAATCAATCATTTCAGCATACGAGTGAAGCAGTCTCCGCCTCCTGCCGCGTCACACCTGTGCTGCCATAGGAAACAACCCGGTTTTCACATTCGCATCGTTTTCCCGGGAAACTCTCTGACGTGAAGGAGGAGTTTGTGCATTAGTCAAACTGCAGTTTCATTAGGTTCGTCAAAAATTAGGAATTGCTTTTTTGCTGAGGATAGCCATACGCATTAATTGTGACGAGGCGCAGCCACAAGCTGAAGAGTTGGTCAAGAAATTAATATCCAAAACTTAACTCGACTCATGAGACGACGACTTCTATAAGTGAATTGTATTTAAAGAGCATTGCCATCATTTTGGTGACATCGAGCATATCTCGCCTTAGCATATGCGGGCAAACATATGTTTTTTTGGAGTTTTTTTTTGTTTTTTTTTTAATCATTTCCCTTTATTGACTAAATTCTATTCGATGCGTTTTGGGAAGAATTACTCTTAACAGTGCAGATTGTCTCAGGCCCAAAGTCTGAAGTTTATTATTTTTTATTTTTCTAATTCTCCTGGAGATGGAAGCAAGTATGTACAAGTTTCGGATTCTTAAATAGTAGAGTCAAGTTCCTCAATTACCAAACTTCGGGTTTGGAGTGTTCTAGGAGAATGGTTGCCTGTAGGAGTCTTATTTTATTTTGATTTTATGCTGTAAACAATAAAAAGCAAAAAAAAAAAAAAGTGAAGGTTACGTTTCATCATTATTTTACTTATTACTCGGGATATCAGAATGATTTTAAAAATCCTAGATTTCTCTTTTTTTTTAAAAAAAAATACACATCTTTTCGGGTAGGGGTGCCTATCTAAGATCCGTCCTCTTTATTATTTGCCAACGACGAACATGGGTCATAATCATTATCATCACCATTATCACCATCATTACCATCGTCGCCGTTCTCGGTCCGAACTATCAATATCTGCCTGCGTTCGTTCGTTCGTTCGTTGTCGTCTCTCCTTCCTCGTGTGCACCAGACACTGCATCATTACTCCTACGCTCGGATGTTGATGCTGCTGCTGCTGCTGCTTCATGGCGCAGGCGCACTCGGTCCTCTTTGTCCGGGGGGCATTCGGTGAACCTCTCTCTCTCTCTCTCTATCGTTTTTTTTTCTCTGTTTGACTCGGAAAAATCCTGGAAAGAGAAAGCGATAAACTGTCATTAGTGAAGTGATCTTGCTAACGTTGCCAGGTTTTTGCACCCGCTACCGGTGGCTCCATCTCGAACAGCATGATGATGCTCGGCGGAAATTTTGGGGAAACATCCGAGCGGGGGAGTAGCTCGGCTGATTTACAAGAAAGTGGATTTTTAAAGCAAGCATTTAATTTGCTGCTTTCGCTAATGTCGTATTCGTTCTACATCATCCTATCTTAGGCATAAATTTGCATTTCCTAATTTTGAGGGGTTTTTTTTGTTTATTATCTTGAAGTAACTCTCTCTCTCTCTCTCTCTCTCAAACCATGCTAATAACACTTAACACCTTACATTATTAATAATGTTAAGTTTTACCAAAGAGACTTTTCAAATACTTTAATTTTTTTTTAAAATTTAACTCTGAGCCAGAAATACAATCTCGTAAGAACATAGAAGAATATTTAAGTTTATTTTATTCTTATCTAACAAGGGGACCTTACGGGTATCAATTTTCTGAAGGAGTACTATGCGCATCTCACAAATACTCGAGAAAATCGACTTTGAAGTATTTCCAAGCGCTAGAATTATAGAAAAGTTTAACTTGGTCAGAGTCACGATTAGCTGGTACCAAAAGAGTGGAATCGCTAGTTCGATTCTCGCTGACCGCAACTTCTTCTTTATTAATATTTTTTGAATGCTATATCATATATCAAATTGAAATGCTAATTAACGTAATTTTTAAATATTTTAAATAACTACCACTCGCTTGAAAATACGAATATTTATAATAAATTAAAATTTGATACAAAAATGAAAAAATACGGTAGTTTATTATTTCTAGATATTACGAGTAATCGAGTAAATGCAAAAATAATATTAATAAAAACGAAAATAATAGTAATAAAAATTTGTTTAATATATTATAGGGTGAAATATATTAACAATAACATAACGCAAAAGTAATAATAAACACATTTTACATGAACGAGAATGATATTCTTCATAAAAACAGGCAAAACAATAAGTTTAATGACATCTAGCGATCGGCTAATCGTGTAAGTTAAAATTGTCTATAGTTAGATCATTTGGAAATACTTCAAAGTCGATTTTCTCGAGTATTTTTGAGAAGTGCATCGTACTGCATCAAGAAACTGATATCGGAGTACTAACCTTCAAATTCTATTAAAAAAAAATCGAAGACCCAGTACCCGTAAGGTCCTCTTGTAAGTCTGGAATGACCACAAAACAAAGTTTAAAAGTTAATACAAGGTGGCCCAAAAATACGAGTGAACTCACTGCTCAATGGAAAGTGAACACTTCCGATTTTATACGTTTTGTCGAATATCTAAAATAGATAGATAAAATAGATTTATAGAAAAATACTTGACGAATTATCCTGAAACTTCAGGGGTGTAAAGAACATGTTACACATCATATAAAGGGTGAGGCATTTATCTTGAGACAACTGAATATCTCGGAAACTAAGCATTGTACGAAAAAAATGTCCAAAATCAAAAGTGAATTATTTCGCGGGGGAAATTTATTAGTTAAAAAAATTACCCCCCCCCCCCTTGTGAGGGGGGCTGGGGGGGAGAGGGGGTAACTTTGAAATCTTAAATAGGAACCCCTATTTTTAAAGGTATATTCAGATTGTACACAATATTAGAGAAATGTTTTATTCTTGGTCCAACCGTTTAGGAGATAGAGGCCCTCAATGTGTGGAACTTTTAAAGTTTTGAACCCAATTTTATCAATGAAGACAAAGAGATAGAGAGTGGGTCTTACAGACATTCCTATTCTGCTTTTTAATGGTCTTTAAGAATCCGAAGTCAGAATTGATTAGACATTTTTTCGTACAATGCTTAGTTTCCGAAATATTCAGTTGTCTCAAGATAAATGCCTCACCCTGTATATCAGCGAAAGATTTATCCCGAAGGCAAATAGGGGACCAGAAACAAATTGAATAATAAAAAAAATAAATTGATATGGCGGAATGGTACATTCGCACAGGCCTACAACGAGATAATGATACGGATTCAAAAAAGAAAATTGTATTTTTCAATAAGAGAAAGCCGTTCATGTCGTTTAAATTATGTTTAGGGCGACGAAATGAATGCTTCTGCAATTTCTTCTCTAAAAAGTTAATTAATTTCTCTAAAAAGGCTTAGCCCAATGCATAGTTTAAGGACCCCTCTAAGTGTGAATTACTTTATTAAAAAAAATGACGAGGGACGGGATAGTTATTAACTCCAAAATGGCTCATCACACCCAAACAAGTCATTTACAAAAAAAAATCCCCTTAATGTTGAGTTGATTGAATTTGGTTTGCTGGTTTGAACGCTACAGCCATTTTTTAATTTTTAGAAAAAAATTAATATCTCGAAAAAGGTTTACGCAATTGACATAAGGCACAATTTAGGGTACCCTCTAAGTATATATAATTTTTTGTTTGGTTCTGCTATTTCCCGTTAGACAAAGTCCGAAGTCAGAATGTCAAAAATCCAATATTTTTCAATACACACGCATCGACTCTGTCTCCATAGACTACTGCCCTCAAAAGTTTACTTGTGCATTTAAAAATTTTGAAGTTTTGAAATTCTGACTTCGGATTCTTAAAGACCATCAAATATTAGAACATGAATGTCTGCAGACCCATTCTCTATCTCTTTGTCTTCATCGATAAAATTGGGTTCAAAACTTTAAAGTTCCACACTTTCAGGGCCACTATCTCCTAAACGGTTGGATCAATTGAAAACCCACCAAGAATAAAACATTTTTCGAATATTGTGTATAATCTGAATATACCATTAAGAATAGGGGTTCCTATTTAAGATTTCAAAGTTACTCCCTCCCCCCAGTCCCCCTCACAAGGGGGGAGGGGGGTAATTTTTTAACTAATGAATTTCCCCCGCGAAATAATTCATTTTCGATTTTGGACATATTTTTTCGTACAATGCTTAGTTTCTGAGATATTCAGTTGTCTCAAGATAAATGCCTCACCCTGTATAAGGGATTTACCAGTTAAGCTTTGTAATATTGTTTGCCTCCGAAGATGATGTAAAATCGAAACGCGTCAGGCAATAAACTTTGTTTCCGTATCACTTTGGGTGTTTTTGCTTTATTCGTTAATATCTTTCTGAATTTTCACGCTATTTGCTTGGGCATTTTATAAGAGTAGCTCTATACATTTGGCTAATAAATTATGGAAAAGGCATTTTGTTAACGGTTGCGCATACGCAGTTAAACATTATTTGGTAAAACTGCTCACATTTCATCAAATATTTAATATTTTTAAATTCTGGTTGCAGGGTGTTGTCTCTACTGTAGTTTGTCAAGTTTCTTGAAAATGGCATTGCATTGGATTAAAAACAAAAAACTTACGAAAAAATTTCGATGTTTTTAAAGAAACCTTTATATCTCGATGAATATAGGTGCTATTCTCATACAAATGAACACAGAGAAGTAAAAGAAGCCTCATAATCATATGCTACAACTACAACGCATTTCAAACATTATTTTCTACAGGGTGATCCCAAACATTATTTTGTTTGTTCAATTGGTTGCTAGTCCCCTATTTGCCTTCGGGACAAAACCTTCCCTGATATATATGAGGACAATAACATGCTCTTTACATCCCTGAAATTTCAGGATATTTCGCCAAGTATTTTTCTAGATATTCGACAAAACGTTAAAATCGAAAGTGTCCACTTTCCATTGAGCAGTCAGTGTATGTATCTTACTCACTTTTGAAGCTGATAACGGTTCTATTACTGAACAGATTATAATGATAGTTTAACATGTTTATATTGGCATAATGCGGAAATGTTTCTAATCATAAAATATGCAAATTAGTTTAAATAGTTTTTTGGCCGCTAGAGTGTGTTTCTAAAAAGCAGGGTTTATCTTATCAGGCCAACAACTCTCTGTGACCTGAAAGGCTCCAACAATAAAATGTATAAAATAAAAATTTTCAAGCACACACTTTCACCTTAAAAAGTGCAGTAAAAAGTAAAAAATCTAATTTAAAAAAAAGGTAAATTTATTTTATTACGTAGTATTTTCTTTTTAAAATTTAATATTAAATGCGTCACCACACTTTTACCTTTTTTTTTTAAATTAGACTTTTTACTATTTACTGCACTTTTTAAGGTGAAAGTTTTTTTCTTGAAAATTTTTATTTTATACATTTTATTTTATTCTTTTTAGTCTTTATTTAAAAAAAAATAAGCGTTTATATGATAACGACGAAACCAAAAAAAAAAAAAACTTGGAAGCCTACTTCAGCTACGTTTGTATCTCGGCAAAGCTTTTACATTAATACATTACACTGGCTAATCATAAACTTTCCTAGTATTGATAATCAAATTAACAACAACTACATACGACAATTAACAACGATAACAATAAACAACAATACGGGTCATGATTGCACTGTGTATATAAATATATATTAAACAACTTTACGAATAAATGCAAGACTAGTGAAACTAACGATTGAAACATGCATTGTCATCGATAAGACGCCGTTGGGAAAAGTTTCAGAGTTGTAGGTAGTCAGGAAGTGGGCAAAATATTGATTACAAAATTTGCGCACAAACACACAAACAAGTGAAGTTCAATAAAAGTGTGTAATAATAAAGAGATAGATCAAATCTCACAACAATTGTTGCAATCTGCCGTTTTCAGTATCCTCAGTGATAGAAGAGAAATGTAGTCATATTGTCTTGTCATCAGATTCATCTAGATGAAAAAGCGGATGGATTTGGTGGCATGAGACTGGAGCAGCGATCTGCACAAAAGAGAAGATCGCGGGCGAGCAGCCATTCTCGTCGTGGAGCCCCTCTTAGAAGAAATAGACCATACCAGAGGCAGATTCGGAGAGAAGCCTCTGGATTGGTGATAAACAAAGAAACTAAAAAAAGAATTAATTTCGGAGATAAAAAGAGAGGCGGAAGTGACGAAAGGGGAGAAGTGGATAGGAGAGAGAGAGAAAACTTGACAAGAAGTGGATGGAACTGCTGGAGCGGGAAAAAACCAGAAAGATGGGGATCCACGGCGGGATCGCCGACGAAATATTGGGCGAAGAAAAGCAGTATGCACACAGGGACAGACGATTAATCAAGGGTAGGACCTTCAGCAAGCATTCACCCAATTACAAGAACTGGTGAGCTCCGTCAGCGAGGCAGCCCTCGCTATTACGAAGCAAAAGGGTAAACCCGTTGAGGCCGGAGAAAACGACCTAACGAGGTAAGCGAGCATTTCATGTACAGAACTCTGATACTGTACCACTCAGTCTCGCTTAGGCTCGTCACCCAGTTAAGCTGTTCAACTCCCGAACTTTTCGTAGAAACGCCGGGAGAATGGCTTTCTGATAGGAGCCACGAAAGACCGATGCGAGTCGTTGGCCCCAAGCGAGTGACTCGACGTCGGAGAAACGAACTTTGTGCACAGGCGATATTCTGCAGTGCCGTCGATTACAAGTAGCGACACTAGCTCTTTGGAGGGCAGTGCAAAGGAGGTCTCGGTTGGACGAACAAGTGAACCTTCAGACGGACCCAGTGGCGAGGCCCGTGTTCACCGAGCAGCAGCCCGTTGGCAGTGCTCAAATTCTTCTACTCCATTTTACCTCCCGAGCGGACGGAGGATTCCAAGCGACGTATCATTTCAACTGGAGTTGCGCAGGTGCCTGTTCGTGATGCCGCTTTGTTCAAGTACTGTGCTAGTTCTAATTTTAATTAAACATTGCCCAAACATTATGTGGAGTGCCCGCTTTTGAACTAATCTGTGTTTATTACCTTTGTCTTTCTTTTGCTCAGCCTACGCCCCTTCGGTAGACAAACCCGTTGGGTCGCCGTGTTCCAGGATTACGGTGGCTGAGTTCGTGACCTTACCACAGCATAAACAAGAAGAATAAGTAAAAACTACAAGGATCCAGATGAGAAACGCTAATAGAAGAATGATTCCATTTATAAATCTATTAAACGATTAAGTTTAATTTAATTCAATTCCTCTGGCAGTGTTAGTAATTCATGTTATAGCGAAGTTCATTAAATGACTTCGCGAGATATCGTCAAAAGATTTGACTATAAAACAACAAAAAACAAAACAGAAACACAGTTAAAAACTGTCATCTTTATTCATTTATATTAACTCTTAATACGATACTGTTCAAGAATAAACTTTGTTCTTCCTGTCTCCTCCCTCTTGCTCTGTCCGACTTTTATTAAGTTAAAGATCGTGACACATATCCAGCAGGTTATCCAATGAAAAATGTAAGTCCTTTATTTACATATTTTATGATTAGAAACATTTCCGCAACAAATTATAATAAAACAAATAATAAATAATTGTATTCCAGGGTTTTTGTGGCTCGTCCTTTTCTCTTATAAATATCCGTTCTTCATAATAAAACACCGTTACCAGCTCTCAAAGTGAGTAAGCTTTTATTATTATTTTTTTTTTTTTGGGTCACCCTGTACATTAAAGTCTTGATGTACATGGTGATCCAAAAAGCAGGAAAAACTTTAAAACTCAATAATTCGCACACCAATCCAGATAAAAATATTCTGTTTGCACAGAAACGATTGAAATGAAGTCGGTTTATGTTGCCAGAATTGTTCGGTTTTTGATCAAAAGATGGCGTCGTCAGGTTACAGACATTAGTTTATAGGATAAGATGCCGGATTAACTCTCGGCTTACAAATGTTCAATGTGCCGTCCGTCGTTCAGCAACACAGCCATCAAACGAGACACCCACAGCTGTTCACTGCATTAAGCAACATTTCTCTCGGTATGGCAGACACATGTTGTCGGATGGAATCTTTCAGTGTTGCCAATGATGTGGTTTGATCGCGGTACACTTTTGACTTCTGGTATTCCTATAGCCAAAAGTCACAAGGCTTCAGTTCGGGCTATCTGGGTGGTCATGCGTGCGGAGCAGTCGTTGCACAGGCGCAGCAATATGCGCTGGTACTCTATCTTGCATAAAGGTGACGGCATGCAGTGCTTGACGCACTTGCAATTCTGGAATGATGCTGGTCCGTAACAGTGACGGTAACTTAGACTACATGATCAAAGGAGTTGGAACACCTGTTGCTCTACCGTAAAGCCGCAAAAAGCTTCAATCAGTAGTGTGTAGGACCACCCCGAACTGCTATCACTGCCTCCACCCTACATGGCATACTGTCCACAAGTTTACGGTATGTGTCCACAGGTATGTGTCCACAGGTCCATTTCTCGAGGAGTGTCGTGGTCAGTTCCTGGACAGATGTAGAGCGAACCATCCTGGATCTCACACGTCGTTCCAATTCGTCCCAAAGATGTTCGATGGGGTTGAGATCAGGACTCTGGGCGGGCCAATCCAGTTCTTCAACCCGCATCTCGTCAAACCAGTCGGATATGGATCTTGCTTTGTGGCAAGGCGCATTGTCGTGCTGGAAGAGGAACGGCCCGTCACCGACGTATTCCCACAGCGCTGGAAGTGCCCCGTTATCCAGAATGGTCCTGTAGCCATCAGCATTGAGGTTTCCGTCCACCTTGATGAGCGGGCCCAGTCCAGTCCAGGAGAAACACCCCCAGACCATCACTCCACTACCACCAAGCTTCACTGTTGGAACAACACATTCCGGCAGGAAGTGCTCTCCGGGCATTCACCAGACCCAGACTCTGCCATCTGATTTCCACAACGTAAACCGTGATTTCCATTCCACACTTCTCCTTGGGTCCAGTGTCCAGTTCCGACGTTCTTTGCACCACTCCAGGCAAAGTTTAGCATTGGCCGGAGTGATGCGGGGCTTGTGAGCAGCTGCTCTTCCATTGAAACCAAGGTTTTTTTTTATTTCCCTCCGGACCGTCATGTCACTGTCTTCAGTCCCTGTTGATGATCAAAACTCTTGGGCCAAGACATGCAGCGGTTCCTTACGATGCTGCTTTACCACCCTTCGTAGCACCCGTTGGTCTCGGGGGGGTCAGCGTTGGTATTTTTCCGGGTCGAGGGCAAATGGTGTGTTCCTTTTTTTTTTCCATTGGGATACAATGTTTCCGATGGTTGATTTTGGTTTCTGGAGGATGTGTGACGTTTCTCTGATGCTTTTCCCAGACAGGTGACATCCAATAATCTGTCCTCGTAGGAACTCCGAGAGATCCTTCTGTCGTGGCATATTGATGATATGTCATTTGTTCTACAGTTCAACTATGCTTGAAATGGATCATTCCATTAAAAAAAGTTATTTAAATTTTGTTGTTAACTTTAAATGAGTTTTTTTCATGAAATGATCCATTTCCAGGTGTTCACAGGGGTGTCCCAACTCCTTTGATCATGTAGTGTAGAATAGTCCCTGTGACTTCCTCGAAGAAAAATGAGGTGTGGTCACCACCCGACTTTCTTATACGTAAATGCCCTGGTCCAAATACAGAAAAAAATTAAACAACTGTCTAAAATGGCTACTTCCGATAGAAATTTTGTGAATAAAAGTTACTTCAAATTAGCTTCCAAACACTTTGGTATAGATTCCAAATTTTCCTATACCATTTTCTTTCGCCTATTTTAGCAAAACACTGGATTTTGATAAGAGTAAAACTGATACTTCCAGTTGGAATTTTGAAAAATTTCGTAAACAAAAGTTGTTAAAATTATCTTCTAAATACTTTTGTATACTTCACAAATTTTCCTATACCGTCTTATTTCGCCTGAATTAGCCAAAAACTGGATTTTGACAAGAGTAAAACTGGTACTTCTGGTTGGAATTTTGAAAAATTTTCTTACTTTTTAGTCCCTTCAAAATTTTTATAAACGCAGATATTTCAAAATTTATATTTTGGCGGTGGAGTAAACTGATACTTCCGGTTCAACGATTCCACTGGAAAACTAATCAGACCTCCCGAGGAAGATTATAATCTTAAGTTTAAAGTTTGGTCTCGACCGCTTTAGCCGTTTGGACACTATCGTGGACACACACACAGACATTTTCCAGAAATCACTTTTTCGTAATCTAGGGACCCTAAAACGTGAAAATCTGGAGGTCGAAATTTTTCGTAATTACAATACTTATACTATGTATAAGAAAGTAAAAATGGATCGATTATGAAATCAGCGGTGAAGCCACACCAGACACTAACTTTTGGCTTATGTAGGGATTGCGCGATAAATGCATGTGGGTTTTCCGTACTCCATACACGGCAATTCAATCGTGTGTGTTAACACTGCCAGAAAGTGTGAAATGCGCTTCATCGGTCCAAAACACAGTGAAAAGCCAGTCGTGCTGCTGCTACTCCATTTTATTGAATACCCAATTAGCGAAATCTTGGCGAGTGATAAAGTCGTCAGGTGTCAGTTCATGATTAGGTTACAACTTGTACGGAAATCGCTTAAGGATAATTCGCAATGATCGCCATACACTGCTGTACGAAATGCCAGTCCGTCGGAACATTTCTCGCGCACTGCATTCCCCATGTGCAGAAATCTCCTCGACTGCTTGCACTGTCTGTTCGACTCTCCGGGCGACAGCAATGGATGGTGAGGGTCGGCCACTTCTTGGACGTGCAGCCAAAGAATCCGTGGCTTCAAATCGTCGTATCATTTTTGTCAATGCAGCACACGTCACAGGTCCTTTACCATCTCGCATTCCATGTATGCGTCGATATGCCCGCAATGCCGCACTGGCACTTTCCTTATTCTGATAATAAAGTTTAACTAAGAGAGCCTTCTCGATTAATGACAGCATTTCTAAGCCTAAAATGGCCTGGTGGGCTTTCACTGAAACACAACTTCAGTGAAGTTTAGCTACATCAGGCAACGGCTAGTCACTGGATGGGTGACC
>JAHWFO010011445.1:196485-243398 GCA_023313115.1 Rhysida immarginata
GAGGTCTATCTTCTTTCGTTTCTCATCATTTCCGATCGAATGATATATTACATGCCATATGTTGCCATTTGAAAACGTTCTAAAGACACCCCCCCCCCCCCACAACTCCGACCCCAACAGGTAGATTTTCATAGTAATGTAGATCTTCTTTAGAGGACTCTGCATACCGAATTTCACCCCTTTTTCATATCTAAGTACCATATAGAGGTCAGACGGTCCTCTCTAATTTCCATCCCCGTAACTCCAACCTAGTGCACCATCAAAACCCAACTAAATTGTGAAGTAGGGCATGACCATGGTAAGCTTCATTCCGAATTTCAACCTTCTAAGTAAAAATAAAAAAAAATGTAAAGATTATGAAGGGGACAGATGGAGAGACATCTGAGCCAAAAGCCATGAGAATTGATCAGCCATGAACGACAACAACGCACTGGCTAGCCGACTTTCCTCATTTTTTTCTGTTAAATGATAGCCAATCATAAAAAAATCTCTATGGACCACATGCACGGTCGAGCGGCGCCACCGTCGGTTTTGTTTCAAAGCGAAGCTGGGCTGGCAAGCTTTAGTTAGGGTTAAGCTGTACCCATGTGTTGGCAATACGGTGAAATTTTAGTGAGTTGTGATTTTTGTTTTTTCACTATTTATTGCTAACCTAATAATTAATCTCATATAAAATGGCACATTGCTGTGTGCCTGGATGTACAAATGATCACCGCTACAACAAAGAAAAAAATATTTCATCGATTTCCTACTGACAACAAACGTCGTAAGCTATGGATAGTCCAAATAAAGAGGGATATTGGACCTTTATTTCAGGTAAATAAATTCATAAGTTAAACATACATTAAAGTAAATAACTTTCATGGCTCTTAACATATGTAATAAAATTAATAACATTTAAATAAAATTGTGTAGATGGAACACTGATTTATAAATAATTAAGGTGATTTTTATTTTTAAAATTAAATAACCATAATTAATTTTAATTAAAGAAAGGTTTACAATTGTGTCAATAAATCACTACTTTGTGGGGAAATAAATATTGCTAGTGAGAGAAGGCAAGTATGCAAACATATCAATTAACAAAACTGTGCATTTGCCACCACCAATTATTTATGTGGGTATGAAGCATTTATTTTATGTATTTTTCAAGCTAAGCATACACATACACCAAAAGCACATGCATAATAAAAAATTGCCAATACTTACTAAACTTTTGTTTTTAGATTATCATTTTCTTGTCATCTGTCTAAATAACACCTTCCAAAATGTACAATAAAAAGAATTAAATTGTACATATTTCAACACAGTAATTTTCATTTTTGCTAATTTAATTTTGACTAACCTTGATAAGACTCCACAAAAAATTTGTATCCTCTTTGAAAATTTGCTTTTCCAAACAATTTTCAATATCACCATGACAAATATTGGGTAAAGACTCTAAACTCGTAGTCCAGTTAGTTGGCATTTCAAAAACAGCAGTAATTTACTTGTAATAAAATGCTGCTATGCTAACAAACCGTACTGCCAACACATGGGTACAGCTTAACCTTAACTAAAGCTTGCCAGCCCAGCCTCGCTTTGAAACAAAATCGACGGTGGCGCCGCTCGACCGTGCATGTGGTCCATTTCTAAGGCCACCAATCATAGCAACGGAAACGACAATAACACTTCCTTATTGGATAGTTTCAATTTTCAAATTTCAAAAAGCCTTAAATGTTAACACCTAAGCAAAAACCTGGAATTTGCTTATATAGGCAACCGAACGATCGCTTGGTGGCGCATCTAAATTACACCTGGTGAGCAGCCGAGCAACTAGAATTGGGACCGCGCTTGACTTTAACTAATATTCACGTTGTAAAGTTTCACAATCTTAAATGTAAATAAACAACGAAAGCTATGAAATGAAATTTAATGGTATTAAATTACTCCCTCTTTCATTGTTCAGTGGATGATTTAGCTCTTTTTCAATTTTTTTTTAATTTCAAAAATGTTTTATCTATATAATCAGCAGGATAAGTTCGACAAATATATTTTATTATTTTATTTTTAATTGATGTATGTTTTTCCCACATTGTTCGGTATCTATACAGGGTGTTCCATGTAACTTGTACCAGCGAAGGTCTGTGGTCTGGGGACACCAATACCTATCGATTGGACCCCATGTATGTTCCGTGATTTTTTGTAGTTTTCGAGATATGAATTTTTTTGTTTTATTTTCAGATTTTTTTTAAATTTTGGACGGTTTTGACTATAACTTTTTAAAGCATGTGTGTTCGTCTGTAACAACACTAAACACCAAAATTCTAACTACTACTAGCTCAGATTTTGATCACAAAATTAAAATTTCTGTTTGTGAGAAATTGTTACTTGATTTCAACTTGAAAAAAAAAATTACTTAACCCTGACTGAATAACTTCCTGATAATTTTAAAAACTTTATGGTTTCCTTAGCTCTCAAAATAACACAAAAAATTTGGTACTTTATAGGGCATTTTTACGCGAAAACGGAGTTTAAAGTTGATACAGTCGAAAATAGTGAAATTAGGAATTTAATGTGAATTTGTGGACGGGCGTTGTTGGCAGAGAACTGATTGGCCCAAAAGAACTCTCAACGAGATTAAATGGTGAATAATATTTAAATTTTTTACAAAATGATTTTGTGGAGGCCATGGCAGATTCGGATGTCACTTTATCAACACGCCAGAACATGATATTTCAGTGCGACGGTGCCCCTTGCCACTTTGCAAGAGAGGTTATAGAAGCCATTTGAACGAGCATTTCCCAGAGAGGTGGATTGGCCGTAATGCACCTATCGCCTGGCCTCCAAGGTCCCCTGACCTGAACCCCATAGATTTTTTTATCTGGGGATGCTATAAGGAATTGGTGTACCATCACGAATTCTCGAGTTTGGAGGAATTAAAATCTAAATTAAATGAAGCTCAAGAAATAATACGACAAAAAACCCAAGCCTTCCCAGATTTGCGCGGTAATTTTTTGCGTCGGTGCCGTCTGTGCATTGCGGCAGGTGGCAGGCACTTTGAACATTTATTGTGAAAACAGTAATAAGTAAATGATTTCTTAAGATTATTTCTGTTGTTTTATTTAGCACAATGTGAAAAAATAATTATGATTTGAATTTAGATAAGTTATTTTACATCTTTTTATCTAACATTCCTAATTTCACTATTTTCGACTGTATCAACTTTAAACTCTGTTTTCGCGTAAAAATGCCCTATAAAGTACCCATAAAGTTTTTAAAATTATCAAGAAGTTATTCAGTCAGGGTTAAGTAATTTTCTTTTTCAAGTTGAAATCAAGTAACAATTTCTCTCAAACAAAAATTTTAATTTTGTGATCAAAATCTGAGCTAGTAGTAGTTAGAATTTTGGTGTTTAGTGTTGTTACAGACGAACACACATGCTAGCCATAATACTAACAAAGAAAATCTCAAAGAATCACTTCACAGAAAAAGTTATAGCTAAAACCGTCCAAAATTTTAAAAAAAATCTGAAAATAAAACAAAAATATTCATATCTCGAAAACTACAAAAAATCGCGGAACACACATGGGGTCCAATCGATAGGTATTGGTGTCCCCAGACCACAGACCTTCGCTGGTACAGGTTACATGGGACACCCTGTATATAAATACGGCAAAACATTTTTTTTGTTATGGACTTTTACCTGTGTTAACGTGGACGAATACGCATGAAACTTATATGGTTGGAAAGTTCCTGTGCTGTAGATGTGCACAATATATTTTGTTTGTGTATTTGTTCACGTTAACACAGGTAAAAAGAGTTTCAAAATAGGTAGCATTAAGGAACAGGCTGTGCACCAAATTTATCAACGCATGTACCTTTGCCTTTTTTATTGTTTTTTTTTTAATAATAAATATCAAATTAACTCAAATCATTGTTGATGTTCATTTGAAAGAATTTTAATTGTTGTAATAATAATTGGAAAATGGTCTTTGGAGGATTTTTTCACGCCATTACCTCCGATATTGATGAATAAATTGTTATTAACCAACTATTCAAAATATTTCTATAATTAGTAGGTAAGCATTTTATGTATTTTTCGTCGTTTTCTAAGCTATTTGAAAATAATATTTTTAGTTAAAAATAAAATAATACCAATTTTGAAGTTTTTGATTTTTATTTATTTTTTTAAAATTTTGTTAACACTCTTTCTTTAGTAACAAAAAAGTTATCGATTTTTGGTCCGAAACAGACCTTAATTTTCCACAGTGGGACGGGGGGCGAGACGCAAAGATAGGGAGGGACAATTTAGCGTAGATATAAATATTATATTTAGATAATAATTCGATAGCTATATTAAAAGATACCTTTAGATTTTCAAAGTTATCACTGCAAAGCATTTTGGATATTTATTATGTTATCTATTTTTCATTCTTCAAAGTTAAAAAGCAAGATTGAGGATAGAACAATTACACATATATTTTTTTTCTCAGAAATGTGATCGAATTTCGATCGTTGGGGGATCCTAGTTTAAAAAAATGTGGAATAGCCAGAAATATAATAAATGATCATTTCTACACATTGTCATTTTTATTTTTTTTTGTAAAAAATCAAATTTTATTGTTAATGTCAGCATTGTAAAGTATAAAATAGATGTATACAGAAATTCCTTTAACATCATTTGGAATTAGGGATATTAATAATTAATTTTATTTACCAACATTGTGTATTTTTATAGAAATGTCGACAATTATGAATTTTATCATATATTACTGCATTCTCCTTTCCACAATCAATGATACCTATTACTCTGAAAATATTTATTTTTATTGTTCTCAATAAAATACTGTAGACCAAATTCTAGGAAAAGCAGATCATGCATGACCCTCTCTTGTAAATCGTTGTTCACCTGTGCCTTTTGACGAAAAAAAAAAAACACTCGGTCTTCCATTCACGAAACGGAAAAGAGTAAAACTTAGCCTGCTTTCCAAATTTTGAAATGTTTTTATATGTATCCTGCAACGCATAATTTATTTGTTTGTTTGTTTGTTTGGTTGGTTGTAATTTGTTTGCCCAATGTACAAGCTACACATGCAAAATAAAAATAGCATTGTGGCCAGATCTAGCATAATTATGCTAAACTGGCATAAATTGTAAGCCTTTAGCATTGTGGTTAGCATAAATGCTCCTCAGCACAATTTTAGCATAGTTTTATCATTTTTTTAAGGGAAAAATCAACCATAATTCCCGAGCGACGGATATGTGAATTCCTTCTTGAACAGCAGAACAACAGCACTTTATGAAATTATTAATCGCCTGATAAGAAGGGAGAAGACACAATTCCACACAAAATTTTTTTTAATTAAAATATTTTTTGTGGAATTGTGTCTTCTTCCTAATTGTCTGGTTAAACCTTGTCCACAGTTTCTGGTACAGTATCTGAAATTAATACTATGAATCACCTCATCAGCTCAGGAACATTTTCAGTCAGGAGTCCTTTGCTTCCTTTTCTTCATCGAGCCACTGTAAAAATCTAACCTAACCTAATTTACAGTTGCAAGCGAATTTGAATCTATAATTTATACATTGTAGTTGCCGCGTGCCTCGTATTTTTAATACACCGATATCGTTCGCCGCCAGTGTGTCGACTATTTCAAACGCGCCCGCCTCGTACGACCATGGCCGACAAGATTGTAAAGTATTGTTGACCATGGTATAACTCGCCGCCAAATCGCTATGATTTCAAGTCCCAACGCACGGCGCCGTGCTGACTCATCATCATCAAGAGTGTTCTATTCTTTCTCCACCCAACCTATCCTATGGAAGGCTCTTCAAGTTGACGTACGAATCGTCTGACTTCAAACTATCCAACAGCTTGATTATTCTTCTTCTCCCTCTGGAGAGTTTCCCTTTAACTATAACTTCAAGTGCGTCCTTTATAACACCACTACTTCGTAGGATTTGGCCGATACAGTTGTTTTATGTCTTCAAGATTGTCCGCAGCAGTTATCTGTCTTCTCCTTGGATGCTTCCCAAAACATCTACATTTTTAACTTTGGCAGTCCACTTTGTCCGTGTCATTCTTCTCCAAGTCCACATTTCAAATGCTTATTTTCGTCAGTCTTCCTAAGCGTCCACGTTTTTAAACTATACAAAGCTCCATACAAAAGAGCTTATCAGTCTTTTTCGGACTTCCAAATATAAAGGACAACATAACAGTGTCCGATGTTTTTGGAATGCCACTTTCGCCATTGCGATCCTGCCCTTGTTCTCATCATTGTATTTGCAATCTTCATTGACAATATTCCTAGGTATCTGAAGGTTCGAACTTGTTCGATTAACTGCCCATTCAAACTTATCTTCATCGTCCGATGCCTCTTACTATTTTCATCACTTTGGTTTTCCTGATATTAATTCGCATGCCGCTTCCTTCTAAGGAAGCGTTCAGAGATCCAAGCATATGCTAAAGCTCCGTTACCTGTTCTGCTAGAATGGCCATATCGTCTGCAAATCGGATGCACTGAATTTTTCTTCCTCCCATGTTAATACTTACTGGCCTCTTCGCTCAAAATTCAAAATCAAAACAGCATCAGTTTGGTACTTATATAAATTATTAGTTGGCAATTAAAGGGACGGGGTACATAAACTGTGACACGATTGCGCTACTAATTGGCCAACTAGGCAGCCCCCTAGAGCACGTCAGTATTCAACGATTGCACTGCTGAAGCACTATACTGGCTTCGTCTAGGACGCAAAAGAGCCTCTCGAAAATTGGTTCAGGCTATATGCGAATCAAAGGTGTGGACTTCGTATGAGATGCCCCTTTGTAGTGGAGTGAATAGCTCCGATTAGATGCAGGTATTCTCTGCAACCGCCATATAAGGGTGTTTAATCGGACAATTACTAGCACCTGAAAATGTTAGCTGAGGAAGGCTGAGGTCAAAAAAAAAAAAACACTAGCGAGAATTCTCAATGGATTAACCGTCTTTTTCTCGGTTAGGGTGGTTAGCCTAACCGGTTGGGCACAGGAACACTAACTGCCGTTTTTAACGGTGTGATGATGACGTCACAGTTGGCTAACCGGGATTCATGACCGACCAATCGCTAACTCTTCTCATCGGTTAGGTTTTTTGACCTCATCCGAGGAAGGGCATAACCAAAAAGTTGAGCGATTTCAAACGTGGTACAACCAGCAGACGGGAGATAACTTTAAAACTGCACTAGGCACCGGACATTGTCTCGCTTCAACTATAGCAGCAATCCCGTACGGTACCACTGTGGCTTTTAGCGGCTGCAGTAGACCGACAATCATCTCCGATTTGAAAAACGTGGCATGATCCGGTGAATTACGTACACGTTGATGGTAAAGTGAGGATATAGCATAAACAGTATGAGGCGATGGATCTGTCCTGTGTGCTATCGCCGTTATTGGCTAATGGCAGTCTGTCATGATTTAGGGGATGTTTTCATGAAAGAAGTTAAATTGCCTTATAACACACTGAACATTATTGCCACCATGCTTACCTGATCGTGGCTGTAGTATTCATTCTAGGACTGTGCGATAATCGTAACTATCTGGACAATGTTTATGCAAGGCACAGCCTAGGGCAGATCACAATAGGGATAATTCATCGGAGTTTCTTGGCAAGATGCCAAACCAACAATGCAAAACGTTATTATGCTGGATTGCAACAGATGCACCAAAAGTTACTGCAGAAACAATCGGCTTTGGTCAACATATCCAGGACAACGTCCATCATAATGAAGAAAACAACAAACGATGCTAAATTCTTTGGGCTGTGAAGCATTGCCTCATCCTGCCTATTCCTCGGACTTATCCCCTGCAGTCCATTTCGTTCACGAATGACGGCAACTATGTGTCGATTCAGAGGTAGATTATTTTGACTAGGCAAGGTACATAATTTTCAGTTTCCGCGTCCAAATGTGTTGCTCCTTTTCAGGACATTTCATTCGCACCGATCCATTTTAACATTTTCAAACACAACCCCTCTGTTATATCATTTCGACTGGAAATGATGAGAGAAACGTAAGAAGACGGAGTTCTTTTCCATTTTCTAAATACTATCTTCGAGAAAAGTAATTTTTTTTCGATAAAAAAAGGGAGGGGGGCCTAATTTTTTTGAAGTCAGGGCTTTTGCTACTTTCCTATCTTGATATATGTTAATTTCAGTTTAGCTTGTGCTTGTTTACAGGTTCCATAGATAACAAAATAAATGTGCATTAATGGTTTCTTTCCTTCCTTTCTTGTTAACCTAGTGTCTGCAATTTTGGCTGATTACTTATTTCACTTCCATAGATAAGTTGTAGAAGTGTCTGTCTTAAGTGAAGTTTTTGCTCCACTTGTTTTCTGTATGCGGTAAGTTTTTCCATCGTCTGTTCGTTGTTGTTTTTGCAGAAGATTGTTTAGCCGCGTTGCTAGTTTAAACTAACTATATTTGTTGAGTGGCAGAAATCATGGAGTTCTTCGTCCTCAGCTTTTAATCTCTTATTCAACCATTTCCGTTGGCATTACAACATCTACCATTTGCTTTCTTTCATATTTTGTCTCAAGTTTGTTGATCCATTGTGCATTATCAAATCCTTATAAGTTTTTCTTATTGTTTTTTTTTTATGCTTCAGTACAATCTTCCTTATCAGGTTTTCAGATTTTGTTTTTCAAAGCTCTTCTGTTTTCGTTGAACCGGCTCAATTTGCTTGCATGAAGCTTTGACAATTCGTTGTCTCTTTTCTTCAATGTTGTTTTATTATTTATTATGTATTTGTATTGTTCATATTTAAGGTAGTCTCGTTTAAAATTCTTGAAATTGCTCAAATTTGCTCGGCATTTTTGAATTTTTGTTCTACGTGAATTTTTCACCTTTAAACGCCTTTGGCTTCTCTCTTCAGTCCCCAGTTCAGTTGGTGTACATAAGTTTGTTTGTCTCTGTAATGATTTCCGTGGGAATCGTTTTGATTGCCGTGTTAATGCCCTGTAAAATATTATGAAACCCCTTTCTTTTTCTTTTTTCTTTTTACTTCTTTGAGGAAGAAATCCTTTTCCTTCTGTCTCGCATTGATTTCCCCCCTCTTCTTTGCCTAATCTGTTTGATGCGCAATTATCTGCGGTGTTTCTGCTTCCTGAATAACTCACTGTAGGTCAAAATGTTCTTGTAGATGTCTTTCAGTTTTTATTTTGGATTATTCCGATGACACGTAGCTTTCTAGCAATTTCTAGATCAACGTCAGAGGAATAACTAGTTTCTTAAAAAGGACACAATTAGCCACGTTTGGTAAAGACGAGTCTGTTTCCAAATAAGAAGCATCAGCTTTGGAATCTTTTACCACTAGTAATTTTGCTATTCTAGGTACAGGGCATCTCAAACCTTTAGGGTCAAAATTCTACAGATGGCAGAGGACTATAAACAGAGTATTTTGAGATAAGGAACCAGTGGTCATAAATGCATGTTTCAGGCACCACGCGATAAGCTAGATCGAATGGCAAGAATGTATAATAGGATGTTTGCTTTCAAGAAGACGGCGCACCATTAGACTATCACCGAGACGTGCGAGCTTACCTGGATGAAAATTTGCAAGGACACTGGATAGGATGAAGAGGTATAATTGAGTCGCTCTCACGTTCTCTTGATTTAACATTTATAGACTTTTACCTATGGGGACTCTAAAGGATGTTGTGTATCCCAGAAAACCTGTTACACTGGTGCCTCTTCGGAAAGGAATAGAAACGGCATGTGGAGCAATTCCCCTGAACAAATTTGGTTAACGTTTCCAAGTACTAGGATTGTTCAAGATTTTTTGCCTCCTGGTTCGTAACTTTTTTTTATTTGTTAACCGAATTTCAAAATTCTTTTTGTATCTGATGCTTACATTTGTCCTCTGTGTAATGGACTACTATTCACTTTTCGACATAGTCTCCATCCCTTTTCACGCATTGCGCCTACGCGTGACTAGTCGGGTGAACCCGTCGGAGAGGAATTCCGGGGTTGTTGTCGACACCAGGTTTGAATGGCAGCTTTGGACCCTCTTTTGCAGCACGATAACGCCCGCCCACACGGGATCACACACCAGAGGCGTTGCAGCGCCTACAGTTCAAAGATGAAAAACTGCAGTTCAAAAATGAAAGACTTTGCACTTTGCGACTTTCACCACTTCCCAAAGAAGAAAGAGCGCCTTAAGGGACAGGAGTTGCGTTCTGACGACGAGATGAAAGATGCCATTCAATCCTCGTGTCGACAACAACCCATCACACCAATGTATTGAAACCATCTTTATCGTATTTTGGCGTTAGTATCTGTCATTAAAGTTTGTCTTTGCATCTCTATATTTTTTGTGGAGACTAAGTTCTGTGTTCTCGTTAGCGCTTGAAAGTCCCCGCCAATGAATTTTTCTGTTTTGGACAAATATTCTTCTTCGCCAGTGCAGTCTTGCCATGCTTTGTGTTTGCGGTGCTTTATAACATTTGTAAATCAAAATAGAAACTAACCACAAGCTGTGAATAAATAGCATGACGGAATGGAGAAAACACACATTCATATACTGTATTTATATAATCCTGTTTCGGTGAATTCCTCGTGTGTTTTCTATTTCGGTGAGTGTTTGGTATAAGCAGGAAGTCTAATTTGTGTCGCCATATTTTTCCAATTGTAATTTGTTTTTATTGGCTCTGGAAGTTTGATACAAAAAAAAAGGCATGTCCGGAACAACCGTTGGGAAAATGCATTCGTTACCTGTTGTCAAACGACGTTTCCGAGCAACCCACGAACGGCTCTTCTGTTTCTCTGTCACTTGAAAGTGAACAAATACGCAAAAAAACAAAGAAGTAATGAGGAGAGCACAACCGCTCTCGTTTGATTAAAAAAATGATACATTTTAGGACTAATTTTTAATTTGAAGGAAATTTAAAAGAAAAATGCCTGGATTCGAAATGGTTTTGTTTTTTTTAAGTTTCTTTCTCGTTTAGATTGCTGCTCATTAAAACTGAGAAAACTTTTTAAATATCGATTCCAATGACGTTTAAGGTCAATTGACATTAAATAATAAAAAGACTATTTCAAAAACTCCATCATATACTGGTGAATTTATGAGTGAATGATTTTGAAAAATTCTCACTCTTTAAGCATGAAAAATGGTTATTTCACTTGCAAAATTACTGATGACGCCATTGACATTTTAAAGCAGTCCTGACGTCAAAGTCGAACCTAATTAATGTCGCTTTCCTAAACTAAATCAATGCTGTATAGAAAAGAATGCATGAAATAATCTTTTTCTTTCAACTATGCATCTGGAAAATGTTCTACAGCCAAAAAAAAAAAAAAAAAAAATGCATTCGATAAAATTAAGTTCAGGTAAAAACACTTGACAGATTCTCCATAGATCATTATTGCTATTTCAAAATAATCTGTTCACCCAAACTGGGCTTTTCTTTATTAAGAGCTTTAGCTTAACGCTACTTATAAGAATGCTGTACATTAAATTTTATCCAGCTGTCCGTCCGACCTTTGCACGATAACTTGCTAACAGATTAACTTTTTCCAATTTTGTTTTCAGCAATATGACCATCATGGTCTTAACTCGACTCTATCAACTTTTCAGTTTTTTTTCGTGGACCCTTTGAAGTTATTTGCACGTGCTCTAACTGTGACTGTTATGAATTCCAAGATATGCATGTGATAAATCAATCTATTAACGAGTCATGAATAATTAAAATGATGTCTTTCTGCAAAATGTTTACAAGGTTTTATATTGAAGAGCTAAAAAACCATGTCCTAGAGGTCTGTTAAATACTGTAATTAGGAATAAGACACAATAGAGAGTTTGCGGCAGTGACCTTTCCCTTATAATTATACAGGAAAAGTCGTAAGCCCAATAAAATCTAAGTTAGTTATAAAAATAAGAAAATCTCCCGTATTTACGTCGTCGTGATGTCACTTGCAAATCGCGACCAGCAGAGATTAGCCGCCATTTGCAAATCGACCTGTGCCAAATGAACCGGACTCCTTCGTTACAATTCTAAACATTTTGATCTGCTAAAAACCTCACCACGACAAACTAGTTTTGGCTTTACAAAAATGGAGCAATTAAAAGCCGTGTACGAATAATTTCACTTTATCTGTGAAGATATTTCGACCTCTGGCCTCATTCTGTGACCATTTACATATAATTGTAATAGCGCAACCAGCTTGTTTGGAACAAAACCTTACCTTACGCCTAATTCTAATGAGACTGTATAACGTAAGGGAAAATTCATTGCCTTAAACTCTATAATAAATTGTGGCTAGCGCTTCTATGCAACGATTATGGAGTTTCACACTGTAACAAAAGTATAAGAGCACCCGAAATGTTCAAAGTTTGAAATGATGCTGCAATTTTGTTTATTTTTACTTGTATTTGTGTAACATACCAATGAAATATAAAGTGATGTTGGTGAAAAAATAATCTGCACATTCCGCTTTATTTTAATAAAAAGCAAAAAACTTGATATGTTTCAAAATTATAAGATCAGCACCTGTTTGCTACTTTTAAACAAAGATACTGTTACTTCAGTACTTTGTAGGGCTACCATTGGCTTTTACGACCTCAAAATAATCGTTGAGATTGCATTTTATTAATCAGATTCTGGTTGTAGCATATATTTACTCCATCTCAGATATGCAAAATTGCAACAGACAAAATGTTCGTATGTTGAAACTGGCGATGATTTTTTTTTTTTTTTTTTTTTTTTGCATACGCCTTTTGTACCATAACACTCCAAACATTTTTAACAGGGTTTACGTCTGGACTCCGCGATGGCTTCCACTTGCTTGGAGTGTAAACGCGACTTGGCGTGTGGACATTTGCTCGTTTGTTGCAAGAGCTTGAATTCGTCGTCGTTCATCTCGGCCACTTGGTATTTTTTTTCGTCCAGTGCGTTTAGCGGTACTATAGCACTCATTCTGGGTGAGAACATTGTGACTGCATGCACTCTTGGAACGTTTCACCGATGTTGCAATTTCCCGTTCTGGCTTTCCAGATCTCTGCAAACAATGAATTCGCCTTATTTCAGCCTCTGATTTCTTTTTCCCGGTGCATGCTTGTGGAGATTAAATGCACTCGTAAAGAATTTTAAAACATTTTTGTATTGTTAACATGTCCCATTGATGACGGAGGGATGAATATGCAATGGTCCTTATAATTACGTGGCACCATATTTTCAATTTAGACCAAAAAGTAATGATTTTTCACGTTATTATTTTTTCATAAGCAACGTTTATGCATTGTTGGTAATGACATACAATAAAAATAAGCATAATTTCAAACTTGGAAATTTCGGGTGGTCTTACACTTTTGTTACAGGATGTAAAAAAGTTAAGTAAAAACGCGAACAAAAACATTACTGGTGAACATAAGAAGAGCGTTACATAAAGAAGAAGGGAGCAGAATAACGTCACGGGTCCCATTATTCTACTTTTTCTCCGGTTGATCTAGGCCGCGTGCGGGAGTCGAGTGGCACGTGCTTGGCGCGTGACCGCAGTTTCCGTCAATCCCCTTCATGCCTGTACCCCTGCCTCCGATTCCCTCATTCAGAAGAGTAAAACAAGATGGAGGGGGTAATAAGTTCGGTGATTAGTCAAATCTCACTCTCGCCCTGATCTTTCACGATTTTCGGCTAATCCGCGATTCGGCTAATTCTGGCACCAAACACTCTCCTCGTTTTCTTTTCTTTTCCTCCGTAACACCACCCTCAGTCCAAACACTTGGGGGTAATTATTATATTAAGGCGTGCTGATCGACCCTCTTTTCTCACCTATCAAATTAACACAGTAATTTGTATTGTCGTTATCTCTCTCTCTCTCTCTCTCTCTCTCTCTCTCTCTCGGCGGATTTCCACCCCCAACGGTTCGTGCCTTGCTGTGCAATGGAATTAAAAGAAAGAAATGGAATTTCGAGTCATTAGATTTAAATATGAAAATGGATTTCTTTTTATCTCTCTCTCTCTCTCTCTCTCTCTCTCTCTCTCTCTTTCTCTCCTCTCTTCTTCTCTGGCGAGGAAGGGGGTATCTTATTTGTCTAAAACAGAGGATAAAATAAAATTAAAAAGAAAAAAGCTGTTGATCTGAAATTTTTATGAGCTTAAAACAACGCGAGAAATATTGCTTTGGCCTTACATAAAAGAGAGAGAAAGAGAAAGAAAATAAATTCGAGGCAACCGTTAAGAAGCCGTCTTCTTAAAGCTCGAACAGTAGGTTTAAGGTTCCGTGATTTGGCGCTAATTTGTTAAGTGAAACAAGATGCCGACTTAATCGTCGAGGCAATCTTCAACATCATCACCCATAAAGAAGGGCGCCAACTTAGGGAAAACGGCCATTTTAAAGGGGCATGCTCATGTCCTATTGATTTGAGCACGACTGTGTTCACGTATTTGCTTGGTGGTATCTGCGCTCCGATTATCCTATAAAATAACCTACATAAAGGAAAATGGTATCGTTCGGTGGTGTCCTGGGCTAATAATATACAGGCTGTCTCATTTGAAACAATGCAGCTAAGTATCTCGAAAACGAAAAACGCTAAAGAAAAATGTTTCAGAGAAAATTTGCAGCATTTCAAGGGGGGCACTTAACCACTTTTTGATAGACATCAGTTTTCAAGGTCATTTGAAGTTCAACTCTTGATTTTTTTTTTTTTTTCAATGGAGAAGTATATTGTTTATTGCAGAATCTGATTCAGCGCATTTTTCTACATATTACGTAAGATGTTCAAAAGGCCCCCCCCCCCCCCATTTGCATCAATACACAATTGTAATCGACGGTGAAATTGTTGCATATACCTAATCCAGAAGAACATTATGTCGGATATACGCATACGCATTTCTTATATGTTGCCGCATTTTTTCGTCAGTGGCCGACCGGTTTTGAAAAGGCCCACTCTTGACATGTTCCCACAAAAGAAAAAATGAGAGGACTAAGATCTGGAGATCTCGCAGTTCAGGGAATGGGTCCATGGCGGGAAATCCAGCGCTGTGGGAAGATATCGTCTAGGTGGTTTCTAGCCCAGGATTGTGTGGAGGTGGAACCACCTTTCTAATCTCCTGTGTAGGTCTACGTCTTCGAGAAAATAAAGGAAATAGTTTTGCAAGAAATCCAAATAATGTGCGCTACTGGATGATGAAGTCTGTTAGGATACCTTCTTCTGTACACCTTTGCAGTCCTTCGATAATTTTGATGGCATTCTCCCAGAACTAGAATAATGTCCATGATTTTACTTGAAATAAGATAGTGGCTCATATTTAAAATGGCAAATGGGGGCACTTTTGAAAATCTTAAGTAAAAAAAAATTTTAAAGAAAATTCCACGGCCTGGTCTCGAACCAGGGGGGGTTCGGGTTACCGTCCCGATGCTATAACCACTAAGCCACCGTAGACATGGAAGCTGTCGCTATCAAACATGTCCTATGAGCATAGGTTAAAGCTATGCTTAATATCGGAGGTAATGACGTGAAAATATCCTCCTAAGACCATTTTCCAATTATTAAAAAATTCTTTTGTTCATTAAAATATAAATTAATAAAAATGTAATTTGTTTGACTTAATTTTACAAGAAAATGAATCTTATTTTGGAGAACTCCTTACCCAATAATATGCAGAAAAATGTGCTGAATCAGGTTCTGCAATGAAAAACATACTTTACCATTTATAAGGTTTGGTTTGGTTTATTTGGTATTAACGTCCTTTTCAACTATACTCTGTCTCACTATATGAAAAAAGCTGCAAGGCAGTATGGGAAAGCACATCACTATTTTTTCACCTCCGCCCCGTAAAGTAGTCTGCGACTGCGCCTGCGTAGTGCTCATAAACATGAAGCACTGTTTCAGTTTCATTTTAGCCTCTATGGATTCTGTTTCTTTTTTATTGCCTGCGCGTCGATCTGAATGAGATGACAATTGGTAACGTGGCTTTCCCATACTGCCTTGCAGCTTTTTTCATATAGTGAGACAAAGTATAGCTATGGCCATTTCAGGACAGCGTTATAGGGGCCGCAAATTTTGCCTCGCAAGGTTTCTTTAACGTGCAGCCGGCAAACGAGTACACGGGATCAACGGCTTTACTTCCCTTTCGAAGAAAGTGCGTGATCTCAGGAATTTTCTCCCTGCAAAAATCCTCGTCGTCCTCGGCCGGGGTCGAACCCGCGTCCTCGGGCATCAGAGGCGATCACGCAACCACTGAGTCACCGAGGCCGATATTTATAATATAAGAGTTGACCTTCAAATAGCCTGAAAATGGTCTTCTCTCAAAAAGTGGACACGTGTGTTTGATTGCTCTCTTGAAATGTTGCAACTTTTCTCTGAAAAATTTTTCTTTAGCGTTTTTCGTTTTCGAGTTATTTAGGTAGATTACTTAAAATGGGACACCCCTGTAGAAGATTTGGGGGATGCTGTTATCTCGCCAGTGCAGTGTGAAGTAGAGATTGTTGAGCATAAGGCAAATGCGCTATTTGAACTTTTTTTTGGATATTCGAAGGAAGTGAACATTTCGAAAATCTTAAAATCATTTCGAAACAATCGTTTTCGTTTCTCTAAAAAATATTAGGTCGTTACAGGGTGCAACAAAATAGTGGAGACAGATTTTCAACTTATACCATTCTGTCACGTGATAAGTTTTTTTCCTTGTTTTTTGTATGTTGGATTCGCCAATTCTTTCTTCGGTGGTAGTAGTTTCTTCGCCAAAATGACAGAATATGGTCCACAGAGTCTCCTGGAGCATCATCCGTCATTGAATATTGTCAAAAACCTCAGTCCATCATGGGTAGAATTTGTGTCAGCGAAAAGACACCACTTGTCTTCGTGAATGACGGAGTCAAAATCAACAAACTTGTGTACCGCTGTCATATTTTGGAGACTGTGGTACTTCCGTGGGCTCAGCAACATTTCGGCGATAAAACGGGGACCTTTCAGCAAGATTCAGCACCGGCCCACAAAGTGAAAACAACGCAGGAATGGTGCAAGACCAATTTTCCGGATTTCATCACATCCTAAGAATGGCCACCTCACTCCCTAAACCTGGGCCCGCTTGATCACAGTGTTTGATCCATAGCCTGTGCTAAGCCCCACTAAAGTTTGGTAGTCATTGAAGCAATCGCAGCGCCAAGAATAGGATCGATTCGCACCAAAAATTAGCAACATGACTATCGATGCTCAGGGAGGCCACTCTGAACTTTAGAAAACTGACTTATATTATCAAACACCATTAACATTATTTGTTGTTGCTCCTGTGAATTTGCTTGTTCCAATCATCCGTATGATTAAAATGTTGGTTTCCATTTTTTGCTGCATCTTGCAATTACTGTTTTTAAAATTAGTATAATGAAAAAATATTTCTCAAACTTATTTAATACGTATTTTTTTTTTCTGTATTTTAGGAATATTAAGAACATTGATGCACAATCCAAATGTAAAAGTAAGTGAAAAGGTTTGTTTTTTGTTGTTTTTTTTTAAAGGAGGAATTAATCATACGCTATAAAATGAAAAATAAGATCTAGACTGAAGCTCAATTTCCAAGAGGAAGTAATTAAAACTGGAGGACCTGTCTTGATGAAAAATATTGAAACATTTTTTATGACTTTATTTTGGGAGGGGAAGGGGGTGGGGCAATCGCTTTTTCCATCTAAAGAGTGAATTTCGGTTATCAAATGGCGGAGATATTGGAAGGGGAAAAGAATACACGTTTTAATATACGTACATGCAAAGTCTTTCCCATGTTACCCTAGAAAAGGTAGACTTTGTAGAAACACAAGGGTGAATTTCTTTTTATTAGCTTATCGCGATGTGTTTTCTAATCGAAGCATCCCCAGAAGGCTTAAATCCTGTGCTCTTCTAAATAAACTACTGGTAAGTTACAAAATCGTAGAAATCATTTCATTTGAGATTGCATTTTAAAGAATTGAATGGGCAGTAGGGAAATTTGGAGCTTATTAATTGTTAGTCGCGTGCCTATTAAATTTCTTGTTGGTCCAGCAACATATTCGAACAGACGTAAACAAGTTACTACTTTGTAATCAACAAGTCTGGTAAATACAAGTTGCTGTATAGATCAAAATGTATGAGTCTTTTATTACAAAAGTGAGATTAAACACAGAGAGATTTTCTGAGAATACTGCTTAAAGCTGCAATGAATAATTTAATACACACTGTATATTGCAATTTCTTTGATTATTCTACTGTTAACAAAAGCAAACAAAACTACAAAGTATATGTGAAACTAGCAATACATATCGAAAATCGACAATCGAACAGTGGAACTTGAAACATACACTACTGTTTATAAAAATCGCAACACCCTGATGGAATAGCCCAATCTACATTAAATTTATAGCATTTGGATATCATGGGTCAGAAAAGAAACCATTAGATTTTCAGGTCAATACAATGCGTTTTATTGTCACATTAGTATCGGGTGAAACCACCGTGGGATGCAATTACAGCCTCTAAACGTCGTGGTATTGAGTCAAACAAGCTCTGAATAAGGGCCTGGGGAATGTCCTGCCATGCTCTGTCTACACGGGTATACAGCTCATCCACAGTTGCTGCTGCAGGAGTCTGACGAGCCAATCGATGAGCAACCCTGTCCCACACATGTTCGATTGGGTACATGTCTGGTGAACGAGCAGGCCAGGGGAACAAGGGCGTCTGATGTGCTTGGAAAAAGGCGAGGACATTTCTGGCCACATGCGATCGGGCATTGTCCTGCTGGAATACAGCGCCTGGAAGGTTCTGCAGGAAGGGGATGACCTCGGGTTGCACAACTTCCCTGATGTACCGGTCACTGTTCAGATTGCCATGGATTCTGATCAGACGGGAACGGCCATGGTAACTGATTGCACCCCACACCATCACCCCTGGCGTTTGTCCTGAATGATGCTGCAGGATGCATTCTGGAAGGTCGCGCTCCCCACGATGTCTTCTGACTCGTATCCTGCCGTCATGGTGCTGCAAGTTAAATCTTGACTCATCCGAAAACACAACTTGTTGCCATTCAGCTTGCCACTGTTGGTGTTGATGGGCCCATTGCAACCTGAGGCGCCGGTGGTTTTGAGTCAAAGGAATCCGCAACAATGGTACTCGTGCCATCAATCCTCTGGAAATCAAACGGCGTCGTACAGTGCTAGCAGACATTGTCCTGTCTAGTGTAGCACCCCACTGTTGTGCTAACACTGTGGAAGTGGCTGTACGATCTGCTACACACATGCGATAGAGGTGTCTGTCATCTCGCGGTGTCGTCGTGCTGGGTCTTCGGTGTGCCCTGTTCTCTTCGCTCCACTGCCTCCATGCACGCATAATTGTCGTTGCATTACGTCCTACACGAGCAGCAATGTCACGATACGACCATCCCGCTTCACGCAGACCAATTATGCGTCCTCTTTCAAAGTCTGTCAGCTGTTGATATGGTACCCTTCGTCGTCGTCGAGGCATGGTGTTCTTTCAAGCAATTACTCTGAAAATCTAATCATCTATACTCTGACCCATTGTATGCAAATATTACAAATTGCATATGGATTAGACCATTCCATCAGGGTGTTGCGATTTTTATAAACAGTGGTGTAGGTTCCATAATTTCACCCTTCATAAGCATATTCCGAAGGAAATACACTGAATCCGAAAAGAAGCCTGATGTACCCACAAAGGAAAATTATCCTCATCTTTGTGGAGGGAAATTCGATTGACGATTGTCTGAGCTAGGAATATATTACTTAATAAAGCTACACACGCGAAAAATCTATGAAACCCAGTAATCTGGGAAGCTGAATCAATCAAGGATATGTCTAGGATTACAGTGCCTTTTCCTATGTAGGGAATGTTTTAGAATGTCAGAGACTAGTTCATTATAATGATTTACCAGAATAGGCAGCACGGTTTCCATGAGCTCTTAAACATATTTCCCAACATGGCTCATCTTGAGGCCATTATGAATGGAGTGATTGCGAGCAATTCTCCGAACCCAGTTGTGCAATAGTCATTAGAGTAGTGTTCTGGAAAGTTCGGGGTTCCTTCCATCTCGTCTTGCAAATTGTAGCCCAGATGGGCATGCCATATAGCAAGATGAGACGAACAATCACTTTGTATAATAGTAGTATGCTATCAACATTGAGGACGCTGTTACGACCCAACAGAGCAATTAAGCTAAATTTTGCCTTTTTGGCCTCGTTCATCGCATAAGCCGCCTGCATATTCCATGTGAGTTTTGAATCAATAACAACACCATAACCCATTCCAAGTTATTGATGAAAAGCTGAGATATGGCGTAGCTGAGAAATGGCCTCACAGACCATTCATGAGTTATTCCATTCCAAGTGTTTGCCATATAACTTCAAGGAGTCAAGATTTCTCTTTCTCTTCTTCGTGATAAAAGCCACCTTGCATTTGTCGACATTCAGTTTTAATCTCCACTTGCTAAACCAGATTTCACATTCTCTAAGAGCTTTCTGCAGACATGATACTAACAACACTAGGCTGGCGTACTCATGTCAGTATAGCAGCATCATCTTCATACAAATATAGCTTATGGGTAACGAGGGGGTGGTAACGACTACGATTTTGGCGAACGATTCAACGATCCTGAATTTGCGTTGTGTTTAGGATGGTAAATTCGTATAGTGTGGAATTCAGGAGGGGCGAGCAGGGATACTAAGAATAACGCTGCTTAGAAAAGAAACAAAAAAAAAAAGACCTTTAACGGAAAAAAAACAGTTTAATGGGCCGACAATATGAATAATAATAAAAAAAGAAAAGATACAGTTACAAAGAAAAAGATAAAGATTAAAAAAGAACAAAACAAATAATGAAAAATGTAATAATAACAATAAAAAAAAGGTCCGGCGAATCCGAATTAACAGCAAGGCTCGACCCACTAAAAAAAGAAAAGATAAATTTAAATACTTAAACCAACTCACCCAAAAGTTCCCTAGCTTAACTTCAAGTAGATGGGAAGAGAAGGAGGAAGGGAAAGAGACGGGCCCAAGAGTACGCCTTTATTAAAGAGGCACGGAAAAGCACCAGAAGAGGCGAGCAGTGATCGAGTAAAAACAGGTAGAGCACGTCCGTAAAAATAGTAATCGGTACGCACCAAATCTCAGATCGCAACTGGCCGAGAGACAAGAAGAAAGTTAGGGAAGCTCTCTCTGTCGTGTCACAAAGGGCGACAAACCCTTAAATATGGAAACAACCGTCCAATCAAGAATTAAGGATTCAATGGGTTGCCCCAATCCGTGCACTCTCTCTCTCATAACGTAACTGCAGTAATTCGAATAGGCCAATTAAGCATGCCTACTTTGTCCGAGCAACGGTCGCTTCGCGGGGGCGAGGGGGCAGGAAAAGACTTAGGGGTGGCCCGACAGGGGGTCAAACGCTTCCGGAGTTTCTAGCCAAAAGTCCCAGACAAAGGAGAGAGGCTTAATTAAATATTCAGAGGGCAAAAATCCATGAATATTACGAAAAGCTAAAATATGGAACCAAGCATCAGCTCCACGAGAAAAAGCTATCATGTGTAAATACACAGAGCGGAAAAAGGGAGGGAAGGGCTGCACAATCACCATAAGCTTGCAGTAAGAGATTTCCGGAAAGCCATGTAGATAGAAACTGAACAAAACTGGCCCCAGCACTGATCCTTGTGGGACACCACCATTTATCTCACAGGTATTAGATAATTCATCTCCAGCTTTGGCCTGAAAAGACCTGTTGGACAGAAACGAGTGAACTAGACTAATTAAATCATATGGGAATCCAACTATCATTTTTTAAATAAGGCCTTCATGCCAGATCTGATCGAAAGCTTTATGAACATCTAAGGGAAGTCGTGACATCCGCTATAAGTCTCCAAACTCGGAGCTGACAAGATTGTTTCGCCCGAAAACCAAATTTTCCAGGCTTCAGAACGGATAAGATTATTGACTTCGCAGAACTCAAGGAACCTTGTGAGAATTGCTCTCTCCAAGAAGAGAGCAAACTGACTGATGGGCCTGTAGCTTACTGGGTTTGCAGGATTTTGACCGGGCTTAAGGATACTTAAGACAAAAACCTGTTTCCAACATATCCGGAAAGTAACAGTTATTCCAACAGTCGTTAATAATTTTAGTGATATCACCAATTACATTTTGCGGTAAGTTCTTCAGACATTGTTTTTAATAGTATCTTTACCCAGTGCTTTCTTTTTCTTGAGTTTCTTTAAGCAATTTTGAATCTCAGCTATCTGAATATTATGGTTGGCCACTTGATGGCTAGTATTGTAATACTTAGTTATGCTGGGGTTTTTTTATTTTTTTTTTTTATTTTTTTTTTTTTTTTTTTTTTTTACCATTTTGGATGTTTGTAGTCCTTCTGGACGATCATCCTTTGGAGTCACAAATTGTTGTTTAAGCGAATCAGCAATGAGCTGTGCTTTATCTTGGCCATTAGTTATATAATTTCCATTGGCCGATAAAAGCGGTGGTATGTTCATTGCCTTTTTGTTCTGTAAGGCTCGAATCATGCACCAGATTGAATTGTCCTTGGTTGACAAACTCTTCACCTTCTCATTCCATCTCTCGTTACAAAGTTTATTTACTTCCTCATGTACTCTTCTCGTGAGTCGATTATATTTGGTTTTCAGCCAAGGGACTCGGGTTCGGTGCCATTGCCTCCTTGCTCTGTTCCTTTGGTCTGTTCGATACTTGACCGCTGGAGTAAGCACTGGCAATCGATGGACTCGATGATACGTGTGGTAACCCTTTCAACATTGATGTCTATCTTTTCCGTACTGTGCACGTCATTGAGTAGATTACTCTCGTTTCTGAAAAGATCTCTGAAGAGTTCCCATCTTGTTTAAGCCCCATTTGTTCTCTGAGATCAATATTTACATTATCAAGCTTTAGTGCGACCGGTTTAATCATCTGAAGATAAATCATCAACAGTAAAAATATTGAATAGCTTATAAAAGCCTTTCAGCAATGCAATGTCGAGGACATCGCGAGTGGTTACAGTAATACGTATCGTTTACAGGACCTTCGCAATGATATCACTTTTGCTCTGTTTATATTCATGTAATATGACAACGTTCGGATTATGACGTTTGGAGTTCCACTGTGAGTGCATAGCATTCAAGTCCCCCGCCATTATTACTAGGATATTCTATTAGCAGAGAATAGCTCGTCAAGCTCACTAATATCGAATTTATGCTTGGGAGAGTTGTAAGGAGACACAAATTTTACGTCGCCAATGGTAGTATCTGTGATAATAAGAGTAGCAATACATCGACAATCAACAATCAAAAACAAAAGGAGCGGTTCGGAAGCAATGCTTGCACTGCCATACTCGTCCAAGTAGTAACTAAAGGAAGTACGCTGAATTAGATGAACCTGGTTAAGACATCCAGTGGATAAAGAGGAGTCCTTTCCCATCAGGACGTGAAGCAGACTGTTGATTGACGAGGGACACGGAGATGCTAGGAGATCCAGTACACTGGAAAGATGGCCTTTTGAATGTCGTCGAAGGTGACGAGGCCTGCGATGTACGAGGTGGTCCAGAATATCTGCAACCAGTGGATTGGGATGCTCCTTAATCTTCGGAAGCAGCTTCTTCGGCGACTCCTGGACGTGTTTTCCAATGGGAAGGATACCGAAACCGTCACCAATAGAAGTATTAGATGCCACTCTCGTGTCAAGTTGGGCAATGGTCCTCAGGATAACGTTTTGGAAGGTTTGCAGGTCCTTCCATTTGGACTTGCATATTGTGGCCCGGGCAGGCATACCATAGAGAAGAATGGTTCGGATTACCATTTCATATAGCAAAAGTTTGCTATCTATTCCAAATGCGCTGTTTCGCCCCAGAAGAGCAACCTTCTTAGCCTTATTGATAGCATAGGAGACATAGTCATCCCAATTTAGCTTGGCATCTATCACCACTCCCGAGCTATTTGCAATTTTTCACCCATTCGAGCTCTTTACCAGAAAGGAAGAGAGGCTTCGGGGGTTTTCGAAGTTTTTTGCTAATGAACACAGCCTTGTATTTATGAACGTTTAGATTTAGCCTCCATTTAGTATACCATTTGTCGTACTGATATAAAGCATTTTGTAACAGAGATATGACGTGAGCGGGGCAGTGTGCATTAGTCATGATGGACGCGTCATCAGCAAACAGATATTTAGCTTGAACTTAGTAAAAGTTGGAAAGTCGTGGATGAAAAAGTTGAACAATGTAGGGTCCAGGACAGAGCCTTGGGGAACACCAACATTGACGTCACAAGTACACTTCACTGTTCGAGCGTTGATTGTCGATGTATTGCTAGGAAGTACTGAAGAAGGGGACTTCGTCCCAGAAATGTACATACAAATAAAAATTTTTTGTGGAAATGTGTATTCGGTTTAATTTTTAGTGTGTTATATCCACAGTTTGGGACCTCCTATATTCTTGTCAATAACAAACATTTTAGGTTCGTTGAAAATGGCATCTGTTGCTTACAAAAGTGAAACTATTAGAATATCCGAGGATTTAAAAAGGAAATTAAGCATTTTTTAATCAACTTTTTAAATTTACGTGAAAGAAAAATGCAGCTTTTATTACAAACACATTATAACAATGCAGTACGTTGCCATTAGTACATTTTCAGAAGCAATCGAAATCGTCGCCGAAAATTTCGATTCGGCCAACGGAATTTGAACAATCGTTTATTCGGTGTGAAATTTAAAACAATACACACAATTTGGATCTGCTTCTCAAAATTGAAAATGGATATCTATTTAGTATTCGTTAGTTGAACTAAATTCAATAAATATGGAAGATTTGCCTTTTAGACCATTTAGGAACCCATGTTGTCTAAAAAGTCAGAGACCGGGTCTGTTTGGTTGAAAAAAACAACCGGGCGTTTAAAATCACGTGATATAAAAAAAAACAACTTCTGGGTTTTAGACAGGTTTAGACCAGGTTTTCCGCTTAGTAGTTTTATCACAAAAAGTTCTATGTCCATTTTGATGTAAGTTGACCTTTTAAGTTTTCTTAAGAAAGAGAACGATAAAAGTGTCAGTGTTGAAATATTTCAAGTCAAGGTGATGAATGGATAAAGTGGACACATTAATCCTCCAATGACTTCGCTAATCCTGGTGCTAATCCTATCCATCTTCTCCTATTTGGTGTAAACTGCAAACAAATAATCCCTATTAGCCTCTCTTAATGACAGGGAATTTACGAAAACATGTCTTAGATGAAAACGCTGAATGTTTCGAGGGTTCCAGGAGGGAAATCTCGACACATCGAACAGCCTGCCACTTGAAATTTTGTTCACTCCTTAATTATTGCAATTGATTCTGAAATATGAAATCTCGATTTGCGAATTCAATTATAAGAACAGTTTATCACAATATCAGATGCTTTTTTAATACCAAAATCTATTAGAGAATGAAGAATATACAGGGCGAGTCAAAAGTCACTGGACATGGTGTGTAAAATGAACAATGTCAAATCTTTTGGGACAGTTTTAGAGTTTGGCTGTCATCTTGAAATCAGCCATTTTGGGTCAAGGTTCATTTTCTTAAATGGGAAGGGGGTCATGTGGCATATCAAATAACACCAGTTCATTTCTGCAATCGGATTTCAGTTATCTGTTGCGATTCACAAGTTATTAACAAAAACATTGACACTTTCCAAACAAAATCACACACCGAAAACTGAGTTGCAGCAGCTAAAGGGTGTGTTCATTGTGTTGTCCCTGCTACTGGACACCGAGCTCAAAGCGCTTCATTATGCACACGCACAAAAAACGTCGGGGGTAATGCTGTCACAGGCCTGTAAGATGCGGTGCTGAAGGTGACGTTTGCTTTGGACTTTTAAACCATACACCGAGTTATTTCAAGTCGCCCCGCAGGTACAAATCTAACGCGTTGGCCAGTCCACAGGACCCCGCCGGCCAATCCAATGACCCTTTTTATAATTACGCCCTATGGTGGACATTACGTAGATTCGGCAAGATCGGTGAAATTATGGAAGTCGTCAAACAATTCATAGATCTCAAGAAATTTGGACTTATGGGAAATATTGCTATCTACAGACAAAAGCGGCAAAATTGTAATAATTTATTGAATAACGAACTAATTTTGGCATTGATGTAATCCTTGATATAATCAAAGACAATCTGGAATCTTCAACCAATCAGCTCTCATATTATATTGCTAAACTTATCTCCTTTACCTTCATTCAGATGCTCCATTTTACTGACATCTGATTGGCCACCGCCTCTTATTATGTACTTCCGGTTTGCAACTTCTTCACATTGTATTCATCAGAGTTCGAAATGCGTCAGCTACACAAGTAAAAACTTTAAGCAATACTATGAACGTTATAAGTGCCTGTCAATAGATATTAAAATAGTTTGTTGTTTTTTTTTTTGGGGGGGGGCTTAATGGGTTGCGAGATGTCATTTAAAAAGCGTTGTCTCAAACCTTTAGGGTCAAAATTCAACAAGTTGTAAAGGACTGTAAAGTGAGTGTTTTGAGATGGGGAAGCAATGGTCGCGAATGCATATTTCAAGCACCACGAGATTAAGCGTGTCATTCTGTTCCAAGGATTAACACCGTGTGATTATGGCTTGTGCCCGTGTTCTAAATTCAATGGGACACTCCAATGTTTCAATAATAAGCCTGACGATTTGTATAAAAACTTATACCAATGGCACCGTTTTAACGAAGTACACCAAAATCGATATGGGAAGGACAATGTCCATTATAATCCCCAGACAGAGAAGTTCCTCGAATTTCTCGCTTTAAGCCATACCATCAACCAAATGAGGGTGGAAAATGGTTTCTTTTTCTCAACCTGAAATTAATTTTTCAAAAGAGAATGTCCTATGTTTCATTGTATAATAAGAGTGTTAATTTCCCTATTAAAAAAAAAAAGCTTTTACCGCTCAAATAATCACAAGTCTGTTCACGGGAGAAAAAACTAATGATCAAACAAACCCCCAAAAATATACCGCCACGCATTTGCTTTTGTTTTCTTTTTGTTTTTTTTTTTTTTTTGTTTTTTTCGGAATAAATAAAGTTAGATAACCCTCTTCGTGACGTCAATCCGTTGACAATTTTTCCAAATCCTTTTTTTTTTCTTATTTGTTTATATTTTTACACCAATCTGTTTATCTGATCGTTACTACCAACTTCCAAATATTAAAAAGGGAAAGAGGGAGGGGGGGAGAAGGCCCACAAACGCTACGGAGTCCTATCTGAAATCGATAATAAACTCCACTGTTTAGAAGTCGAACGGGGGAAAATAGAGTACGTATCGATTTCAAAAGGCTTTCGTGCAAGTATAACACTCTGCATGCAACAGGTATTTATACACACGCACAGAACACACATACACCCCCCCCCCACCCACAAGCACAAACATACATACATACATACATACATACATACATACATACATACATACATACATACTTACATAAACACAAGAGCTCGACGTACGCCCTTAATATACAGAAAAATGCGAACCATCTTTAAAGGAGATGAAGTATTTCATTCGGAAACGATCTCGTTTGTTTCTATCGGAAATAATGAATGGATTGGAACCTTTATGGCTATAGAGCACGCGAGAGTTTTACAAATGAAATCGTAATAGATCTATAAAAAAACCGGTCCGGACGGAATGTTTAGAAACAATGCACGAATAGCATTAAAAAAAAATCTTTTTAAAGGCGGAATGTAAATCACTGGCTAGTTATAGTGGACTTATCACATTATAACAGAAGCTTGTCTGAGAATTGAAACATATTTTTAATGCGAAACTGAACTTCCTCACCTAACCTTAAATTGTAGAAAATGTAAACGAGCAATGCTTTTGACTATTATGTCATAAGTAAAGCGTACCACGTCATTACAGGAATTGCGGTATTGCTTGTAAATTAATTATTTCAAGTGGCCGCCGAAGCCTTCTGCTCCATATTTGCTTTTACCATTGATTGATTTCATTCGCAATGGACAATTTCTAAAATGTTCTTGAAGAATGAGTAGCAAATCATTTTAATATAAAATGTTTGCCGTTTCTAAATTAACAGTTTCCTGTTGCTTCTCAAAATCAACAGATTCAGGAGGTCAAACTTAGGTAGGTACCGCTAATCATTTGTCTGGAAATGGACTGACTGTAAAGTGAGTATTTTGAGATAGGGAACCAATGTTCGAAAATGCATATTTTAGCCACGAGGAACAGTTTTATTAACCGTAAACAACTTACATTTCATATCAACAACTTACAACTCGGAGCAAGTGTTTAAACTTGCGACCATCAGGTATCCCCGGTGGCTGTTGTACAAGTAGACAGGCAGCTTGGACACTAGCAAGTAATATCGCATCAGATTCTACTCACGTTTCGTACATCATTTGAAAATATCCAGCGAAGGGACAGAACCTCCCTTTCCAATCCAATGATTAAGGAATCTTTTTTTTATCCAGGACATCAACATCGAAATGAGCAGGAGCACCGTTATGTTACAGCCACATCCTCTCGCGGGCCACAAGAGGTACAGTGTCCAATAACTCTAGCAGCACTTTGCGAATGAACACCAGGTAACGTGGGCGGTAGGAGATAAGGTCCTATTTGGTGATCTTGTACAATATCAGCCCAAAAGTTGATACAGAATCGTTTGCTCTGAAAACAAAAGCAACTTACGGAAACGTTCCTCACACGTATTACTCGTTCAAGTTCTCGTAGGTGGCTGAAATATGCATTTCCTACTGTTGGTCCCCCTTTCTCAAAAGACTCATTTTACTGTCCTCTACCATCTGTACAGGCCCTAACGGTTAGAGACACCCTGTATACCAAGACATTGTCGCAGATATTAATCGACTCAAGGACATCATTCTGTGAGAATGTTCTGATGGACATTGGCCAAAAATGTTGTGACAAATGTTTCCCTTCTCCTGCAGCCTTGCATGGACCACACCATCGCAAACGGATTATAGAGAATCGTTCGGAGTATCAGTTGCAGCTTCTTTTGTTCAGTCACATGTAAGTCAATTTAAGCAATAGTCTTGCAAAATGTGAGTCGTGAATTCTGGACCATCCTGTAAATAAACTTGGAGGCGCATATGAATTCTGGACCATTGGAAGCGCATCTGTGGGGCTTGACAAAACCAGCATCCTGACAGACAAATGCTACTAAACATTCCAAGGTGGCCACTAAAACGTAGTTCGTGGTAGCCATTTGATATAATGGAGTGGTAGAACTACAAATGCTGCATGCCTTTCTACAAAGAAAAGTTAAGAGTTCAGGGAATTTTGATGAACAAATTCTCATTCAAAGGACCGATTTAAAACTGACAGTTTACAGGGAAAACCCAAGATCTTTTAATGATGTTTATCGTGCTTTATTATCGACCACATTGAACTTTATCCTACAATATTTCAAGCTCTTTCCAGTGTTGCTCTGTCTACTGCATCTTGTGAAGGCACATTTTCTGTGCAGAAACAAGTCAGTGCATGGCAAAGGAGCGGCTTGCTAGGGTGTGAACAGTCTATCAACACTTATAAAGTGCAATCATTGTTGTTCTCTAACTTACTTTGATCCAAAACCAGTAGTACAAAGTGGTATCAACATAAGCCTCACTGAAAAGCCTTTAGATAATTTGGGAATTTGTTTCTACTTGAGGTAGCACTACTTTGTAATACCGCATACTGAATTTTGTTACTGGGCTAATGGCCAACTATCTATAACTACAAAAATGTTTTGTCGAGTCCCGATCTGACTGTATCGTAGTGTAAGTGTCAGTCTCTCCAAAGGAACCCCCGACCGCAGTCCTGCTTCCTGAAGACGATTGCAGACGGTCCGAGCTGACAGATTTTGTGTGACAGGCTGTGATTTGAGTGGACGCGACTGTTCGGTCTGCTAGAGCGGCCTTTCGAATACGCCAATCCGAAAGTCTGCGCTGTACTGAACCACGTCTGCAAGTGAATATTCCTTCCTCTTTCCACCGTCTCCAACAACCATGCGCTGCAGACAGTTCCCGTCCAACTCTCTGCGCAGTTTGGCGGAAGGACCATCCTACCTTCGCTGAAACTCCGTTAGCTGAACAAATGTAGAGAATCGATTAGACTACTTTGTTGCAGCTTACTTCGTTCAAATATATGTAAATCAATTTAAAGCTATATGATCTCGCAAAATATGGATCATGAATGACGACTTCAAGAAAGGCATGCCAGGCTCCTTTATACACTTGAAACAGGAAAATCAGTACATCTGCAAGCCACTGGAAATGGGTTACTCCACAATCTTGAAAATTTGATCATATGCTAAAGATCCTTTTTGACTTCTGTAGACGTAGATGTAAAAATCGCTCGTTCTGGGTGTTCATTTTTCAATTGCCATCAGTGTAGTAGCCGGATGGATATTAGTTCGTGGTATTATTGGAAGAAAAGTGCTTTTTTTTTTCCTCATTTTTTTCCACGCTCACAATCTTTAGTGAACAATCTACATAGTAAAAAATTGCTTACTTGGTCCCTTTTCTTTTTTTTAAAACGAAAAACAAAAAAAAAAAAGAAAAAAAGAAAAAGAAAAATCCATGTAAATGAAATATATGGCCTACCATTGAGAAACTCCTATCCCATGCACCCCTTTAAGTGTTGATGACTCCTCTTTGGTTTACCATTCTAACCCGTCCCTGTTGCAGCGACTTCATTATTGAGCCGGGACCGGCTCTAGGCGGTAAGCAAAGTAAGCAAGGCATCGGACTGCCATCGAGGCTATTATGTACGGCTATTTTCAAATGAATTTTGCATCAGGACGCCTCTTACACCGGTTTAATTTTATGCAGTGCAAATTTTACTAGAAAACGTGTTTTTTTAAATGATTTATGGAAGGCATGTGCTTTAAATTTAAGGAACTTTCATTTTCGCTTTTCGTTTTTTGTTTTTACAGGGCAAGGGCCCATTTCTCTGTTGGTAAAATGTTTATGCAAATGTTTTTATCTAGTTCTACTTTTTTTTTTAAATATGTATTATACCTGCATACATTTCTCGATCTATTGGCTTAGATGCTAAAGTAAGAAATAGATTTGGTCAGGTCAGTCCACAGGACTTTAATGTAGAAATTTATTTAAAGTTAGCCTGGTGTTGTATTTTCTATTAACATTAACTTAAATAGAAGAGAAAAAGTAAGCCGTTAGAAAGGCTTCCCTTTGTATTTTATTATAGCAGACCGCAATCAACCTCTTAATAAATACAAGCGTGCCAGAAGTAGAAGGTCAAATGTCATATCGTTCTTTCAGATTTGTTTGCAACACCAATTGTTGCACCTTTATTTGCTGTTGAAGAAAACCGTAGCATTATGCAGCAGTTCTCTACTGATTACTATAAAATAAAAAAAAACGAGCACTGCAACCGGGTAACAAACGCCAACAGCATTCAGTAGTGTTGTCACGAGTAACGTCCTATCCACTTGAAGTCACTTAGCAGCGTAGCCATTGTTGTCGGCGCTCGTGCACTAGGTGTCTGTCTGTCTCTCTCTCTCTCTCTCTCTCTCTTCTGTCCAACGGCTGCTGCTGCTGCTCGTCGGCTTTATTGGCAATCGTTATGCAGCTCAAACTTCATTGGATTGCCATGGTTACGCGCGAGCCAAGTCCCGGGCCGCCCGCGGCCTGCATGCGAACCGCTGATCTCTCTCTCTCTCTTTCTCTCTCTCCCTCTCTGTCTGACAGGGCGAGGCGACGCTTTGGTGGCAGGCAGCAGCTAGAATCGAACCCAACACCGGAAGCAAAATCAACAGCAACCGGAAATGGATATAAAACATAGGACTTTTTTTTTTATTCCTAATTTCTAATTGTAAATAAACACGTTGAGGTATTAGAGAGAAGGGTATTAAAGTTACTGAAATGAATGAGGCCGAATCTCGTTATAAAGAAGTTCAAGAGACTGTCCTGGTCATGTGACCTTTATAGAGATTGCTTTAAATTAGATTGAGAGAATAAGAAATAAAGTGCTCATTATAGAGAATTCTGTTCTTTTCATAGGATGAAATTTTCTAACCAGCAACTAACCAGCAACTTGTATGTCAATGAAAATAAGTTTATTTCTTATTAATTAATAAGTAGAGAAAACCAATTCCAGTTACATTTATTTTTTTTATCGCTATAACTAAGACTGAAAATTATAGTGTTTTAGTCCGATGGACTTTAAAGGTGCTTTATTGACGCATTCACTCCGCGAGCCCCTAAAAGCATAACTGACGTAATAACAACATTGGTTGTAAATAAAGTGAGTCAATTGTGGCTCTGTAAATGATAACATCCAACAACAGTTTATTGCTCAGTATTATGAATCTTAAAGGGAGGGGTACGTTACGTCTTTATTGCTTATTTAAAAGTGTGAAGGTAAAGACGTCGTTTCGTTATAACGAGTTGTATTGGGCTGCCCAGTGATCCGATTGAAACGAATATTTTTATCACTGGCAATTGAAAACTGAAAGCTTATGTATCAGCAAGTGTGTATTTATGCAAGGCAGACGAGTGACCTTTTTCATTGTTTTGCCACGAAATATATAGAGGCGTTTGTTTTCGATGTTGTTCCACGAAGCGAAAATTGCGTAAGGTTAATTCGAAAGTGGAGTGGGCCCTAGTAGTGAGCGTGTGTGCGCGTCGAATTGATTTCTGTCGTCCCTTATCCCTCCCACCTTCCATCCTCCACCTCCTCCTCCTCCTCCTCCTCCTCCTCCTCCTCATCGTCATCATCATCCTGCTTTGGACCACTGGATGACTCGTGCAAATGGACTCTTCCGCGACCTGTCTGCTTCTCCTACCCGAATACGTACCGTCGTGGAGAAGAGACTGAAGTGGCTGCTGCTGACTCGTCTGATGCCCTTGCCTCGTTTTACCAGCTGCCAACCTGTTGAACTTCTTCGCCAGCCAACTACAAATGGCGTTCTCTCCTCCCAATCACTTGTCTCTTTCTCTCTCTCTCTCTCTCTCTCTCTTGCGTCGTACTCTTGTGTTGCGGGCTCTTCTCCTTTATTTGCTCCTACTTAGCGTCTATGGATAATCATCGTTATCGATTGGCTGATTGAATAAAATTGGATTCCATTTTAAAATTCTATGGCCTGAAATATTCTTATGGCCTTTCATAATAGATGAGGCATTAGCGCGCCAGGCCAAGCAGAAGAGAACGTTATCAATATTTCTCGCTAGTAGCATTACACATCCTCCTCTCATTTCATTTTTTTAAATGGTTAATAGTCATTTCACGAAAAGGCCAAGATAAGAATTTGAAACAAAATTAAAGTTCGAGAATTGGGAGTTTATAATTTGCTTAACTTAAAAGCAGCGTCTACTCCTATAAAGAAAATTCTAAGGAACCTTTTAAATTTTTAATAATTTATGGCCAGTCCTGTGATTTATAGTTTATATTTTTTTAAAGGTCAATCACGCACTTATATGCGCATAGGTCAAAGAAACTCTGGTTCAAATTTCTTCTAATGTACTTTATCTAGTTTATTTAAAATACCTCTGTGCACGTTGGTATTTTGTATATTAAAAAAAAACAAAACAAACAAACGTGAACTCTCTTTCTCTTCACCGAAATTCTCCACGAAATCCTGACAACAGTGCGACAACGAGTGTGTGCTTTGCCGGCAAGAACGTCCATTACTTCTTCCCTATTTGGTTGAACCCTAATCTTACTTGATCCTACCGAACACAGTGGACCCTCTTTACTGCAATTAAGAACAAATCATTCATTGAGTAATTTATTTAGCAAAGCACTAATGCCAAGATGGCGCTGCGTTTTGGACTTAATCGCCACACATGTGCAGAAAAAAAAATCCTTTTGAAAGCTCCATCTGACCATTGGTCAATTATTCAGTGATTCGCTCTTTTTCAGCTCCACGACATTGACTTCGTTGGGATTGTCCCTAATCTAGGAAAAAAAAATATGGTTAGCATTGTTTAGATAAATGCTAATTAAGACTGGTCAGGGAGGAAGCAAGTTGTTGTTGAATGGGTAAACCTATTGGAATTTCATAGATAAATGATGGCAGATGAATTCTGAATGAAAATGTTTAATTACACCTTCATTAATGAAAGTAATCTCGTGATCGTTAGAGCGAATAGGAAATTAGGGCGTTATAATGAACGTCAATTTTTTTATTTCCTGTTAATGGTTATTTGTGTGTTTTAGCGTGTCATCTTTGACAGCGTGCTTGCTCGATGTCTCTTCTGGTTTGGGTGCAGGTAGGTGCCCCGTTGCCATCAAATGAACTGAACCTTTTACCAGCCGGGGCCAGGTCGTGGATGGTATAGCTGTTATTAAAGTGACCGACACTGTCGTTGGAGGTGGCCGACGCTGGTGCTTAAGAAATATCGCACTCTGATCGATTCATTTTATTGCTGCTGGAATATTTTCTATTCGGAAGAGTTCATTTCAGAACAGACTAGAATTAAAAAGTTGAAATTCCCACTTAATTTGGAAGATAATTTTTTTCCAGTCAAATACAGCTAGCTACTATACAGGGTGTAACAAAAATAGTGAATTGGCTATACGCAGCCGGTTCTACACTAAAAATAGTGTGTGGGGGGGGGAGTTTCTATAAAGCTATGTCCTAAAGTGATTCTGAGTTACTGAGTTCTACGTAATCATTTCCTTTCAGCAATCAGGTTAAATGAGTGACAATGAAAGCAATGTGAGGAATCAACAGATACAATCATAGCAAATGTTCAAAATGATCTCAACAAACAGCAATGCATTGCTAAGCTCGTCAGATACAGGACTGCCTCACACTGAGCTCAAACATTCCCGGTCTGCCTCTCATTTTCTGGCATCTTTCTATTGAAGAACCTGAATATCATGAACTGAAGTGGAACTAACCATAGATTTTAGATGTCCCCTACATAAAAATCCACAGGGTTGAGATCTTGAAGCATGAGCCACATACGTTTATTCAAATATTCAGCAGAATATCTTCTAGTAGGTCATTTTCTAAAAAAAAATCCGATAATTCTGGCTAGAAAGTCGTCCGAGTAGAACAAAAGGACCAATTAGGAAATCACTGATAATTCCTGCCCACGCATTAATTGAAAACGTGTGGTTGATGCCTGGAGATATAATGAGAGCATGAGGATTTTCTTATTGCCATTTGGCAATAATTCTTCAAGGCATTCTTTTAGGACATAGCTTTATACAGGATGGGGCACGGGAAATGGACATTTTTGAAACGATTAGTACTGGCTCAATAAATAAAATACGAACTGGTCTTGATGTAAGCAATATCGATCCTATACTATGGTTAGTAGTACTCGGCCGTTTCAGGAAAGGGAGGAAAGTACGGCAAGTGACATTCAATTCTTCTGTTCATAGCATTTCATTTTTTCATGTTTCCGTCGGCATCATGGAGCACTGTGTTTCTGCGTACGACAGTTTTGTGAAGAGTAGCGAGTCTGTGATCGAGGTTCAGCATCCATCGAAATGACGGTTCCCAGTCCTAACACAATCTTATGTTGAGTCCACGCTCTTCGTTCAAGAGGCTCAATAATGAAGACAAGACCATCAGATTCCCAACGAACAGTACGTACTCCAGAAAACGTTGAAAGGGCCAGAGAAGCGATGTTAAGAAGTCCAAGCCGGAGACACTCTGCTGAACCGCAAATCAGCAATCGCACAGTAAGGCAACAAGGCAAGAGTGAGTTGAAGGACGCGATTCATCAAAAACTCGCCCAAATCGAGAGAGACCTGCTGGATGAAGTGGAGGCCAATTTCCGTGAACCTTTCAAACTTGCATCAACGAAAATGGACACCATTAGTCCGATGTTATTTTTCCACACATAAATGTCATAAAATACTCTGTCCTTCGCGTCTTTTTTCTGCAATATAAACTTTTTCATGAACGAAATATTTTATTAATAATGTAGTGATTATTTTAAAAACGTCCGTTTCCCGTGCCTCACCCTGTACAAAACAGTTTTCTTTATTTTAAATGTAGCAACCGACTATGTATAGTATATTTGTAGAAAGTCACTATTTACCACACCCTGTATAACAAGATCAACAGAATAGCATCGTGGAAGTCGAATTAGTTACTTGCTTTTGTTCAGTCCTTTCGTATAGATTTCACATGTTTTTCACCATCTCCCGAACAATTTTTCCTCCCTTTCCACCATTTTTTGTCCCTGATATATTCAACTCCCTCTTCCCCCTCTCTCTCTGTTTCCCTTTTCTGTACCCTTCTTCTTCTTCCCACCCCCTCTCCAATGCACCATCTGCGTCAATCGATGGCGGCGGAGGCTGTGTTGCGTCGCCTTCGGCGCCTTCCGTCTCCTCGGGCGTGGGTGGATGGAAAAAGGGGAGCGGAAGCCGCCACGGATTCTTTCAGCCTCTCTAAGGGCAGACAGAGAGAGAGAGAGAGAGAGAGAGTCGTCGTTGTCGTCCTCCTCTTCCTCGTTGCCTTTTCTAAATCTTCCATCCCTTACTCGTTCTCTTCCATCCTCCACCACTGCCGCCACCACCACCACCACCACCACCTCCTCCTTCTCCTCTCGTGCTTCATCCTGCTCGACTTTCTCCGACTAGATGAGGACCATCCGGGATCCTAAAGCCCCCCTTCTTCTCTCTCTCTCTTTCTCTGAAACCCCTGGTGACACCCCTATCCCATAATCATCATGAGCCTCTAACCTTAACCCTCCCCACCACCCCCACCTACCAACGCCAGTGCCACCTCCTTTCTCCTCCCCTCGCTTATCACCCGTACATTTATCCGTTTTTCGAGTAAAACATAAAAATATCTTTGCGTTGTTGATGATGATGATGATGTCACAGAAAATGAAATATTTACCTGTTTTTTTAGAATCGGTTTGCGTTTTTACAAATTTATACTAGTTTTGTTAATGATTATCGCTATGGCTGTGTTTCAACATGTAATATAGGTATTAGTTCAACCCACTTAAAAAGTAAATTGGATATAGACGGTGATAATTGTCTCTAACTGTACCTTCATTTATTAATAGTGAACATTTGATTCTTCGCTTGTTTTTATCCCAAATTATTTGATAAATTCGGCCAACATCGTCGATTTTAAGAGTCTAAATAGCCCAATCAGACAGTTACAGGTAAAAAAAATAATCTCATTTATGAAATTACACAATTCAGATTAAGTATGACAAAGATAAGACGGTAATTCAACAATACTGTCAATATTGTTCTCAGTATTGTCACCAGTTTAGAGCCGGGTCATTGTTGCCACACACACGGGAAGATACAGAATATTCTTTAATTATACTGTGTGGCCAAAAAGGATATTGCACCCTTCCTACCTGTGCATAAAATATGGAGATATCCCAAATCTGTTGCAGCCAACAAATAAGAAATCGTGGGTGGGCTATCTGTTGGTGAACTGCCGAAGACTGATTACGTACCTGCATATTAAGGAAAAATATGTTATCACCGGATATATGAAACGCCGGATACGTATTTAAAAGGCTATGCCTTCATTCTCAACGGCAAAATTGAGAGTAACCATAAAATTTATCTAACAATATATAGATTAGGGTACTAAAGAGAGAGGATGGGGTAAATGGCTAGAATTATACTCACTCATTGGTTGATCTCAACTGATGGAGGCAATCAGAGATCACATACAAAGAACACAAGAGAAAAATCTAGAAAAACGAAAAAGAACACAACAAAAAGAGATGACCTAATTATGCAAATTAGAACATATCAAATTTTATCTTTTTACGGTAAACCGTAAAAAAGATAGGAACCAATTTCCAATTACAACACTTGTTTCGCATTCAATTATGAACACAATAACGCATCATAATCGGATGAATAGATCACTGAAAAGATGAAACGGAAACATTTCTACATGCAAATCATGTCATTGGATGGGCATGTTTTGCATATTTCCACAGAGGTGGTGTTGTTTCACCACACATGTGCAGTTCATTGTACAGTACAATGGCTGAGTAGGCTTATATACAGTAGTTAAGGAAATGAGTGCTGTCATGGTCAGGTGCTATGGCGCTGCTGCTGTTACAGCTCAGGACAGACATTCAAACATGTTTCATTTTTGAGTGGACTATTCGTCCGAATATGATGCGCTTATTTGTGTTATTGTCGTCAGAATTGAATGCAGAACAAGTGTTGTCATTGGAAATTGGTCTCTAAAGTTATGGTTTATGAGCTTAATTTTGTATATGTCCTTATTTGCATAATCAGGTCATCAACTGGCAGCCCACCTACGAACTTCCTATTTGTTGGCTGCAACGGATTTTTAAATTGCACGCTAGTTATCAAGTAATTTGAGCGGTATAGGCTCTTCGATAGCGATAAGGACAAAGTAATGCAAATAAGCCAAAAGCGGCGCAATTGCATTGTTTCAATCTGAGAGCGCGCCCATTGCAATTTCCCTAATGTTGAAAATGTCTACTTCTTTCAATCGAAACCAATCAGACAAGAAATTGAAAAGGCAGAACTGAAGGAAAGGACATTAATAGAAAAAGCGAATACTGTATTTCTTTAAAGCTCTGCGCCTAAGTCGAACGAATATGATAAATGAACGAATTGAGTTTGTTTTTTAAACCAGAGATAATGCAGCGATCTCAGTTTTTAAAGATAATGTTCGACACTGTATTTTTTTTTTTTTGCTTCCAAGTTTAATTGAAAGCGAATCGAACAATTCGTGCGCTATTAAAGGGGTCATGGCAATACGGAAACCGAAAAAACATTGGTGTCGGTGAAGATCCGGAAGCGTTTATGGTGATGGAAAAAATAAGTGAAGACTTCCGAGGAACTCATTGGTACCAAAAAGAAAGAATTAGCCAGACATGTTTTGAAAAGAAAAATGCTTTCCTAAGAACCATCGATGAATGGCTTCTAAAGAAGCTCGTGTTCCAATTTAGAATCGGTAAAACGAGCAACAGAGATCAGTAGATTGATAAATACCAAAGACAACCGAAGCAATGAGTTTCACATTGAAGATAACGAACCTTTTTAAATACAGAATAATTCAAAATGAATGGCATAAAAAGAAAATCTACCAACTGCCCTAATGAAAATTTGTTTCACCAAAAAAAAAAAATAAATAAATAAAAAAAAAAAAAAAAAAAAAAAAAAAAAAGAAAAAAAAAAGAAAAAAAAAGAAAAAAAAAAAGAAATAACACGAAAGGAGATTAAAGCCCGTATTCCATATTATTGAATTTGTACTCAAGAAATGTTTAAGCAAGAGCAAGAGTATTAGCACTCATTCTGAAAACGGGCCTAACTGTCCAGGTTTCATTTGGCAACACTGAAAATTCCGTCATTTCCAAAATGCTCACTAGAGACATTTTATTCAAAATGGCGACATCAGCCAAAGAAAAAGCTTCCTGTGTACTAGAATAAGCAAGAACTACTTCCTCGGTAAGCGTTGTTCAGAGACATTTCCACATCCAATTTACAAAAGAAGAACCTCACCGTTACAACATCACGAGGTGGTTGAGAAATTAGGGCTGATTAGACAGGAGGAAAGGCACAGGACGCCCATCTGCCAACAACGAAATGACGGAAAACGTGAGGTTTTTGGGCACTGGAAATCCGCATGCCACGTTAGAACATAAACGTGATTCTCCGAAGATAAATGTTTTCTGTGTCATAACCAACTGCAACGTGTTTGGGCCTTTCTTCTTCGCGGAGTCCACCATTACTCGACGTACTGTCCGACTGAATGTTGTCTCAGTTGGAAGAAGAGGTGCCAAACTTCATTTTGTAGCCAGACAATGCCCGGTCACATCGGCATAAACCCATATGCGGTTACCTCAATCAGCATCTACCAAAAAGCTAGATTGGCCATGCTGAGTGAACTGATGTGCCATTGATGTTGTAGCCCCCAAGTCACCGGATCTAATTTCTTGCAATTTCTTTTGGGGTCCACAGGACTTTCAAAAGTTAAAGTAGCGCATAGGCCAGATTCGGAAACTTATATCCAAAATGTATGAAAACGACCCATAATAAAAATGAACTTTTTTTTTTTTTTTTTTTTTTTTTTTTTAACCCATATAATCCTATCAAGTTTCACACAATCATGCACGTCTTACTTTTACCAACTCTTGTCCTAGTACGTAGCCATGTTCTCACTATATTGAACGGGACTAATAAGAAGGATGGAAGAGCACAGTCCAACCTAACTTGGTAATTGCTTTCCCGGTTGTGTCAGCCTTGTGCTGGAGCAACAATTATGCAATTAGTTCGGGACAGGTTAACCTTGCAATGAAGAATCAAGTACGGGCAGCTATAAGGCTATGTTCATGCGCGTCTGAAATATAGTCCCTAGCATTTTTTTTTTTTAATTAAAATTGTTTAGCAAATATACCCGAATAAAATTTTTACTATTATTTACTCTTCATATTTTAAAAACCCAACATATCACTTGCCAAATCTTTTCATACTTTTTATTTAATAATGCATGCGTTTCCACCTTTTCGGAACTATTTCTTATCATGGCTGCCACGCCGTCGCTATCCAAGTTGCACGCCTTCAACAAGTCGAATGAAACTATTAGTTGTAAATGTTTACGTAAGATTGCGTGAACAATATCCAAATAATTCTATAGGGAGTGCAAGTGACTACGTCACAGCTGACGTCATTTACGCGATGAACGGGCCGAGAGCCTAGGAAATGCGATCGCTGGTTCCAAACATTGGAACCACGCAATATACGTACTAGTAACGTTGAAACGGGCGGCCAGTAAAAATGACATCTCTTAAATTATTATGTTAATTTGTGTAATTTATATTATTATTAAGACATTTAATACCATTATATAATTTATACATTAATATTAGAGCGCTTTTTAATCACTTTTAATCACTTAGCAAAAGAATGCCATCGTTCGCGGATCTTTCTTTCTTTGGGAAAACGATAGATGTCTAAATCGCTGTTTTGGCTCCTTCTTGAGCAGTGAGGAACTAAACAATTTCACATCTTAAATGTGTTATAAACACTGGGCTTATACAAAGCGATTTTATTCCATCCCTACGTTGGAACCATGTTAAATCCCGAAGCGAGAAGACTTGTTTGGAACCAAATCGAGTCACGTGACTGAAGAATTCCAAGGACTGACGTCACACTTGCACTCCCTATAGCAAGCAATTATCCTGTGTCTATAGTAAGTTTTTCTTACTACCTACTCCCATCTTCCTTAATTACTCTGCGCATTGATATAAAGACCTCACACTGTACTTGTTCCTTCATTGCAAGGTTAACCTGTCCCGAGCTATAGATTATTTGTGAGACCAAATTCGGCGGAAGTGTTGGTTGAGTTTTGCTAAAGTCTTGTTGTGCGCGTTTAAACTTACTGTCTCGCCTTTTGTCATGCCCATCAATGTCCTGAAAAATGATTTTTCCAGCTGAGGGAGTTGAATGAATTTCTTTCTTCCTCGTGATTGCCACTCCATTCACTGCCTTTTCGTCTCCGGCTCAAAAATGATCCACCCAGGTTTCTTCAACTGTAAAGATCCAGGACAAATTAGACTTCTCTTCAACATCAAAACTCTTCTACAATTCGGAACAAATCGACTTTCTTTGAACTTTGTGGTAGTTTGTGAGTCCTCGAGGAACCGATCTTGCGCAAACCTTCGAAAATTCGAGATTCTGATACGCCGAATTCTGAGTTGTCGAATTGTGATACGCCGACCCTCTCGAATAATATCTGCGCTGTGTCCCGGCTGCGTATTTCACAATGGTTTTTAAAGTTTTATAAACTCCTCCATCTCTTTGTTCCTGATTGGATATAACAGCAGCAGTTGCAGTTTCCATGTACCATTGTGAAATACGCGTCCCGGCTGGTGGCTGCTCCAGAAAACGGCGCTCGTTGCAGCTCCGCTTGCCGAAGTTTTAACTCTTGAGCTCATCGACCAACGGCGTTATATCTGTCGACTGCCTAACTTTACATTATGAATGTTCACTTTTTTAATTTCTTTCTTCGCAATTCCTCGATTGTAACGCAGTGGTAAACAGAAACTATTTGACGGATTATCTGAATGCCGTGCAATTCCTCACACAACCGCGGGAAACTTCAAATTTGCAGCATAAAAAGAATTCTAACGGAGCATTTAGGCTAGAATCTCGTTGAAATGGTGTGTCTATGAAGACTGGTGCTACTGTACAAATAGTTTCCGTGAATATTTCTATGTGTTGACTAACATACACTACCTTGCTAAAAGTATTGAGGACACACAGTCTAGTAGTAGCCAAAATCGGAGGGAACCTCTAATCCACAAGTTCCCCCCAATTTTGGTTGTTCCATTCCACAGTTTTTGCTTAAATTTTATAGTCTAGCAGGGCGTCAGGTCACCTTTGTAGCTAACACATCCACTAGGAACACGTGAGATAAGCATTCCAATTGAAAGTAAGGAGTCAAAGTTCACTTGGAATGCTCGTCACACTTTTTCCGGCTTCCCGAATGTATCTTCGATGAGGAAAGCCCGCTTCTCGGTGGTATAAGCGGTCATTTTTTTAAATTCTGCGAAATGATTGAAAAAAACTCGTTAAACAATTAGTCTTGATGCCACGAGCATAGCACATAAGTTTTCAAACAATTACTCTTATAAGGGAACCATCCGAACATGTATCTCTCAGTTGCGCACCATTCAACAATACCATAGTCTACAATGATAAGGGGTGACAGCCAATGACGTATATTAAAGATAGACTCCGAATCCTATTGTTAACAGCGGCAAAAAGTGAAGCAAATTGAGCCATGTTAGTTCTGGGCAGGAGTGAGCCGTGGAGTAAGTAGCTGTCTGGCTGCTTTGTTTTTGAAGATTTTGGACCCGAGGAATTATTAATTCAAAACCATTATTCAAAGTTGTTCTGCGTACAACTGTACAAACAGACAAGAAAAAGGATCAGGAATCATTTTCCACAAAAACAAATCAAAAATACGTAACTAAAATGAAAATACGTTACTGAAAGACAATCGAAACGAAATTGAAATTGAAACCATGATCGAAAAATTGTTTATAAAATATAATAAAATACTTCAAATACAAAGTAAACGAAAAGATAAACTTATCACTCCGTGATCGGCGTGTGAAAGAATTATTAATCAGCTACTCTCGTGTTTAGCCATGTGTTTTGCATCATCTTTACTCACTTTCAGCCATGACAGTTCTGGGCATGGAGCTTCCCAATTTGCTTCAAGTTACAACAATAGGATTCGGAGTCTATCTTTAATATACGTCATTGGTGACAGCCCTATTGTTCCAGCTGCACCTTTTTTTTTTTTTTTTTTGCTGCCTGTTCCTGTAGATCGTCACCAGGGGTATTGAATCTCTCTGTTAAAATTCGTCAATAAAATGTTTTGCAAAGCCTCCATATTTCATATATTATTGCTGACTGTTGGCATTATCAGCTTATCCATTACTATCTCTTAAAAATTTATTATTAGTAATATAAAACGGATAATGAAACACATTACAGCTTTTTGCAATTGATAAAATGTAGTTTTCAAATGAAAAAATAATCTGTTCATTAACTTGGAATGAAAAGATTATTTTTTCATTTGATAACTACATTTTACCAGTTGCAAAAAGCTGTAATTACTCAAATGAAACAAATTAGTATCGAAAGATAATAAGATTGGCTTTATTTTTAAATCCGATAGTGAGCTTAAATCACAGCAAAAAAAAAAGAAAAAAGAAACTTTCAATTTTATTATTTTATTGTGGGAATTAATAATTCAATGGGTTTCCATTGGTTTTAAAATCTTTCGTAAGAATGGTTTTTCCCTTAATTGAAAAAATTACATCTCAAAGCTGTCGCACAGAAATATCAATATGAAAGAAACCAACACTAAATAAATGTAACTCTCGTCTCTGCATAAACAGACCTGCCAAGTTTTAATTCTAAGAAAAGTTGATTTCGGTAGCTAAAAATGCTGACAAGCGATTAAAATGGATGATGTTGAACATAATATTTATTTAAATTATAACTGTTGTTGCTGAATTTACATTAACAAAATATTAAATTGAGCATATATTTAATATTATTGGCAACCACCACATTACGGAATATGGCTGCCGATAGGGGATATGACACATGCGGTTGAACATCGATGTCAACTTTCGAGGTTTAAAAGCCTCGATACATGTTGCAAGTTTGAATTAATCTTTCTTTTAGTTCATACTGTTTCTAATTAATCAAGAACCATCGATGGATTGTGTCGATGTATCGAGTTTTTATAAACATCGAAACCTGACATCGATTATCGATTGCATGTGCCATCCCCCATCGGCGGTTGCCAATAAATTGCTTCGCGTTTCGGTGTCTTAGACCATCCTCAGTCAAATCCAACTTAAATTTAAGACTTCAACAATTGAAAAAGGTCAACAGTAGCTACGTACATTCAAAAACTCCGTGTTAGTCGTGTTAAGCGTGTCGTGTTGCTAAAATCTGATGTCACTTCCTGCACGAACCGTGTCCCGTATTGCAAAATGCCTAGCACAGAGCACGGGCTTTTTACGTCCGTGTTCGTGTTAGTTCTCTAGCACGACATCGGCGCGCATGCTCATTGTGGCATTCCTCATCTCTCTCATGAAATCCGTAATGGTGGGAGAACATTGTTAAGAGACATTGTTAGCTCTAAAACAATGCAAATCATAAACGTGCAAGTAATCATAAGCTACATTCAAAAACTCCGTGCTAGTCCTGTTAAACGTGTCATGTTGCTAAAAAACTGATGTCACTTCCTGCATGAACCGTGTCCCGTGTTGCAAAACGCCTAGCACGGGGTTTTTTCGTCCGTGTTCGTGCACAGCCTTCTCTAATCATGTAGGCTGTGGTTCGTGTTAGCTCTCTAGCACGACATTGGCGCGCATGCTCATTGTGGCATTCCTCATCTCTCTCATGAAAAGCTGTAATGGCGGAAAAACGTCGCTTCCCTGAATATTTTATAGTTATACGAATTAATTGCGCCATCATCCCATGATTAATTAGTGTAGAAGGAACTCTATTTGTTCAAGAACATCGGTTATGGAAAGCAAAAAAGTCATTTTTGATAATCGGAGAAGATTGTGTCGAAAGTAAAGTGCCTATCGTTAATAGCTCCACTATCTCCATCTGGCGGGAAAATTGTAACCACGATAATTAGGACACGACTTACTGGATGCTAACGACCTGTTCATTTAGCTGATTTCCATTGTTGTTTCAGGCAGACAAAACAATACCGCCTAGAGAGAAAGCCTGCTCACGAAAAAACCATACATTGTTACATCACCGTATTATTATGTAACAATTTCGTGCTTATTATTGATAGAAATATGATCAACAATACCCTACCGTAGGTAATGTAACAATACTCTGCCTGATCGGTCTCAACTCAAGTGGCAGCACAAATCGTGCTCGACAGCACAGACAACACGAGCACATTCAAAAATTAACCTAGCACGGATCGTGCTATAGCTTAAAGCTTGTTGCACAAAAACCGACTTTTCTCCGTTTTTTGGGTGTTTTGGAACTTTCTCCGAGTTTTCACGTTTTTCAGAAATCGACACCGTTTTACATTTGCCATCTTTTTTGTGTTTTGGAACTTTGTCCGACTTTTCACCGACTTTGGATTTCCAACCGAGCTGGAATTTTCTCCGTTTTTCCAAAAAACGCACCAATCAGGTGAGCTCTGAGAGCGCTATGCATTGTGGGCGTCGTCGAAGCCAGAAGTCAGATCAAAGCCGCCATTACAAATAAGCTCAAAAGTTTCACGTTGTCGTTGCAAAAAAACGTCATGCTCGATTCCACCAATCACATAAGAGTTCGCGTCGTCGACTTGTAAAAAAACGGATAATGTAAAACGGTTCGGAAAAAGCTACGTTTTTTTTTCAAAACTTCCTAAAAAGTTCTGCGATCTAGAAAAACGGACAAAGTTTCAAAACGGAGAAAAGTCGGTTTTTGTGCAACAAGCTTAACACGATTAGCACGGAGTTTTTGAATGTAGCTAGTATAACAATATAATAAAAAGGTAGAAATACAGTACAAACTAAACATTGTAACAAATATTTCTATGAACAGCAAGCGTTTTAATGTTTAACCGACGTAAAGTAATGGAAAAATTATCAAAACCACTAACATTTGAACAATAAATCTGCAAAGAAACTGTGGATAGTAATACTGCATAAAGAAAACTTTTTAGCCACAACAGCCTAAAAACAAAATAAAACAACTCTAAATTACAATTGCCGTAGAATTCTGTTACATTATTAAGTTGCGGCCATTGTTAGCGGTAATTATTAGATTAGTTGTTTAATTGAGAAGGATTTCGTTTGGTGGAGTTTTAAATTTAAGTTGGATTTGTCTTGAAGAGCAATTTATTGTAAAATATGTTTTGTTGCTCTAGTTTATAAATCTAATTATTTAGATTAGTGAATTTATTCTTCTTCTTAATATCTAACTTATATTTGGAAATTATTTATTAAGAAAAATTATTCAGAAACTAGCCTAATTCCATCTCTCTTTTTATTGTCAGAAACGCAAAATGTACCAAATTTAATTATTTTCCAATTAAAAAATCTACTTAAAGTTGCTCGAGACAGCATAAATCTACCTGTGGAAATCGCTGTCCAACGAGTTATCTCCTTCTTCCATGTGTCCAACAGACCAATTCGGCGCCTCTGGTGGCAAAAGATTTTATCAGGTCGTATTTTTTGGAACCGCTTGCGAACTACAATTGGACAGGCTTTCCTTTATCATTGTAAGCTATGACAATACACACGAATCCACTTCACGTGAAAGCAATGGAACTACTTCCTACGAAGTAGCAGCAGATGACAATTGAATGGATTCGTAGCCAACGAAAAATACAGGCCCCGGCGCGGAAAGTAGGCCGAGTAACAGGGCCGTACCCAGAAATCTTTTTTCAGGGGGGGGGGGGGGGGGACCCAAGGGGGGGGGGGTCCCCCAGGAAAAAAATTAGTTGACAAGGT
>JAHWFO010011445.1:252306-270596 GCA_023313115.1 Rhysida immarginata
TCGGGCAACAATTCATCCTTCATTGTCTCCATCTTGGATTTTAACAATCAGTATTTTTTCGTTTGTTGGAAACAATGAAGGATGGATTGTTGCCCGGACCCCGATGATCAGGAGACTTTTGGGTGCCCTGGCCTGTCTCTCGTTGGCCTCGTTCGTATTTCAGCCACTGGGTATCAATGCCAAATGCTGATTGGCTAATCAGCCAAATTTATTTTTAACCTTGTAAGGAAAATTGACCAACTATGTGTTTATTCCTAATTTTTGATCTACAGAGTCCATCAAAAAAAATTTATACTGACATCAAGCCGCCCCTGTGCTCAATTATAATAGGTGCATGCCACTCCTGTGCAACAATTATAATAGGTGCTCAAAGTATTCAGAACTTCCAATCACAGCGAACTTCTGGCAAACTCTCATGTGTCGATGGGGGGGGGGGGATTCTAGAAATTTAGGCGTCGACTACTAAGGTCATTTTGCGCCTTTTACACAAGTTATATCTGTAGGCAGCCCGGGACAAACACATACATCCATGCCCACGGCAGGATTCGAACCCACGGCCAGGCGGACTCGAGAACTAGAAAGCCTACGCCCTATCCCTCTCGGCCACCTGGCCGACTCATGTGTCGATGGCAGTGTAATCTTTTTCAATCAGAGTCATCTTCATTCAGTGCTTGCAATAATCTTAGAATGTAAACTTTCTGTTTTGCTACTCTGAAAAGTCCGTACATATCATCTACTAAAGTGTGAATACAGTTTTGACGGACTCTATACAGGGTGATTCAGAAAGGTAGGTCAAGAAAGAAATACCATGTACAGTTTGTAGCGAGGAACAAAATTTTTCCTATAAACATGGGTCCGGAAATGCATCCTTACAGAGATAATGCAACTTGTACCAGGTAGGAATGACATTACATTAGGTGTTCAAAATGCCGACCCTGTTTAGTCTACGGACGAGATTCTCGCGAACTCTGGTGAAACGCCCGGCGATATGGGTGATCACGGTCTGGAAAACGCTGTTGGTAAATCCTTTCCGCTTCAGCAGCATTACCCTGTGCCTCGCCGTAGACGAGATGCATGTCCACCAGCTCCGCATTAGTCAAGCGATCCATTATACGACAATGGAGTTACATGTTTCGTTTCCTCTCTTTTAAAGGAGAGAATACGAACAATTTACATGTTTAGATCCTAATTTACATGGACCCTACCATTGCCGTCCGGGTAACGCACATCCATTCCTACCTCGTACAAGTAAGGATGCATTTCCGGACCCATGTTTATAGGAAAAATATTGTTCCCCGCTACAAACTGTACATGGTATTTCATTATTGACCTACCTTTCTGAATCACCCTGTATATCATTTTACTCATTGTCTTTGTCATGCCATTTGTTGTATTTTATCCAATCATATTACTCCATTGTACCATATCTCTGTATACAGGGTGTCCCGTAAGTCGTGGTCGTCAATTTAATGGGATGCATATTCAATAGCAAGGAACAAAAAACTCCCTATGAACATAGGTCGAACAACGCACCATTTCCGAGAAATGATGATGATGATGATGATGATGATGATACGTAAAGAAACTAAACTTCTTCCCCTTGCCATGTAAATGGAATGCCCTGTTCTTGTAAATGGAAGGAAGTAGACCTGGCTAATGACGGATGAACATGCGACGATCAGGGTGTCGTCGGTTTGGGTACATGTCTCTGTAAAGACGCTGCATTCCCATTTGCTTGATTGTACGTGAAATTCATATCCGCCAACTCGGCATTGCTGTAACCTTCTGCGGCCATGTAGTCTCACTCGAACACAATCCAGGCAACGAATCAGCCAGGTCTACTTCTTTCCATTTATTGATAGAAACAATACTAAGGGACTCCCAATTTATTGATCTATAAATGCGCTGCGTATCTAAAGAAATTCTTTAAAAGTTGAGGCCAGTTATGCTTTTGCATAATCTACCTTTTCGTCTTTGCAATGAAACACCAATATTGTTACCATTCACTTTGCGTTGCAGTCAATCAGGCCATCGTATGCCATTAACAGAAGTGAAGGACAACACCGAAGAAAAGGGTTATTGACGTATTTAAAATGCAATGTCTTGAGTCACGGATAGCCATATGTTGCTATGAAAGGAGTGCGTTTACTGTGGATAATGACATAATGAAAACCAAGAACGTACATGCCTAAAGGTTCTTGGTTTTCATTATATGTTGCTATGTCTGGAATCCCAAAATTTAGTAATTTTCACAAATAAAGATAAGTAGAATAAAGTTGTTGTTTTTTTTGGGTTTTTTTTAATATAATTTGAAAAAATATAAACACACAAATGCATTGAGTGCTAATTTCTTAGCAGATGATTGGTCAATTTTATTTATATATTTTAAGGGGATTGAACTACGTAAAAAGACAAACCTGAACTGTTAATCAATTTGGCTATTAAAGAATGTCTAAAATAATTCTCTTAGCACTTTGTTAAAGAGGGGTGCGGGAATCGAACCCGAGACTATTAGGTTTATTATTATTATTAGGTAATTAAAGTTGGTTTGTGTTAACAACGATTCTATCGGAGGCATTCGAACATGGATTTTAACGAGCTGACAAAAGTATGGGTGCTCCACACGAAGGCCCAAGGGAAGAAGGAATTGTTCCGACTCGAAGGTTTCTTCACTGAAATTGTGCGCATTTATTGAATACCGTCGCCATTATTTAGAACAAGACAACGCGAGTATACATCAAGATACTAATATGCTTTTCGTTTACATGGTTAGGCCTTTAAAGGTGATAGCATTATCGTTATTAGTATTATGTGTTGAACTCGTGGCGCAGTCTAGAATAAATGTTGGTATCAGTCAGCGAGTCCCTGTTGGCTCCCCGTGTGCACCCACCTGCACATTGGTTGTGCCTTCCTTCCTTCCGTCCCTTCTTCCTAACTCTCTCTCTCTCTCTCTCTCTCTCTCTCTCTCGTACGAGCTCACGTGCTCTTAATTAGGCCCCGTCTTCTTCCACTTCTACCGAATTCTATCTTGCCTTTGTTCCTCACTCTCAATCCGTTGGGTAATTGGAAGAGCTTACGCCACGTGCTCCCTTTTGCATCGTCTTATTGGTCCGATCGCTTCGTCCCTCTTTCGCTCCTTCATCATGGCTTTCTTTATTTATACTTCAGGTTTTTTAAAAAGAGTGTTTCTGTTGACTTCGTTATTGTCAGTAAACCTGCAGTGTTTTTTCTTCATTCCGAATGCTCGTAGGGATTGTTATACATATTGGATAATTCGGATAATTGAACTTTTTTTTTTATTTTTATTTTTTTATTTTATTTTTTATTTAAAGGGCGTATGTCATTATTTTTAAAATTGTTTGGAAACACAAACCTGATTAAAACCTATAATTACTATGTAAAATGAATCTGTTTTCGCGTTCAGAGCTCAATCTCATATACAGGGTGTTTCAAAAATAGTGGGGGCATTATTTCAGGACTGAACTCCTCGGTAGACACCAAAAAAAACGTATATTACACCATTGGGTCCGAAAACGCATGGTTTTCGAATTATGAAAGTGTGTCTATAACACCTTTTTACGTTTCCCTAAAGGAGATGTTTAAAACATCTACAGTATTCAAAATCCCCTCTTCTACCTCTTGGTCGTCTCCTTTCGACATCATGAAGTGTAAAGTTTCAATGGATAACGTTCAAATGTCTTCCGATATGGACATCTTCGTTGTAAGTACTTCTCTTGGTAAAAACGATGTGCCTTGCATAGCATGGCCATCCGCCTACGGAAGTGCACATCTGCTAGCTCCCGATTTGACTACATATCAAACGGTATAACGTCAATCACCACCTGCAACCGCTTGCAGGATCAAAGAAAAGTTCCGGTGAATGTCATTATTTTTGATTTGTTTGTTGGTTCATTAAGTTTATGGAAGCATCAACAGCTAGGTCATTTTGCGCCCTTTCACGTGACTAATAACTTTACACAATCCAGAGAATTCAACGTGACTATTATCTTTTTACGCATTCCGGGGACAAACACAAACATTCATGCCCACGGCGGGATTCGTACCGGCGCACAGTGGCACGGTTGTAAAAATATCGACTTAAAATTATAATTCAACTTTTTTTTTACATTTTAACATAGAAATTGGTGTATTGTTACAAATATATGAATAAATAATTAAAATTTAAAAATAAATTATGTATTAGCAAAAAAAATTTAGGCCTAATAAAATAAAAATCAACTAAAAAGCAAACAAACCAATGAATTTTATAAAACTACACTAATTAACTAATAAAATTGTTGTTATTATTTTTATATTATTATTATTATTACTTAAAAATAATATTAAAGTGAAAAAAATTTTTGAGTTTTGTTTAAAGATTATAACGCAAGTAAGCACTTTTTACAATGTATCTGTTAACGAAATTTTTAATATAATCTTTACTATCAAATAAAAAAATCAAATCACTTTTATCTTGATCAAGAATTATTTTTCAAAGGAGAAGCAAAAAAAAGAGACAATTTCCTTACGTAAATTAGTTAAGAAACGCAACATGCAATAAAATCTACCCCAACGGTAAACTTACCCTCATAGCACCTCGCTCCCATCAGAAACCACTTCACAACAAATATAAACGCTTGTAACTCGCGAATGAATGAAAATGGGTGAATGGTGGTGAGTAATATTAAAGTTCATAAGCCATATAATTATTTGACATTAAAATAATTCGTTTATGTGCCGGTATGTCTCAGTATGAGTTATTTGATTTTCTCCCATGCACGCCCTATGGCAAACTCATCATTCAATCCTTTATAGCAGCAATACGGATGGCCAAAATTAATTAATATTTCACAGAAATAGTGCCCAAATCATGCTCTTTAATGTGCAACAAAAATCAAAAAAAATAATTTTGAGTCGATTTTTTCTTAAACGTTGCATTGTGCGGCGACCCGACGGATTCGAGAACTGGAAGATTTGAGATATGGGATAGTTGATGGCTGTAATGCAATAAGAAACAACCCTGGTGTTTTTGAAAGAGTTCGGCAGTTAATGAAGAGAAGAGTGGGTTCATACATCCTAGCTGGTGGTATTCCTTTCAGCAATTATTGTGGATTAAAAAGCTTTACATGTAACATTAGGTAATAAAAGATTGTTTTTGTCGACAAACCTTTATCGTCTTGTATCTTCGAAACGAAGCAGCATTCCGAAAATCAAACGACAAAAGATTCTTAAAATAACCCAAAAAATCATCCCTTGAATTTTTACTGCATGTTTAGTAAACACTCTGTAGTATACGCTAAAATAAATAAAACACCCCTTTGAATTTGAAAAGTGGGTGACGGGGCAAGTTCTCTCTAAAAACTAATATCTCATCAAAACATTTGTACGTTGAGGTAATAGCAAATATTTTATAGGTTTTTCAGTTTTATTAAGTCGATTTTCCAACTAAGTGCAATCAGGAAATATTAATATCAGTATTTTGTCAATAAAATAACCCTAAACAAGCATTTTCTAATCAATATTTTAATAGGGCAAACTAATTTTTTCTTATCAATTTTATCATATTATGACAAAAACAAAGAAAGGTCGTGCATTTATGTTGATTCATTATCAGACGGAGGGGGGGGGGTCCATTTTCCCCCATTCTTTTCCAGTTTCCAAAAATGTCTTCTATTGTCTCGTCAAAAAAAATAAAATAAAATAATAATAATAATAATAATAATAATAATAAATAATAATGAATGAAAACTGGAGTTAATTCTCCAAACAAATTTGAAATCTAGTCACCCTAGCCCGACGCATGGGGCATGCCATTTTCGAGGTTGTACATAAAGTTCAACATTCCGCGAACCAAGTGGTTGGCCACTGGCCCTTTCATCTCGAGGTTTATCTTTTGTCCCTTCAGGGAAACTACTGTTCGTTTGTAGTAAGATTGCTACCAGTGTTTGAAGTCTAGTACAGTATAAGACCGATCAATGAACAAACCACTTTTCCACAAAGAATTTAATATACACTGAGTGGCCAAATTATTATGACCACCTGGCAGTTTTAGGCAAATGAGCTATTGCGTCACAGCGCTGCCGCTAGATAGCTATAAAAAGGGAATGCAGGTGAGGTGAACCATCAGTTGCACTGTGTTTTTTGCGACGATATGGGCAAAAAACGTGATTTAACTGAGTTTGAACGCGGGATGATCGTCGGCGCGCGCAGTGTCGGAATCAGTATCAGCAAAACAGCTGAACTTGTGAAGTGTTCAAGAGCAGCAGTTATTAATGTTTACAGATAGTGGACTACCAAGCAAAAAACCGGCTCTCAACGTCAAGCGTGTGGTCGTCACAGGCTCCTCAATGCTCGAGCTGAAAGGAGATTGGCCAGAGTTGTCCAGGGCGACAGAAGAGCAACAGTGCGTCAAATAGCGGCAAATCTTAATCAAGGACAAACTCTGGCCTCTACTGTCAGCCTTGAACATGAGCAGACGTCTCCAGTTCGCCAAGGAGCACAAGGATTGGACAGTAGATGACTGGAAAAGGGTCATGTGGTCCGATGAGTCACGATTTCAAATGCATCATGCAGATGGCAGGGTTAGAATATGGAGAACACAACACGAAAGCATGGACCCCACCTGCATCGCCACAACACTTCCAAGCTGGTGGCGGCAGTATTATGGTTTGGGGGATGTTTTCTTGGCATTTGTTTGGGTCCTTTGATTCCTCTGCACGGACGTGTACGTGCCCAAGATTATTTAAGCATTGTCGCAGATCAAGTACATCCCGTTATGTTAATGGTGTACTCTGACGGGGATGGATACTTCCAGCAGGACAATGCTTCTTGTCATAAGGCTGGCATCGTCCTCAGATGGTTCGAAGAACATGCCGGAGAGTTTACCTTGCTTCGTTGGCCTGTACAATCGCCAGATCTCAATCCCATTGAGAATTTGTGGGATGAGATCGAACGGGCCATCAGGCAGCGGGATCCAGCACCATCAAATCTGCAGGAATTGGAAGGTGCAGTTCTTCAGAGTTGGTCTCAAATTCCTCCTACAACCTACCAACATCTCATAGAATCCATGCCCCGAAGAATGCAAGCAGTAATAAGAGTGAAAGGTGGCCCAACACTGTATTAAGGGGGTGGTCATAATAATTTGGCCACTCAGTGTATATGTATGTACATTTCGGCCGCTACGCGACCAACTTTCAACATGATGCACGCGTAGCGGCCGAAATGTACATTCATGTACGAGGATGAATCCAAAAAATTAGTTAAGGCATTTGTTATCCAACGATATAAGGGTTTTAGCATCAAAATGCCACGAGCAGTAGCGGGAGGATTCGCTCTACTTCAAATAGAGTTCTTTAAATTCTGACGTCAAACAGTCAAACTCTGACGTCACAAATTGCTCAACGCAATCAAAACTCCATAGACATGAAAGCAAGGCAATTGGGGAAACCACAAAAACACATCTATATTTTTCGCACCATCCTCTATACATGGCCTACGTGTGTACAAAATTTCAAGCCTCTAGGTCAATCCTTTCAAAAGTTATGCCGTGTGACATACACACATACATTATACATCTGTACCGTCGTTAATACGGTTTTCATCATATTATATACGATGCTAAAATCCTAAAAACAGGTTACAAGGGTAATAAAAAATTATTTCTTAACAATAGACAGAAAATACAAAAGGGATTTAAGAGGCATACTTGCCGATCACTTTTCCACGATCACCCGGCATTTATCTGAATGCAAGACCAACTTGTTTAACCCGGCTTGGTAGAAATTACGTCCCTGCCCATTGAGCCAGTTCTCGGCAGCTGTTTTCTAAGCCAGCTCTGACGCGATTGCATGCACAGTTACCCGTCTGTTAGGGACTAAAATTTGCGTTAAGCAGTATGCGCAGTGAAAACTAACCCAACAGAAGTACCACCGTAAGAATATAGGAAATATTAATTGTTTATTTAGCACTTAAAGAGAATAAATGTAATTGGAAACATTTCCAAACCCTTAGGCTGGGATGAATATATGAAATAAAGACAATTCACTAATCGCTTAGAGAAAGGAAGAACTATTCTCATACTTATGGACTCGTAACTTATCTAGGTACTACTGTATACATGGGCACCGACTCGTGCTTACAAAATTACGGACTTCTCCAGCTTAAGACGGAGAAGAGAGAAACTTCTCGTTATAATCGACGTACAGAAAATGGAGGAGATCTAATTATATTAGGTAAATTAGGCCTTTCTGCTATAGGACTGGTTTACCCCGAACTCGGGCTAGAGTATAGAAACCAATAAGTGTCCCAGTTAGCAATTAAATCCAACGGTTATCTCTTACGCTAAAAATACGTGTTAATGTAAGCATCGTATCACAGTCATTTTAGGTTCCATTAATTAAAGATTTTGAGAATAACGAGTGCGCTACGACAATGAAAAATGCGAGCACCCCAAGGACAAGCAAATAAGTCTTTATGGGAAACAAAATACAGTACTGTATATTAATTCCTCTGTGCTGCTCCGCTCCTGTCTCTCAATATGCAATTAGACAGGTTAAGGCGTAACGAGAGAACTCCGTAATCTCCTCCTACTTGGCTCTATCGCAGAAGGATAACAACAACAACAACAAAGTAATCCAATTATCAGGGTTCGAGAAATAAACGTTCCTGCGGGTGTTAATAACGATTCCCCCGTCAAAGCAGAATTTGCTATCAATCAAAGTCGCACACGGACTCCGCTTTGCCCCACTCTGCTCCAAACTTCAAATATAAAGCGCGGCCTTGTACGCTCGTGGGTTAATAACATTCAAATCTGCCATGTCTGTTGTATAGCCATGTGGAAACATTCCCTTTGCTCTCCGCAGCATATAAGCCTGCTGTTCGTCACCGGCGGTATCAGATTCCAGCCAAAATACCAATTCTCATTTCAGTAAGTAGAGCCACGGGCTCCTGCTTAATTCCCGCTAAAGGGCCCGGCCAATAGTTGAGAATCTTCTCGACTCCGTATTTTCTTACAATCTTAAAAGTCTTACTTTCGCTAACATTGACGACGGGCTCCGTTTGCGTCCCACTCAGCACAATCTCCGTTCGCTGGCTTCCGTTGCTTTCATCCTTACTTTCCGCCAACAAATTCGCTGAGCCGCTTTCGTCCACTCCTTTCCGACCTCGTTCGCCGCCATTTACTAACCGACTTCTCTTTTCTCTTCCTCATCTGGCGACGAGCCCCGTACCCTCCTGACGTCACTAAATTCCGTTTTGCTACGTCAGACTGTGACCGAGACACGTCAGAGAGTGCCAGCTCTGCCGTAGAACACTCTTGTTCTACGTATACCGATGAATAGGAAATGGCCCTGACACCGTCGATCATTTCCAATCATTTCTTCAACGCGTACCGTCTTGATGCCCAGTTGAACCTGGCCGCTCGCTGCTCTATTGAGGTTTTCCACATCCTCTCTGCCCAATTGAAAAGAGCGACACCATTTCGCTACACGTTGTCTGCTCATTGCTTCTTCACCATAAACTTCCACATGTGACTGTAAATTTCAGATGCGGACACGTTCTTTGCCCATAAGAAACGAATCACGGCTCGCGCCTCCAAGCGAGACCACATTTCTTAACGTCTTGCTATTTCAATCGCTCTGACGCGTCTGCGAACTGATATTACCCCATGACATTAGCTACCCGTACAACCGCTGTAAGACAGTTAGCGCCATCTGTCTCCACTCTGGGGGAAAATATTCTCTCTACAATAATTACTTTTCAAATGCTGCTGCTTGTCATCTTTTTTTTTCCATTAGATCCATCCTCGTATATTCAATCCTTTGTGGAAAAGCGATTTGTTCATGTGTCTCCTATTGATAAGTCTTTCCATCCACAGTCTTAAATTATTTATTCTGTTTGGTATAGGACCCTTTATCCGGAATGGCCGGGACTGGGGATATTCTGGATAAAGGGTTTTTCTGCAATTTGGAACACTAACTCTTATAATCAATTGAACTACAGTGTATAATTTGGTTGCTATTTCTTTCACTATGGATTTTCCAAATGTACCACTCTGCATAATGTGCTTAGCAACTTCGTGTCTTCGGAAGTGCTACGAGACGATTCTGAAATGTCGGTCATACGATAAAAAAACTATGACCTCTGATAGAAAATACGAGGGCGAGTCAAATGAAAGTGAGCCAACCCATCCCGCGGAAAAATGGTTCGGTCCATTATCTGCGACGCATGTGCATAGCGCACAGGCATCTCTCATTTACGAAAGTGAAACGCAGGTGTGAGGATAAAAGTTGTTTAATGCTCTCATACACTGGGTTGAACACGGTTGCGTGACGTAATGGACGCTCCAAAAGATGAACAGCGTGGTGTGGTCAGGTTTTTGACAGCTGAAGGTGTTTCCCAACACAAAATTAGTCGCCGTATGGCTGCTGTGTACGGCGAACATTGGATTTCATTTGGAGCAAACGGTTCAATGAAGGACGTGAAAGTTGCAAAGACGATTCAAGATCGGGCCAAAGCCACCGTGCAATCACCCCCAACACAATTGCACAGGTTGATGAGCTGATTAGATAAGAACGGAGGATAAGCATTGATGAACTGGCAGAGCGTGTGAAAAAACAGCTCAAGGGAACCAGATTCGTGTCGGACGATGATTGGTTTGGTTTGGTTTATTAGAATTTTTGGCGTCGACTACTAAGGTCATTTTGCGCCTTTTACACAAGTTATATTTGTACGCAGCCCGGGACAAACACAAACATCCATGCCCACGGCGGGATTCGAACCCACGACCAGGCGGACTCGAGAACTAGAAAGCCTACGCCCTAGCCCTCTCGGCCACCTGGCCGGCTTGTCGGACGATGACGTGAAGGAGTCAGTTACAGACATTTTGAAGCAGCAACCCAAGGAGTTTTATGAGAAGGGAATCACGCGACTCGTTAGTCAGTGAGACAAATTTCTAAATGCTCATGGAGACTACTTTTAAATAAAATACTCCATTTGTCATATATTCGCATTGGCTCACTTTCATTTGACTCGCCCTTCGTACTTTTGTACACACAAGAGACGTTGCAGCCCCTACAGTTCAAAGATGAAAGACTTTGCACCTTGCGACTTTCACCACTTCCCAAAGAAGAAAGAGCACCTTAAGGGACATGAGTTGCATTCTGACGACGAGGTGAAAGATGCCACTCAATTGTCGTGTCGATAACAACCCCGGAATTCCTCTCCGACGGGTTCAGCCGACTAGTCACGCGTTGGCGCAATGCGTGAAAAGGGGTGGGGACTATGTCAAAAAGTGAATAGTGCATTACACAGAGGACACATGTAAGTATCAGGTACAATTAGAATTTTGAAAGTCGGTTAATAAATAAAAAAAAGTTACAGCCATGGAGGCATTACTTTTCGACCAACTCTCGTGTTATATGAAATCGGCCATACAGAATTTTTTTAAACGGGCGGGAGACAGTGAGATATTTCGACATCGAATATTCTCTGCAATAGCGGCACGATAACCGCCTTTTTAATACCACTCGCTAGCCCTGTCTAATTAGTATCAGAAATAATAACGAAACAAAAATGTCGAAAATGGCGAGTTACACCCGTTTGAAAAAAATTCGATTCAGTCGGATTTCATTTGCGTTTTACTTAATGTCCTCTCATTCCACTTAGTTGCCTACTTTATGAAGATTTTTGCTTTACGTATTTCTCCATTATTTTCACGCAACGAAGTAAAGAGTTTTTCATTTTTTGTTCATTCGCATTTTCTCTAATCCGGACTGTGCGGTTTCACTCTATGACCAAGTCAAGTTGCATCGATTATTTCGTTTGTAAGTGCAAGTCTATAATAAAATAATTGATGCCCAATTTGCAATGCTTTATCGGTCTTTGAACACACTATCGGTGTACGTTTAATGGAATTGTGCACACTATCTATAAACACGCATTGAAGCCCTAATAGCATGCCCTGTACACCAGCTATAATAAAATCGCATTGTCAATTATGATTTCGATGGGATATGACACTTTGATTAAAATAGAACTTACAACTTGTTAATAAACGAAGAGGACTGCTTCTGTATATATACAAAATGAATTTATGCATATCAAACTCATTTCAGAAATTCACCATTTTCATTAATTACCGTTCACTCTCTCTCTCTCGACCAGTTTATCGTACTCGGGGGATAGCATTACAAGGGTATCGCAGGTGTTGTACTCGTTTGTTTTTTTTTGTTTGTTTGTTTTTAAACTTCTTGGAGTTGCTTGATAATGGTAATAAGAAGTGAGTGAATGCGGTTTTCGATTTAATGAATGAGTTCTTGAACTCAGTGTGTGGATATTATTTATGAAATTGATCGAACCGACAGCTATTTGTTTGCAGACGAATATATGGTGGGAGTTCTTTGGCGACGACAATTTTAATTCAATTAAGGCGCAGGCACCACTTTATGGAACGATAGCATGACACGAGCCGTCGAAATGACGTCATAAAATTCTTGTCATCTCTAGTAACATGTGGGACGATTATTATCAACAGTTCTTCTTCTTCTTCTTAAATCGTCGATTGCATTTAGAGGCAGGTAGGCATTACTAATGGACTAATTTATTATTCAAATTATAAATGCGCGAACTCAATTTTTTTTTCTCTCGTTGTTGAGTCGTCCTCGATGACGTCACCGAGAATGAGGAAGTGTCGGGGGCTTAATGAAAAACAGGGAGGTTGCGACTGATGATGTGTATGGGACAAGGAGGGAGCCCTATACGGGTGCCGAGTTGGCACAGCTGGAACCGAATCCCGGCCTCTCTTTATCACCCCTTTTGCACAGTTCATGGTTAATGGATGGGGCCAACAAAGGGGTCAACGCTCTACTGCGCCTGCTCACCTGCCACGGTTAGCGAAATGGCGGCCACAAAAAAAATTAACCCACAATAAAAAAGGATTAGGATTTCGGTTACGAAAGAAAAAGAATCCTCTACAAAAGACCCTTATTGTCATCCCCCCCTCCCTTTGTTTATTATTATCATCGCCGTCATTATCATTGTTATTAGATGGAGTTTTCTATAGAGGCGTTTATTTATATGAAGTGTTGATGCGCGTAAATGGAACCCAAACGCCCGCTAAATTTGTGGAATGAATCATAAGCAAATGATTGTTATCATTTTCTCGCTTGTGTATAGTTAAGGAAATGCTATTCCACTGCAATGCAGGCACAAAAAAAAAAAATGTAAATGAGCATAGCAACCCATTTTCTTAAATTAAATTTGAATTTCGACCTTTAATGAAGAGCCACCCATAAGATGACAGTCTGGTTGATATTTTTCAAAGTCCTTTTCCTATATGTTCACGTCGCTGTCACCTAACTCTGATATAGACTATGGCTAAGGTCAAAAACCCTCACCGGTGAGAGAATGATGACGTAATTTCTCACTGGGCTAACCGTCTTTTTCTCGGTGAGAACGGTGAGACTAACCGGTTAGGCATAGCAGCACTAACTCGCGTTTCTGACCGCGTTAAAATGACGTCACAGTTTTCTCACTGGGATTTCTGACCAACCAAGCGCTAACTCTTCTCACTGGTGAGAGTTTTTGACCTTAGCCTTTGTTGGGGGCTTCTGATAAATTGACAGACGACTTCCGTCATCATCAAGGCAATATGGGGGCGGACATATTTGTAATTGAAGACAAAAAATCAGATGACGTTCAAGGAAACTATCGAAGTTGTGTGGATTACACTAGTATTTGTCAGGCATTTATTTCTCATATGGAACTTTGTTCGTTTTGTTGACCGCCATGTCGGTGATTAGCCAACCAACAGTTCTTCATTGTGCTGCTTGTTTCCTCGTGAGGATTAATTAATACGTAAATACGATGGTGCTGTTGTTGTTGTTGTTGAAGTTAGTCACTGTTGCCAAGTGACTACCAGTGAGAGCCGAAGTCGGCAATTCGAAACTTGTGACGCTCTCAGCGAAATAATGATTGATCCAATTTATGCAATAACTATATTTACTATTATGTTGCTAACGCGTTTCAGTTTTCGCCATCATATTTTCGGGAGAGGCAAGGACTAGTTACAATGGACCCTTTTCACGATGTCACTCGCGCATTCATCGTGGGTGGCAGAACAACTTCCTGTAAAAGCGGAAGTTCACTCTTTGATAATGCTGGTACCACTATATCTCCACCGTGACTGGTACTGAGTTTCCAACAACGCTTATGTGGCCGCCATCTCTGGGGCAATTTGAAGGCGGCGAAAAGTGGAACTAATCTCTATTGTTAATGTAGGCGCCATTACTGTGGTTGGCAGAACAACATCGCCAGCCAAAGCGCCATTACTATATATCCGCTTGGTCGCCAGCTGAGAAGGTACCTCCCCCCCACCAACATCGTGCTTGTAGTCTGAAATTTCTTAAGCGACCTCTCCCAAATTTAGATGTTTTTTAATAAATGCGGTATATAATTTCATGAATACCTCTAAACAATCATTCTGGCATCACTGAAACGACGGTAACATGGTTGAATATCGACATCTTTTATGTATCAACAACCACGATATAAAAGACGACCAGCATTTTTACATGAGAAAAACATTCTAAGACGCAGAAAGATAAAAACACACGTGTGAAAGGTCAGTGGTGAACCTTTACTATATCTATTACTGCAATTTAAAGCTAGACAAGGAATCGGCATTGAGTTTTACTGTGTTTGTCTACGCAAACTTCAAACGTAAACATACGATGAAGGCCATTTTTTGCCAACCAAAGCAATGGCCGACAGGCTTTCAAATGGGGACGCGTTGGTGCGATCTACTCATTTCATATCATTGGTTTCCAGGCTTCACAGCCGCATTCGATATTCGCACTTGAATATTTAATTAATTTTTGTATGCAATATAATGCAAAAATAAAAAAAAACTTTTAAGCACATACTTTTACTTAAAATAGTGTACTGAAAAGTAAAAAATAAAATGAAAAAAAGGTAAAAGTGTGGTGGCGCGTTTAAGAAATTAAATAATAAAATAAAAATGCTACATAATAAAATAAATATATATGCCCTCCCCCCCCCTTTTTAAAAGGAAAAGCCAAATTAGCATGGGGTAAATATAAGAAACCTCAAGATTGCTAATAGTAGAATAGTGGTAAAAAGAGCAAATGAGCGAACTAAAACTTTTCACGTACTAGATCCTGTAATTCCTTTACATCTACAGGGTGGTTATAAAATAAGTTCGCCTACTCAGTGCCCTCTGGAGCCCAATCTAATGAACCGATTGTGATGAAATTGAGTTCTATTCAGACTTTGGGGGAGAGAATTCCGGAAAGAAAAAAATTAGTGCAAATTTTTACCACCACGTGAAAATGTGGCACTGTGGACTGACAAATGGAGATTTTTACCACTGCGTCAATGACATGTTGGAAGCGTAGCACAGCATCATCCGGGGAATGCTGGCATTCAGCTCAGGCAGTCCGTACGCTTTGTTGTAGACCCGCTCTTTCAAATATCCTCAGAGCCAAAAATCACACGGGTTCAAATCCGGAGAACGTGGAGGCCACGCATCTGGAAAACTTCTAGAGATCACACGATCATCTCCAAAGTTGGCAGAAGCAGTTCCTTCACATGTCGACCAATTTGAGGATGTGCCCCATCTTGCATGAAGACAGTGGTTTCCAAGCATTGTCGTTCTCGCAAGGCAGGAATCACATGCTGTGCAAGAAGTTCACAATATCGTGCACTTGTCACAGAATATCTTTCAGGACCTCGATGTGTCATTTCCTCAAAGAAAAAGGGGCCTAGAATAAAATCAGCGGTGAATTCACACCATACAGTCATATATTCAGAATGCAATGGCTTTCCATGCACGACATGGGGGAGCGAGGCACCCCATATGCGGCAGTTCTGCGTGTCCACCGCTCCTTCTAGGGTGAAATGTGCTTCGTCTGACCACACCCACAGGTCATCAACAATCATCCTCGCCAGAAAGCGATAAGCAAAGTCAGCGCGTTGAGAGGGATCTTGAGATTTTAGCTGTTGTGTCAGATGAATCTTGTATGGGTACCAATGTAGAATGGACCGCAAGACCTTTCGCATCGTGGACCATGGGATGGACGATTCGCGTGCTGTTGCTCGAGCACTTGTTGCAGAATGTTGAGAAGACGAAGCTCTGTCCACCACTGCAACAGCCACGTCCTCAACAACTTCGTCTGCTATCTTGCGCCGTCCTCTTCCTGGTGCGACAGCCAAATCGCCAGTCGATTCAAATTTCTTTATCATTTTTCGCAACGCAGTATCTGACATGGGCCCTTTTCGCAGTCCTTTTAGACGACGATATGCTCGCAATGCAGCTGGACTGCTGCTATCTTCTGGTAAAACAACTTTACAATAGTGCGCGTTCTTTCTTGCTTAAAACCATGATCTTTCGTGAAAGCTTTTCACTAAACATAATGTAATGAATGGATCAGTCCATTCCATTCTGGGTATGTCGACTTTCTAATTTGAATAAACTTTCCGCTAATAAGGCCGATATTGAGAAGAAACATATGCTGTAGTCAAACAAAAACCTTGCCTGCTTGTTTAAAACAATAAAACTAGTTTTAAAATCTCCATTTGTCATTCCACAGCGCCACATTTTCACCTGGTGGTGAAAATTTGCACTAATTTTTTCCTTTCCGGAATTCTCTCCCCCATGGTCTGATAGCCTACATTTCAATTTGCATCACAATCGGTTCATTAGATTGGGCTCTAGAGGGCTCTGAATAGGCGAATTTATTTTATAACCATCCTGCATATTTCGTGTACGTTTCCTTTTATCAAATTTTGATAGCCTTTGTAAATAAAACATGCGTACATAAACAAAATGGTCTTTACTTCTTTACAATTTCAGGCATAAAATACTCTATATAAAATTCAGTTAACTTTGGTAATCAGTATTTCGTTCACTTCCTGACTACCTACAGCACTGTAGTTTTCCCCAACGCCGTCTTCTCGTTTCAATCATTATTCACTTATTCGTAAACAATTTATAATTTAAGTTTAATATGTAAAGAGCTTTCTGTATCTCGGGAAAGTGTTAAAAAAATGCATTTACGCTGGCTAATCATGGAAAATAGTCTCTACAAGTATGCCACAATCAACAACTTTGCTCCATTGATGATCAAATTAACAACAATTACACTTGTTAATGTGCGCAAATTTTGTAATCAATAATTCGTTTATTTCCAGTTGTTCAAACGATTCCAAATCTGGCACACTGATTCATTACCGGTGACAAGAGAATCAAAAATAAATAAATAAATAAATAAAAAATTCAAAATTCGAATTCTTAAAAAGTGTTAAAACTGATTCTCATTTAATTTACATCTTCAGGTTTTCTTCATTTAATTAAAATCCTGGGCAGAGAATGGGCTTTTTGTTTTTGTTGTTATCATATTGAAACCATATTCTTAAAAAAAAAAAATGAAGACTAAAAAGAATAAAATAAAACGTATAAAAGAAGTTTTTATGCACACTAAAAAGTGTATAAAAAGTAAAAAAAAAAAAAAAGATAATTAAAATTAAATCGGAATGGTGAAATGGTATATTCGCACAGGCCTCCCACTTGGCCATGAAAAGCGAAAAAATATAGAATTTATTTTTTCTTTTTTTTTTCTGGTGGGGGGGGGGGGGGCTGTGGGTCCTTAAAATCTTAATAACTCCAAAATAGGCTCATCACAGCTAAACAAAATCTTTATTAAAAAAAAAAAAAACATTCGTCTCAAAAAGTGGAGTCCGTATATTGACTTTTGTTCACTGGAATAAATGTTATAGCCATTCTTATTTTAGAAAAAGATTAATATATTTGAAAAGGCTTAACCCAACTCTATAGAAAATAGCCGGCCAAGTGGCCGTGAGGGATAGGGCGTAGGCTTTCTAGTTCTCGAGTCCACCTGGTCGTGGGTTCGAATTCCGTCTTGGGCATGGATGTTTGTGTTTGTCCAGGGCTGCGTACATATACAGGGTGTAAATTTTAAGTTGACAAAGCAGAATAACTCGAAAAATAAGCTTCACACGAAAAAATGCGTAGAATCCAAAGTTGATTATTTTCGAGGGGGCATCTGCTGGTGCTAAAATTAGCCCACCCCCCCCGGCCCCTGGGGGTGGGGCGGGGGGCAACTTTAAAATTTCAAATGGGAACCCCTATTTTTTATTGCAGATTCAGGTCCTACATAAAAAACTACGTACATTTTGTCTGAAACATTTTTTTTATTTTTGGTAGATGGCGCTGTAATTCAAGAAAATCCATTTTCTCATTTTTGCGTGGAAAT
>JAHWFO010011445.1:270996-288704 GCA_023313115.1 Rhysida immarginata
GGGGGGGGGGGCTCTGGGGCGGGGGATGCATCTCCAAAATGGCTCATCAAAGGCAACTAATTTACGTGTATTTATAAAATTCCTTTCAATGAGAAAAATCCGTACATGTCGAATTTATTGACTTTGGTTCGCTTATATGAATGCTACAGCCGTTTCTTCATTTGTAGAAAAAACATTAAATATCTCTAGAAAGGCTTAACCAATTGTTATAATTTATGACTCGTGTGCATGTCAAGGCATAATCTAAGTATGTATTAACTTTATTAGGTTTTGCTATTTGCCGTTTCGGAGGAGTTAGCTGCACAAAATTGGTCACATACAAACATACGTAGACACAGAATTTTTTCTCCAAAATTTTAACAAATCTTCTCGAATCATGTCATTTGAAGTCGAATTCCTTGGGGAAAAAATTTGATTTAGGGAAACGACCACAAAGCTTCACTCATATATATAGGGTGTTTTTGAATTGAGTACAGATTTATAGAGAGAGAGCTTTAGCGGTAGGCTAAAAGAGGTAAAAGTGTGGAGGCGTGTTTAATATTCAATTTTAAAACGAAAATAGTACATAAAAAATAAACGCGCCACCACACTTTTACCTTTTTTAATTATAGTTTTTTCTTTTTAATGCATTTTCTAAGGTAAAAGCGTGTGCTTAAGAAGTTTTTTTTTACAGTTTTTGCAAATTGGTTTCATACAATTTTAAATGAATTTCATACATTTTTAAATAGGTTTAATACGATTTTAAATGAATTTAATACGCTTTCAAGTGAATTTAATACATGTTTAAATGAATGTAATACAATTTTAAATAAATATAATGTGTTTTAGTTCATTGTAAATGGAAATTCATTACCAAACTCAGTAATAAACCAGTTTTATTGAAACCTTGTTTTATTAAATTTACATTAAATCTTTTTTTTATTATTTTAATTCAATTACAGAAAACAAAATTGTAGCATAAACAAATAAACGTAAAAGGAGTTAACAGTTAACCACTGTGTGATTAAACTAAAAAAATACAGTAATACTACACTTAGCGTATTAAATCTATTTAAAAATGTATGAAATTCATTTGTAAAAACTGTATGTTTTATTTTATTGAGCGACCAAAACGTTGAAAGTTTTCATTATGTATTCTCATATACTCATATATTTGCTGAAACGATATATCTGGTAGTTCGTTTTATCATTTCATCAGTTAAGCGTAAGAATTTATGACTTGGATTTGACAGATAGTTGAGTATTTGCGAAACGTGGTCGTGGGGGGCATTTGTCATCTCCTTGGACGGCTTGGAGCTTAATAATTTTTTCAAAACGCCACGTTTGGTGATCTTGAGCTCACCTTTCGTAGGATCTAGTGTTTTTAAATACTTAGGACTTCATCCTTTTTTAATCTTGCTAAAGTTTGGTATGGATAATGTTTGCTTGCTTTGCTTACACCACAGATTACTTATTAAGAGCGCATTTACCGATGGACCGCAAGTTAGAGCGTGCAAATCGTCTACTGGGGTAAATTGCATTGACAATGAGCTAAGAGTGGCATAGAGCAACGTAAATAGGTGCCCGTGTTGGAGTAATATGACTTACTGTCCCAAACTAAAAAAACAACTTATGTCGCCTATACGTGCATTATTGAATAATCATTTAAGATTTTAGTTGGAGTAATAAGACTGCGCACCCATACCCTGTCTCAGCTTTAGTTGAGAGTGACGTCACGAGTGAAGCGGTTAGAGCTGGTCCGCATGAAGAAATAGTTCGAATAATTTTCATTATAAAAAGTTCATAATTTTTTTCTGCAATCATATTTCATATTTTTCTCTTCGATATAATAAAAAATTGGCGGATAGAAAAGCCATTTGATGAAATTAAAAAAAAAAATTAAATAAAATGAAATCGGTCTGTAGTCGAGATTATTTGATTGTAAAATGGCAGCCTCTTGTTCCTACATGAAGAACGTGAAAGAGATATCAGAAATGCATGATGACTGAGTTTCCACAGAAACCATTCGACTATTCTACTTTCGAGAAACCACACGATTATAGAGGACGGTCTAACGTATTACTAGTCTAACGGCGGAAGGATAAGATGTTGTGCACTATGTCCGGTAAGCGATATGATTCCGTGACGTCACTCTCAACTGTAGCTGAGACAGGGTATAGTTGCGTTGCTCCATCCCACTCCTAGCTCATTGTCAGTGCAATTTACCCAAACTTGAAATTTTATAAATTCACTAATTATAAGGTGTCATCAATATTACAGTTCGCCCATTATAAGAAGGCGGATGATCTTGTTTGAGTGAAAAACGCCATAGTTGAAATTCAGCCAATCACGTTAGCCACTAGCCTCCAGCTCCTTTTTTTTTTTTTTTTTACCAGATTTCATTTAGTGATTTCATTCACAGTGGTAGTAATTCACAGCGCATTAAACATGTCTTCCAAGCGAAACAATATGTAATATAATTCCCAGATACAAAATGAAGCTGAATTAGGTCAAAGCAGGAGTCAAAGCCTGCATGAATTAAAGGTAACCTTGAATAGAGGCTATGAGTTAATCCTCTCTCGCATGGCAACATATTGGGTCAGCCGCCAAGATAAAATAGACGAACTGTACCAACTCCAAATGTTCTAAGCCTATGTTCACAACCATTAGCCAAGCCCTACCTCGTCCTCTATCCCACCGCTGACCAATCAGAAACACAGGCCTCAAACCGAAGCTAACAATCTAACTGCCCCTTCCCAAAATTACAGGGTGAGCCATTTAATCTGGAATTTTCGAATATCTCGAAAAAAAAAAGCATCCTACGAAAAAAATATCCGAAATCAAAAGCGAATTACTTCACGGAGGAAATTCATTAGCCGAAAAATTAGCCCCCTTCACCACCTTGTGAGGGGGGGGGGGGTAACTGAAATCTTAAATAGGAATCACCCCCACGTTATTTATACATTTTTCGATTCATGCTAGATGGCGCTGTGATCGACAAAATTTAACTTTTCCGATTTTTCCAAATAAGAACCAATACAGTCGATTCTGGCAATGAAAAAATACAATTTTTTATCGTAAACACATGAAAATTGTGTTCATAAAATTAGTTCATTTTGCAAATTTCGAAATAAGGAAATTTTTTACCTGTAAACTTTTACTTTTAGCGTAACCCAGGAACAACAACTTTCTGTTCTTTTCGGGATGCTTGATTTACGTGAGCCCCCTCGCCTCTCCTCTTTCAATTAAATCAAATGCTCAAAATGATGTCCTTCAACTTCAATGCATTTCAAATGATTTTACACAACTGAAAAGTGTGTCTGCTTCAATTTGGGCACAAACATTCCTGATTCGCTCAATCATATTCTCACGAGTTGTAGGCCCTTGTTTATGAACTTTTTCTTTGAGGTAGCCCCACAGAAAGAAATCCGGCGAAGTAAGATCTGGTGATCTGGGAGGCCAATTTATCGGACCATTTCTACCAATCCAGCGACCATTAAAATTACGATTAAGTACTTCACGTGCTAGTGCCGTATACGTTGAAACCACATGTTCTGTCGCACTTCTAGGCACAGTACTTATTTCTTATACTGTGCTTCTAGGCTTAGGTCCTCAAGTAATATTGGCAGTTCATTTTCGAGATTATCTCGGCATATTACACCGTTCAAATTGCCTTCAATGATGTAGGGGTCTTTAAGTTCCATAACACACCACTCAAGGACGCTGATGTTCAACTTGACGAAACCAGTGGGGGTTTTCAACGCTCCAGTAATGCATGTTATGTGATTAACCACTCCATGGTTAGAGAAAGATGACTCATCGGAGAACAATACATAACGAAATTCGGGTTTTCTTCTATTTATTCACGTGACCACTGACAAAATGTTACCTGATTTTGGAAATCAGCGCCATGAAGATATTGGTGCAAAGACACATGATAAGGATGATATTTATGACGCTTTAAAATTCTCGAAACACTGCTTTGGGACAATCCGGAATCGTGAGCTATTTCTCGTGTATTAACATGGGGACTATGGGTCACTGCAGTTATTACAGCAGTTTCATTATTTTCACCAGTGACTGTTGCTCGACGGGTCCCTTTTTTTAGGTTAAACACTTCCTTCGGCGATAAACTGTTGGACGGTACGGTGAAACGAAGTGCGTGCCTGCACCCTGCCCGGAAAACGCTGAACATAAAGATCAGGGGCATAACTAGTGGGGAGGAGGTTCGGACAACCCCCCCCCCCCCCTTATTTCCCTGACTTGTTTAAATTCATTTGTTTTTCTATGTTTCTGCTAAAAAACTATTTTACATATTATTCCCTCCCCCGTCCCCCGCCATTGTAAAATCCTGGTTACGTCCCTGTAAGAATGATAGCATTATTACGGTTCCTGCCAGATTCTCCATAAATAAGAATCATTTCAATTTTCTCTTGTATACTTGAATACTCCATTTTTAACAGTGTAATCAATTGATGTTTTTATTTTCGAAACAATTTTCAAACTGAAAAAAGCTATTTCTTAAATTTGTAAAAAAAAAAAAAAAAAAGCAGTGTCCTAACATCTCCCCTAGAGGTTAGCGTCAGGAAGAGTATCCGGCCGTAAAACCATCATTGCCAGAACTAAAAAAAACAAACAAACAAAAAAAAAGTAACAATAGCGACCCCATGAAAATATGGGCAAAAGCTGAGGACAACCAAACATTAAGAGCGGGAAAATGGAGCTACTTATACAATGCCCGTTTGTCCCCTTCATATTTTCTACATTTTTGACATAGAAGGTTGAAATTCTGATTATAACTTATCATGGGCATGTTCTACTTCATAATTCAACTTGGTTTTGATTAATTCACTGGAGTCGGAGTTATGGGGGTGGGAGTTAGAGGAGACCATCTGTGTTTACGGTATATAAATATGTAAAGAAGATTGAAATTTGGAATGCCGATTCTTTATGTAAGATCTAAGTTGTTGTGAAGTTTAGGCCAAAATTGTCTTTGTGGGGTTGGAATTATGGGAGTAGCGGTCACGTGGTCTTTGTTTTCAAGTGGCAATTCATTGCATGTGATATGTCATTCGATCGGAAATGATGAGAAGTGAAAGAAAATAGAGGTCTTTTCCATTTTCTAAGTATACGTTCGAGAAAATTAATTTTTTGCTTTAAATTGTGCTGATAAAAGAGGGCTACTTTCCTATACCCTCTTCAGTGGGATTAATTTCTTGTTAAAATGTGTATCGAGAATCTTTCATAAAATCCTAACGTTTCTCTGAAAGGTAAACTATATAGTGACACATTTAAAACGAAAGATGAAGGTAGTCAATCGCTTAAAATTGGACTCGTAAAATTAACGAAAATCTAGCACGCCGAAGGATCTCCATGGTTTTGCGGGTAAGTAACGTCAGCTGCGAAAAGGGGCTTCGGAATCGTGGATTGCAGTGAAACACACAACGGGATGCCAAGTCTAGGTCACTTCGAATCTAGGTCATAAGAATAAATTCAAATTTTTGTCCTGCGAAAAGACGACGGATGCATAAGAGTTGTGTCTATCTTTATGCGTAGAGAGTAAGAATGAATAAACGGCCAATGTACGAGGGAATATCAGAAAGTAACACCTTTTATTTTTTCACGGAGGAAATATTGTCGCTATGTAAAAGTTAACATAGCCAAAAAGAAGGCTGAGTACATCCACAGACATTGCATAACAAGAATTGTTCCTGCGCACGCGCACTACGTGCTACCAGTCGTTTTACAAATGGCCGCCGCTATCACATCATCGACAGTGGAAGAACAGCGAGCTCTTATACGGTTTCTTTTCGCAAAAAGTAAGAAACCCGCTGAAATCCACGGGGAAATGGAATAGAATGACTATTCCAATGGTGTGCAAATGGGGTAAATTGTTTCTGGGAGGAAAAGTTAACCTTGCCTATAAACAGCGTTCTGGGCGGCCTGCGTCAGCGGCAACACCAGGCATTATCGAGGACATTAACAACACAATCAGAGAAAACTGTGGCATTTCCTTGAAAGCAGTGAGTGAAAAGTTTCACAAATCCTATGGATCTGCATGAAATATGGTGCATGAGAAACTTGGATACCACAGAGTCTGTTCCCGTTGGTTTCTAAAAAGTCTGACACCAGAAGAGACTGGCAAAAGAATGGTGTGCAGTCTGCAACATCTGCAGCGGTACAAGCAGGAGGAAAATGTGTTGCTGAATGGTATTGTCGCAGGAGATGAGTCCTGAGTCTTGCACTTCACACCTGAGCCTAAAACTGCAAGCAAGGAGTGGAAACAGCCATATTCTCCGTTTCGAAAAAACTCAAAGTTTCTCCTTCAGCTCGAAAGATTATGCTTATGTGAGTTCATCAAACTCTCTGTTGGTTGGATAGGAGAAATTCTCGATCTGTGAGCCGGGTGCCCGCCTCCCATTGGGCTTTCCACCTTGTAAACTTGGTTGTCTTTAAAGACACTCAGTGATAGCATTGTTGTACGGGTGTCTGCGATAGCAAAACTTCTACATGACAACGCACGCGCGAATATAACCAACGTCGTCAAAGCAAAACGGGTCCGTTTCGGTTAGGAGGTTCTGGGACTTAGCGCCCTCGAACTACCACCTCTTTGTTTCCATGAAGAGATTTCTGGGTGGTCAGAGGATTGAGACAGACGAGGAACTAAAATCTGCCGTGCGCCATTGGTTGTATTCTAAATCGTGAAGGTGCTTATGTGGAAACGTAGACCTCTATGTTTTGTAATTTTCTTTGAAAAAAAAAATAAACGGAGTTACTTTCTGATATCTGCTCATATTTCAGAGTTAGAAGAGGTTTCCGTTTGCTCACCGTTCTAATTTCATAAAAATTAGACATGGGTTCTTGAAATTCAGAAGTTCATTATCGATAATAGCGTTTTGCAATTTCTTAAGTGTTCAGAAAGAATTTTGGAAAGCTAAAGGCTTGGTCCCGTGTTATTTTTACTGGACTAGGAGCTCTGATTTGGTTAAAGAGTCAACTGGCTTAGACTTATTAAGGCCATGCACTCCTCTTGCATTGATGAGCACAGAGTACTTATCGGTGGGGTTGTTTTCTTCTCCAGAAACCTAACTTATTGGGTGAACTAAGACCAATCTTTTTTGGGATATTTTAGAACAGGTTTCCGTTTGCCGTTTCTTCTATCTTGACAAGAAGGCACCAGACACGAGTGAGAAGGACCCCTCCTTTCCTCCTGCCTACATGTTATGTACATGTTCCACCGTCGTTTCTTTGAATTTCTCTTTTTTTGTTCATCTTCCCCTCCGCAAACGCCTGAGAGGCGCATCGTTCAATAAAAGTTTCTCCTCGGGAAGAAGGGAGAAAAGGCAAAACTCTCGCTCATCTTCTCGTCTCGTCCCGTCCACGTTGGAACCTAAACCCCCACGTGCTTCTAGAAGGATCCTCTTCTCTGTCGATCGATCGTCCGACTGAGGCACTTACCAAAAGAAGGGGTGTGAGGAGGGGAAAAGGAGAAAAAGAGGGGGTTTGTGAGGGGGCCTAGGCTTATTGGATCCCAATAGAAAGAGAGAGGAACCGGCAAGGAGGGGTAGAAAAGAGGGTGGTCGTGGTGGTGGGGATCTCGAGCGAAAGCTTCATCCTCATTGGTCAGTTACTCGTCGCCGTGTTCGCCGAGGAAAAGGGGGCAAAACTTGAGAGATGTTGAGAAATGCCGGTTGCCAAGCAACGGTCCGCGCGCTCACGTGAAGGGCCCTGCCCTCGTCGGCTGCAAATGGGACTCATCATCGATCGTCTAGGTCTGGTAGCAAAATGGCCGATTCGAGGCAGGATGTGACGTCATGGGGCAGGCCATCCTTTTTTTATAATTTGGGTTCTTTGATTTTGTTTTTTGTTACATTTGTTGTATTGTTGATTTAATTAACGGGAAAGTTTCGTCTTTTTCCTCACACCAAAACAGAAAAAAAAAACCGAAGACGAACTGTCCCGAACACAAAAGTCTAATTGTTTTTCTTTAAATTATCATTGGAGGCCAATTTTTATATCCCTAGTGGTTTAGATAGTCTTCAGTTCTTCATCTCCTCATCGTCAACAATGTCGGACACTTTCGAACTAATGGGACGAATCTAAATTCTTATTAAAAACGAAGTACTTAAGATGGATAAATACTTAGATCCGTGAAGTCGTATCTTTTGGATAAAGGCAAGAATAACTGTATATAAAAATGGACTAATTTAATTTAACTCAATTCAGGGAAGTGAAGATGTCCATCAATTTATTTTATTTGATGATATAGGGGTAAGGAGGATTCCCGGTCTGCGAGTCAAGTCCTGCTCTGACAATTGGGCTGTCTGGTGGCTTCTTGGAACAAGCATTGCGGTTCACTGTTTGCGATAGCTCGATTGGTTAGAGCAGCGACAGCAATGGAGTTTGGTCCCTGGTTTGAGTTCTGGTTGCAGATTTGTTCTCTCCGTTTTCTGATTATAATTATGGCCTAATGAATTTGACTATTAAAATCTTTTGTCATTAGTAGTCATATGGGGTCTACTTATCAGTTTCTCATAATGTGGGAAAATCATAGGAACTAGTTGAAGTATTCAACAAATTGGTGCCGTTCTTCCAACAGTAAAGCATGCTTTGAAAAGTAATTTTGAGTTTAATTATATTGTTTCAAAATGAAGACGACACGGGCTTTTAAGATTATTACCTCCATAATAATCTATGACATTTTTATGGAGATGCTATCCCGGTCATGTTTCTTTAAAAAAGGTCGCGTTGCATTGAAGGCACGTGATCAGTAGAAGTTCGATTTGCATTCCAATTACTATTTTCTACGAGCATTGTGTTGAGTGACGACCGTTTTATTGAGTGTCATCGCCGAAACAATCAGTTATCAAATAAGTTATTTTGTAACCACATTCTAATAAGCAGTAAACTGTTTTTATTTTAATTATTTAATTCGATGCAGAGTATGCTAAGTTTTACTAAAATATGAAAATTTGCTTTAAAAAGTCACTTCAGCAAAAATGGTGCTAAATTTCCTCACTGAATAAGGAAGCTAATATTGAACGAATTTATTGCATATGATTCCCTCCGAGATAGATATCTAAAGTTGCGTGTTCATTGTTAATATTATTATAAAAAATTTTTAGTGGCAACTCCTCCTTTGCAGCTTTTGCTCTTGATTTTTGGCGGGAGAAATTCCGTCGTTGCAAAGAAGTCAATCATTAATTGATTCTATTGGTTTATCGATTTTTCAACTGCTGTGGTTTATCTCAGTGTTGGCCGAACCAAGAGGAATTTTAGCCTCCGCCCCACTGTATAATGACGAAAGAGTTGGACGAGGAGCTCCTTGGTGGGTCGTGTGTTAAACCACTACACCCGGCTAACGACTTGTTCAGAAGGAAGCGCGCCAAGGTCCCGCCAGGGATTGGAGTCGGCCGCCGCATTTTTGCGATTTCTTTGAATTATTAAAGGAACCCCCTTTGTCCAGTAGTTACTAATTACCACGCTGCTGGTTGCATGGAAACTCCCTGTGGCTCTGACCCCTGAAATTTTTGAGCTTATGAAGCCCTTTGCTGCGCGCGATGCCATTATATGGCCAAAATTTTAAGGCCCGTAGGAGCCCAATTTGCCCCAGGTCCCACGAGGATCTGGCCGTTTGCTGAAATTCGCCACTCGTGAAACCACTACGAGTTCATGGGTCAACCCCACATGCTTTTTTCCCCCTTGTTTCATTTTAACTCATTGATGGCCTGAACGATTAAAACGGATTTAGAAGATATCGCTCGTAAAAATGCCTATCATCAACTCAAATTTCCAACTTGTAATTTCTTAAACCGATGCGAAGTTTCGTCATTTAAAGATTTCCAATCTTTTATGCGGAACAGTGTGTATTTAACGCTCATCTATCTTCTATATATATAAAGAAGGATGTTTGTGGGTGGGTCTGTTTGTCTGTACGTTTTTTATACAAATCTACAGTTTTATTCCGATCTTGATAAAATTTCGCATACATGACCTTCAAAGCATGAGGAAGGTCACTGTCTACCTCAGATTTCGGAAAAATAATAAATATCGATAAAAAATCGATATTCATGGTTACGGCAAGGTATATTAATGAGAAATATCTCATGACCAACAATGCAAGGCAAAGTTTGTACAACAATAGGTATCAACAATGGTATCAACACGCAATTCACAAACGCTCTGCATGAACCAACAATCAATATCTCATGACTAACAATGAAAGGAAAAGTTTGTGCAAGTGTAATTATCCCGGGCAACGCCGCATACCTCTTCTAGTCTTCTATATATATAAAGAAGGATGTTTGTTTGTGTGTTTTGAATACAAATCTACAGTTTTATTCCGATCTTGATGAAATTTTGCATACTTGACCTTCAAAGCATGAGAAAGGTCACTGTCTACCTCAGATTTCGGAAAAATAATAATTATCGATGAAAAATCAATAGCAGGGCATATTAATGAGAAATATCTCATGACCAACAATGCAAGGCAAAGTTTGTGCAACAATAGGTATCAACAATGGTATCAACACGCAATTCACAAGCACTCTGCACGGACGAAAAATATATATCTCATGACCAAAAATGCAAGGAAAAGATTGTGCAACAATACGTATCAACAACAGTGTCAAAACGCAATGCACCAACACTAGGCAGGGATCAACAATTTATATCTCATGACCACGAATGAAAGGCAAAATTTGTAACAATGCATAGAATTCCTGTTATTCAGGCTTTTCTTAGAAAAGAGAGTTCTTAGTACTTAACAATTTTTTGAAAATTTTTAAAAATGATTAGTAACTGGAGATAATGGAAAGTTAGCAGACTATTGAGAAAGAGTGCAAAGACAACAGAGGAAGCACTCCTTTAGCTCCGTTGTGTATTGAACAACTGGTAAGCATGTCAATAGAAGAATCGGTGATCGCTAGACTACACAAAGAGATGAATGGCCAAGTTTTGATTCAAGACATCGAGAGAAGAAAGGGAATTGCAACAACATCAAGTGTACATCTAAAGTAAGATTACGTGAGTAAGAAATGGCAGTGGCATCCTTGGAGAGGTCCATCCATTGTGAGCCTTTAAAAAAATTTTTTTCAAATGTTTATTAAGTATTTTCACTGTATTAATTTTAAGCGTTTTCATGTGTTTATTTTTAAGATATTTCAAAATTTATTCCAAAAAAAAAGTCCGAGCCACACAGGTGTTTTCACCTAGCTTATTTGGTAGCACAGCAGATCCAAACATTTCCTAAAAATATATTTTGACTATATTCTGTATTTTGGAAACTAAAATGCTGATAATGCGACGACTGAACATAACGAATTATTGATAACGAGCATAAAATGATGATGCAGTGACAGAACATTAATAAGGCAGCGTCTATTGATGAGGCAAAGGAGTCACGCGTGTCGCCTTTGAGCTTCGGTATATCACTTGGACTTCCTGTTTTTCGTATTTTTCGTAGTCCAAGTGATATACCGAAGTGATAGTCCAAGTGATAGTCCCTTTACTCTATGTTGTATTAATTGAGTTATTATTTAACCAATTGGGAGTTATAATTTAATTTTTTGAGATCTATCTCTTTACCAACAAGTGTAATTAACCCGGGCACCGCCGGGTACCTCTGCTAGTTGAAAATATTAACGATCAACTGTATTAATGGAGAGAGCGCCGTGAGCTAAATAAAAGCTAAGCTTTTAAAAATTGCTTAATTTTAAGCAAACGCCTTGTTTGCAGTTTTTAAAAATGTAGTGGTGGTGGATTCTATTTCAACTTACTTTGGACGTTTCTTTCCCTTGTCTCTTTACTTTTGCTCTTTATACGCGTGAGAGAGTCTAAATGTAGGAAGTACATTTTGAAATTCTACCTCGGGTGCCTAAGAATTGAAACTGCGTTAAAATAGATTTTTTTTTTTTTCGATAGGAAAATGTAGAAAGTAGAAGAAGTAGATTGGTCTACTGCGTATTTGTAATGTGATATAAAAACACAGGCTTCAAATAAACGATAAGGTAAAAATATTTAATACCTACGCGTTTCACCATCGACATACGCATGTTGTGAAATCGTACAATTCACGAAATGCCCACCCCCTTTTTGCTCATTTCATGCCTTGTACTGTTCGTGAAATGTGCGGAATTTTTACACATTCATGAAATGTAACAGCGGTTTCTACTCATTTCTACACTTTCTATATTATATGATTATTATATTTGCAATGTAATTAAGTCTTTGAAAAATGGGGGACTCGTCCCCCCACCAGACCCTCCTTCTCACCAACTGATACATTCGCCGTGAAAAGATATGTAGGCATAGTTAAACGCTTACGCTTACGCTTGTCATTTCTTAAAATTACAGATTTAAATTTCAATTTTTATATTCAAATTTTTAAACCTATATAAAAAATGATATTTTTTCAAAATATTAAATTATATTTATAACATGTTTATATATTAGAATATACAAGCTGATATGGCCGGCGTTGCTCGGGCAGCTTGTTTGATGAAATTTTGCAATATCTGAATTTGAACATAAGTATGAAGACATGAAAAATCATTTGAAAAAGCGAAAAGAATTCTTTAAAATGCTTGCACTGGAATTTCGTGTCCGATTGGGTTTGCCCAGGAAAATTCGACATTGCATCCTTAACATTTTAGAATATCAAAGAAAGACTCCTATGAGTAATGAATTAAATCTGTCTATATAAAAAAATATTTCCAAGGTGGATTGAGAGTTGAGAAACTCTGTTTACAGCCTCATCAACATGTAACTGTTTCAGTAGAGTTGTATTCAGTCACAGAGTGTGGAATCATGTGCTTGTTATCAGTTTTAATAGCAAGGGCGCCCCTCTCGCACAATCAGTTGAGATGTTTATCATTTTCTCTAAAGGAAGTTACTGCATTACAAAAATCATATGAAAACTCATTTTTTCTCCAATTATTGGCTCATTAGGGAAAGTACCGTGACCGCACGCCCTAAAAGTTGTATTCTTTTATTTGTTTTAAAATCATTTCTTACATCTCTCCAAAGATTTTAATAAAAAAGAAATAATGATTTTTTTTTTATTTATTTCTTACTTTTTATAATTACTCCCCTTAAAACATGAATCATTAAGGCAAGCATACAGTAATAGCAACACCTCCTAGAGAGAAAGCCAAACAACTGTAAAGTCATACATTGTTACATCATCATACGGAGTCATGTTTAATTCTATTTCTACCAATAATAAGCCCTAAATTATGACTTGACTCCGGATGATGATGAAATTTTCGTGCTCAGGCTTTGAGTAGAAGTAGTGTTGCTAGGAGGTGTTGGTAGTAGCCAATGACGTATATTAAAGCTCGACTCCGAAACCACCTGCAATACTTGAAGTAAATTGGGAAGCTCCGCCGCATGGCCGAAAGTGAGTGAAGATGACGCAATGCACACGGCTAAACATGAGGGTAGCTGATTAATAATTCTTTCATACGCCGATCACGGACTGATAAGTTTATCTTTTCGTTAACTTTGTTTTTGAAGTATTTTATTATATTTTATAAACCATTTTTCGATCATGGTTTCTATTTCAATTTCGTTTCCATCATCTTTCAGTTATATATTTTCATTTCAGTTACGTATTTTTGATTTATGCTTGTGGAAAATGATTCCTGATCCCTTTTCGTGTCTATTCGTACAGTTGTACACAGAACAACTTTGAGGAATGATTTTGAAATAATTATTCCTCGGGCCCAAAATCGTCAAAAACAAAACAGCCAGACAGCTAGCTAATTACTCCACGGCTCACTCCTGCCAACACCTCCTAGAAAGAAAGCCTCACAACTGAAACGTCACATATTGTTACATCATCATAATTCGACCATTGTTGATCGTGTTTCTACCAATAGTAAGCCCTAAATTTGGTCGACTTATGATGATGTAACAATGTACGACTTTTCTGTTGTGAGGCTTTCTTTCTAGGAGGTGTTGCTCCTGCCCAGACTATCATGGCTTCAATTTGCTTCACTTTTGTGGCACTTTTAACAGTAGGATTCGGAGTCTATCTTTAATATACGTCATTGGTAGTAGCCGACGAAAATAAAACCTGTTTCTATCTTGGTTTTTAACAATCAGTCTTTTTTCGTTTGTTTGTAACAATGAAGGTTACATTATTGCTTGGACTAAGATGGTCAGGTGATTTTTCAGTGCCGGGGCCTTTCTTTTTCGTCGGCTACGGCAAGCATTAATTTCCTCAACAATTGTTAACGCAACATACAAACACGAGCAGCAAGCACATGCAAGCAAACAAACAAACCAAGTCTATTTCACAATATGTTGATATATAGATTATTAATAATTAAGTAGCGGAAGAATGGAGCTGTCTGTCCGTCCGTCCCCTTCATAATTTCCGCATTTTTTGAGGTAGAAGGCTGAAATTCAGAATGTAGCTTACTATGGGCATGTACACCTTCGCTATTTAGTTTGGTTTTGATTGATCCATTGGGGTTGGAGTTTCGGGGGCGGAAATTAGAGGGGAGCAAAATGGTTAATTCAGATAAAATGAGACGACTTTAAACACCGCGTATGACCTTGACGGAATGTGATTTGCATGACTCGTCCACTATTCATGGGGATTAGCTTTGTATACACTTGTTGCTGTTATTTGGGACATTTCATGCTGAAACATGGCTTCCAAAATCACAGCTTTTTGGGAAGGGTATATGTTTGGCCTTTCCGACGCTAACTTCAGTCTTTCGTGCATTGTGGAATTATGCAAACGAAATGGTATTGTGGTATCCAAAGCTACTGTGGGTCGAATAGTCAAAAAGAACAAATTGCGACCATCTAATGAACGTGGACGAGCAGAGTAGCAGACCAGAAACAAGCCCCAGCCAACACGCCCAGCTCAGGTGGTCTGAAGTGCTGAAAGAAAATCCCCCCACACAGAGAAGTCTAGCTCAAAGGAAAGGTATTTCACAGGCAACAGTCTCCAGAATAATTCATGACAATCTTGGGCTGGAGCGACGTCATAAAGCGCGCGGTCACAGACTGTCGGCCAGGCACGTGCAGGAACGATTCACCAACACCAGAAAACTGTATGAAAACCATCTTGCAGGTGACCGATGGAAGTGGGTTGTCTCCTTGGATGAAGCTTGGGTGTACCTCGATGACACCAACAAACCCAGGGCAATTTACTATCGCGAAAGAGGGGGCAAGGCCAGGTCCGATTTTGTCCGAAGGTGCAAGGAAAAGTTTTCAAAGGGCTTCATGGTGGTTGCCGGATATTGCTCACGTGGACTGCTCACAATTCGTCGAGTTCCTGGAAACTGTAAAATTAGTGCAGCTTACTTCCAGAGTAATGTAATGGACCACATATATCGGCAGGATATCCCACGTCTGTACCCTGGTGAGCAATCAAAAGTTTGGATCCACATGGACAAGGCATCAAGGAAGATGGAACAGGAGACGGGCATACGAGTTATTTATTCCCTTCTCTCAAGTGCCTGTAAAATCTCCTGACGCATCACCGATGGATTTCTGTGGTTTTGGATTGGGGGGGGGGAGGGGCAATTCATCGAATCTTAAGCGGCGATGTTACACGGTCATGGCTTTTGTTGGTTTTTCCCCCAACTGCGCTGTTCGATTGCCGATTGTCCACCCACTTTGTAGCTGCTTGCCCGTGATATGACTGATGTGTCCAAAGCTTTCAGAAACCGCCCTGTAAATGGCATTAAGTGATGCGTACCATCCGGCACATTATCCTATCTTGGTTATCTGATGATAAAAAAAAAAAAAGATATATCCAGAAATACGTTGTGATCAAGAGTTTCCGGACAACGCTCCAACATGGTCTCAGAATTTACATGTCTATGAGGTGTATAAGGCAATATAAATAGAAAACTGATCCTATCGGCTGATCCTGAAACTATTTTGTGATGACTTTACTGGTGTTGAGGATCGTTGTCTTGTTGAAACGTCCAGGTGAGTGGCAGATTATCGTCAGCACATGGGGATTTGTAAAGCCACTAATCTATTTTACTACGTATTTCATGAATAGGGCCTGTTCCTTGTCTTGAAAAATATCCCCAGACCAAGACATCTCCACCATGTTTAATCGTTGGTTGAATGCATCTTGGATGGAACTCTTCCGATTTAGTACGGCGAATATACTTCCGTCCGTTACTGCTAAACAGATTGAACTTTGATTCATCTGACCACAACACGTTTGTCCACTGCTGAGTGATCCAGTGAAGGTGTTCTTTTGCCAACCTCGCTTTTCTGTTCTTTAGTGACCCAAACGGTTTCTTCCAAACAGGTTAAATTCATTAAGCTGGCGCCTAATGGTTCTTCTACTTATTTGACCAATTCCACTCTTTAATAGTTGAGCTTGAATGTGTCTGGATGTACGATACCGTTCATTTCTCGACAGTCTGTACGTGCGTGGTCTTCCAGATTTTGGACGATTTTTGAAACTTCCTGTTTCATTATAGGGTGAGGTCAAAAACCCTCACCGGTGAGAAGAGTTGGCAGGAATTTCTCACTGGACTAACCGTCTTTTCCTTAGAACAACCGATGAAGCATTGCAGCACTAACTGGCGTTTTCGACCGCGTTAAAATGACGTCACAGTTTTCTCACCGGGATTTATGACCGACCAATCGCTAACTCTTCTCACCGGTTAGTTTTTGACCTCAGTTGAACGGCCTTGATACAAGAAGCTTTGCGATTTTTGAGAAACTCATACTATATTATACAATTATGTTGGGGAAAATTTCTAGACTAATATTATTATATTTCCATGTGACCTTTTCATTGCTTTTAATTTTTTAAGTTATATGTTACCACGTTCCACATTTCACCTTACTTGGCTTCTGAAGATGAGTGTAATCACTCGAAAACGTTAAAGCATGTGTTTTTGTAATTTGGAACTTATTCATAATGGATATTTCTCAGGATCAATCAGAACTGTTCCTGGAGAAATCATTTTCCACTTCGACTATTCGAGTTCTACTGTGCATTGTCTTCCTTCAACGTTTTGTGTACTCTGCATTTTTGGAAGAGTCGGACTGATTGTTCTCCGAACACTTAAGACTTTGTTGGAAATGAATTGATTGTCGCCCATTAGGAAATTATTTTCTTAATTGTAAATTATTTTGATTAAATAAATGCCACCTTTCTTTGTGGTTAAGTTCCTTTGGAAATAGGGAAGGGGTAGAGTAGTTTTGTTTTTTTTATATTATTTTTATTTTTTCTGTTTTCATTTATTTGTTGGGACTTTTCTCAATTTTGTAAATAAATTGATTGTGGAAATATAATAATATTAAACTCATACCATCATCGTATAGCTCTTTGATACGTCGAGTTTCAGGGCTTAAAGTTGCCCGCTTAGGTATCTTTAAAAAGCACCGATAACAATTAGAAGTAATATTAATAAACCATTAAGGAATGACATAACCAAGTACCGAAAGATTAAACTAAACCATTCGCGGAACTATATATTTAAGCCGCCCTCTGTTAACATTGGAAGTTTCTAATGGACCATAATGATACCATTAAACCACGTACCTTGGAACCAATTTCGACTATCATTAATTTTACGTTATATTCATTCATGACACCTCATTCCAAGTCGTTTGATATATTACAAACGACTAAAATGGTTCCACTATGAAAGTTCCAATGAACCATAATGGTTCCACTAAACCAGATTACTTGAAACCAATTACGACTATCGTTAATTGTACGTTATATTCGTTCA
>JAHWFO010011445.1:288714-312514 GCA_023313115.1 Rhysida immarginata
CTATCTCGTCATTACGATTTGTTTGATATATTACTTAATATATCTCTTCATTGAAAATTGCTAGGTGGGGTCGTGAAGGTACCATTTGTGCACGTGCCAATGAACCGATTTTGATAGCATTTGTAATTTGTTCGTGCCATGAACCATATTCATCGACTGACGAAAACAGATTTTGAAAATCTTTCATAGCCTCGGAGGAGTTAGAGTTACAGACAGACAGACGGACACGTTTCCCCACACTGATAGCATAAAGCACCTTTCGGTACTTAATAATCATTGTGATTCTTCTTTTTTCTTTTTTTTTTTTCTTTACCTTAGATGAGGCATTCCGGAGAATTTCTGTTTAAAACCAGGTGGTTTCTAAACTTTTGACCAGACAGGTTCTAACATGCGTCCGGTTCGAACTGATTAGCCGGATACTGACTGAGCGAGCAGCCTATGCTCGGCCGCTCAGGACGTGCCTCGCCCGAGCCATGTCGAGTCGGTTTTTGTCGATGCTCAAAGGCGCCCCAGAACGAATGCCTCGCGCACTCAAGACGGTTCTCTCTTGCCTCGCTCGCTCGTGCTTTGGAGAAAGAGAAGGTTTTAAAGCTCATCGAATTATATGGACTTTGGGATTCACAATGCGATATGGGATATACAAATAGAGGGCTAAGGGAAGACGCAATAGAGAAGTATAAGCCAGGAAATGAACTGAGAGTAATAAAATGTGTTTCTTTCTTAAGTATTGTGGCATTTACAAGTGAGTAGAGTGTTTCAAATTCAATCTCGGACATCCGTGTAAAATTGTTTTTCTTCATCAAAACACAATTCTTCAAATCATTTCTTCCCATGTTGCAATCTGTATTCATAGATTTTTCCCACCCAAAAGCACTTAGATTTATTTCTTCTTTTTCTTTACAAGATGAACTAATATAAACGCAGAAGCTGCAACGGCTGTCCATCCGTATGTGTGGTCTGAACTGAGAGTAATAAAATGCTCGGCCGGCTTGTGGCTCGCGCTTGCCTCGCGAGGCAACCGTTTGGGCAGTTTTCTTGAAACCGAGGCTATTATACCTGATTTCTAAATATGCAAATAACTTTGTATGCTTTTAATAGCTTCCACATTTTCTGCGGGAGAGAAGTTAATACATGATTCACGATACAATTATTTATCTTTCTTAAGACTGGTTCTAAACTTTTGGCCACCACTGTATATCTTGTATGGCAGAAAACCGGCTACACTGGAGGCCCTTTTGCTCTAAAGAAAGAAATAGTCTTGTGGAACAATCCCACAGGACACTTTGGCCAACGTTCTCTCAAGTAGAAGTTCGCCGTACTAATAAGTGTCTGGCAAATAGAGAGTCGGTTTTTCAGGCATTTCTATTCTACTTTTTGAAAATACTGAATCCCAAGTCAGAATTTTTAAAATCCAAAATTTTTTTGCGAACCCACAGACACACAGACTCATACGAGGAGATATCAAAAAGTAACGCCATTTATTTTTATAAAAAAAAATGTAAAACAATTAAGTGCAGCTAAAACTACCGGGTGGGCAAGAAATAACGTGAGGTGTTCAGAGCTCGCTAGCGGGAATTCTATTAGGCCAAATGCAGTACATTTTGGTGTATATACTTAGTGGAACATGCAGTTTCGATTTCTGCAAAAAAAAAAAAAAAGTACCAAAAGTGGCCATAGGGGGCGCTTATTTCAAGAAAACAATGAATACTTAATTGTCAAATGAACAAATACCGTACAAACCAACTTTAGTAACAACAATAAACAATGTTTTATTTTTAATTCCAAATGTGTTTCAATATGAGCACCAGTGTGCTGTTCCAATAGCTGCATGCGGTACACGACATTTTCTACGGCAGCTCGCAGCATATCTGCATTAATTAGTCTGATATGTAACGTTATTTGATCCTTTAAGGTTGAGAGGTCAGGAACATGTGCTTGACACACAAGGCTTTTCAAATATCCCCATAACCAAAAATCACAAGGGTTGAGATCAGGCGATCTGGGTGGCCATACCATGGGAAATGCACGACTAATTATTCTGTTGTCTGAAAAACGTTCTCGCAAGATCTGCTGCACCTGACGTCCGATGTGCGGTGGCGCACCATCCTGCATAAAAATGGTAGTATCCAGACAACCCTTTTCCTGCAATCGTGGTATCACAAAATTCTCAAGCATATCGGCATACCTGGCAGAATTGACGGAACAAGTCACCGGTCCACGGGGACGGATTTCTTCAAAAAAGTACGGGCCGATGATGAAAGAAGCAATAAAGCCGCACCATACTGTTAGTTTCGGTGAATGCATAGGAGTTGGCAGACACACTTGTGGATTTGATGCAGCCAAATACGGCAGTTGTGGGTATTGATATCACCATTCAAATAAAACTGTGCCTCATCACTCCATAAAATTTGCCATGGCCATGCATCATCCACTTCCATAAGTGCTAAAAATCTCAACGAAAAGTCAGTTCGGGTACGTTCATCTCCAGGAAGCAATTGTTGAACAGGTGTGAGCGAGTTTATAGGGATAAAATATCAATATCTTATGCAATATTTTCCTCACCGTCGAATATGGGATATCTGTTTGGCGTGCTATTGCGTGTGCACTGCTGGTACCCTCACAGTGTTCCACAACAGCAGTTGCAACTTCTTCAACGTGTTGCTGCCTGATTCGTTTGCGTCCCCGGCCTGGTTGCACTCCTAGAGTTCCGGTAGATTCAAATCGTTCAATCATTTTCCGTAAGTTAGTTATGCTCATCGGTCCTCTTCGTAACGTTTTCAATCGCCGGAATTCACGAAGGGCAGCACTTGCATTGTCGCTCTTCTGATAAAACAACTTGACTAATAACGCCCGGTCAGGCAGAGTAAGCGTCATCGTCAGGCCATTCGTTCGTGAATGATGGGAAATCCTCAGCCTTGCCTTTTATTGTCATGATTGCTCAACACGGAACGCGCTTATGCAAATGTATTCATTGTTTTCTTGAAATAAGCGCCCCCTATGGCGACTTTTGGTACTTTTTTTTTTTATTTTGCAGAAATCGAAACTGCATGTTCCACTAAGTATATACACCAAAATGTACTGCATTTGGCCTAATAGAATTCCCGCTAGCGAGCTCTGAACACCTCACGTTATTTCTTGCCCACCCGGTACTTTTCCACCTATGTGATTTAGGCATTTATTCCAATGCTGGACCAGTATCAGATTACCCTCCTCATAGAACTCCGGCGCACGGCAGATTTGACTTCCGTGTCTGTCTCAAACCTCTGACCACCCAGAAATCTCTTCATGGGACCAAACAAGTGGTAGTCCGAGGGCGCTAAGTCCGGAACCTCTTAACCGAAACGACGTTGGTCATAATCACGCGTGCGTTGTCATGAAGAAGTCGAACATCGTTTCCTCTTACTGGTCGCTCATCCCGAATAGCATTTACTGCTTTGGTTGTGTTGTTAATGTCCTCGATAATGCCTGGTGTTGCCGCTGACGCAGGCCGCACAGAACGCTGTTTATTGGCAAGTCTAACTCTTCCTTCTCGAAACATTTTACACCATTTGCACACATTGGAATAGTCCAGGCAGTCGGCACCGTAAACTTCTACCATTTCAGCGGGTTTCTTACCTTTTACGAAAAGAAACCTTATAATAGCTCGCTGTTCTTCCACTGTAGACGATGTGATAGCGGCGGCCATTTTTTAAACGACTGGTAAGTATGTAGTGCGCGTTCGCAGAAACAATTCGTGTTATGCACGTATTCGGCCTTCTTTTTGGTTATGTTAACTTTTGCACAGCGACTATATTTCCTCCGTAAAAAAATAAATGGCGTTACTTTCTGATATCCCCTCGTATTTCTTGTAAATACCCTTGCAACATTATAAAAACATGCTGCTCGATGCTGGAGGCGGAAACCCCAATTCTACCCCTGGTCGTAAGCTTGGGAAGGTATTCGCCACACGTTAATATTCCAATTCCAGTGGGTTAGTAGCAGCTTGAAGCTCGATTCATATTATAGTCCTCCATTGATCGCTAGTCCACGATTCATGAGTGTTGCATTAATATCGGTCACTAGTGGTTTGGCAATTGTAGCTCGCCCGTGAATTTTTTGTTTGATACGCAAACTTCTAGATGACAGTCCGATTCTTGCCACACTCGTGCTAGCATAGCCTGATCGATTGAGTCGACCACGTTCCCTATTCGCTAGAGGCTGGAAATAGAGGTACAAACATCTTGTCCTTCACATACCCCCAAAGGAAAAAATCGATAGGAAGTCCTGGAGGCCACAACATGGTGTGCACATCAATCGACCAGTAAGGCCAATCCAGGGGGCAGCCGTAGCCCAGTTGTCTCGCCTTGCTCAATGCAGTGGTGGAGTTAAGCAACCTTGGGCGCGGCTAATCACAGGTTGGGTGACCACCTGGAAATTTCCATCTCCCCCCGTGCTTCGGAGAGCACGTAAAGCCGTCGGTCCCGGCTGCTGCGACCATCATACAGCAGTCGTTAAGATATAGGGATGGTGCAAAACTCCCTCGAAGGAGTAAGTTTTGTGTGTTCCAGGTAAGGCCAATCCAGCGTTTGGAAGAAACTGATTGAAACATGTTGCTCCAAAATGTCATTTGGTACCTCTTCTTTCAACTGCGGCAACAACCACTCGAACAGCATGTCGAGCTAGATGAAGAAAGGGCCAAACACTGCGCTGGTTGGCTATGGCGCAGAAACAAACGTTTATCTTCGGAGAATCGGGTTCATGTTCCAGTGTGGCATGCGGATTTTCCGTGCTCTAAAATCAGACTGTTCACTTTGCCACATCAGTGAAATGTGACTTCGTCTGTCCGCGAAACTACCCACCTCTAGCTATGCTTGCAAATCCACGCAGAACTCTCACCGTGTGAAATTTGTAAGGCTTGAACTGTGTAATATGGGCCAAACTGTTGCTTGCGGCCAAGGTCGGCTCAAGAAAAAGCGGGATCGGGTGCAAAATAATCGTACTGGGTCAATTTTTAAAAATGTTTGTATCGCACCGCTCTCGGGCCGGCCCTGCTTCTCTGCTGGCACGATAAATTGACTTGCTGGGGCTTCATGAGTAAGTCGCAGGACTGTTTACCATCATTTCGTTTTCGATCGATAGATGGACGTCCTGTGCTTTTTCCCTTGCATAAGTGGCCAGTCTCCTCAAGCTGTTTCACCCGCCTTGTGATGTTGTGCTTCTTTCGCAAATTGGGTGGACTGATGAAGTTGTTGCTTCTTCTATTATACAATAAGCTTCTTCTTTCGCTGATGTCGCCGTTATGAATAAAAGTGCCTCTAGTGAATATTCTGGAAATGGCGGACTTTTCAGTGTTGCCAAATGAAATTAGGAATGTTAACCTTTCATGTTATTTCGGTTTTTGGAAATAAATTCATTAGAACGGTCCCTGTTGTTAGGTTCCTTATTGTACCATTCATTTGGACTTTTCCCTCTATTTATAGTAATAAATTTTAAAATAAAGAGCAAAAATATGTGTTCAACATGTTAGCCCATATATTTGAGACGGGCCTGTAGCTGCTAGCAACGTTGAGGGTGACGAGTTCGAGTCCCGATCGATCCTATCGCTGCATCACGATCTCTTCACATTGATTCCATCTTAGGCAACAATAAAAACAACACTATCATTACTATTACTCTCCTCCTCCTCCTGCTACCGGTATCTTGTTTGCTAACAGTCTTAAACTTCTCTCTTTTTTTTGTGGCTCTGTAGGTTTTTTCCCCTTCCTCTCCTCCCTCCCACCCCTTCATTTCACGTGTTTGCCATTACTGTGTCTTACAGTCTCCTCTTTCTCATTGTTGTTCGCTTTTCTTTTCTTATTGTTTAGTCGCTCTCTCTTTTCTCGTCGCTCGTTCGTTCTCTCTCTCTCTCTCTCTCTCTCTCTCTCTCTTTCTCTCTCTCTCTCTCTCTGTCTCTTCTCGTTGGCATTTGCCTCCGTTTGACAAGTGGGGGCGCTGCAGTCATTAGTTGCAACCACGTGAGGCTTCCATTTTCATTTCGATGGTTACCGTGGTAACGGGGAAGTCGTGGACAGATGTGTGACGCCGTTGGTTCAAAGCGGGTCTACCTCATGTCCCGAGCCAGGGGAAAGGGTTCGCCACCCGGATTGTTGGATTGCCTAAAGATCTTGATTCTTTTTAATAATTGAACTCTCATCTAGTCCTAAAAAGAGCTATGGAGAGAGAGGGAAAAAGAGAAGGAAACTCTTCACATTGACTTTTTTCCTTTCTTTTCCTTTTCGCCCTACACTGAAGTGAACAGTAAAAAATGCTGGTGAGCGCCTCCCTCCTGGAAATGGTGGTGATGATGATGATGATGGTGATGATGATGACGATGGTGGTGGTGATGATTAACCCGTAGTGCTTTGCGACAATTAGCGCGTGAATTTGTACCTAGACGTCGTCACGCGGTGATATCCGAGGTCCCTTGGGGTTTAAATAGTTTAGAAAGCCGAAACCTCTCTGCACCCGGAACGTAATAAATTGTTTTTGTTTTCCTTCGGTGGATCGTAATGAAGCGTAAAGATACCAATAAGAGCGAAGAAGATAAAGGAACAAAAAAAAAACCCACACTGCTGCGTTCATTGTTTATATCAGTGCTCAAATGAAAAAGGCGAAGAGCGCTATTGCGAAATTTTCGATATTGATAAGGGTTATTTATCGAGGTTTAATTAAATTAATTTGGAATTGGATATATCCTTCTATAGAGAAAGTTAAAAAGGGCACAAGGGTGAAGTAACTAGTCTTAACCAGTTGTTTAATTATATGGCCCATACTCTCCCCACTTTTAGAATCTTCCCTCAAAGCCATTACGTGTCGTGTCGTCCCTTTATCGTAAACAATTTAATAAAAGAAAGTATTATCAACATTTCTCTTAAGTACCATCCAACTGCAAGTGACGGGACACTTAGGTTAGTAGCGGTGGTTTTCAGGGAAAAGACTGGTGCAGTTTTGAAGTGATAGGGGCATTTTGGGAGAGAAGAAACAGACTGTGCCTTTCTAAAGACTCCTAGCATGAACTCTATAGATTAGATTAATTAGAGCATTTGGTAAAAACAAAACCTCTAATCCACAAGGAGAAAAATCGAAATACTGGATTCGTACTTCGGGTACAAGATACCCACCCATCCTCAACGGTGAAAGAGCAGCAAAAGTTAAAAAAAAAAATTGTCTTTCACCGCCGCTGAAGATGGGTACCTGGACCCGGTATTTCAATTTTTCTCCTTGTGGATTAGAGGTTGTTTCACTTTTTGATTGTTCCATTCGCTTAGTTTTCGTTAAATGGTCAATGGAAATTCAGCACTTTGAATATGGCATGAGTGGTATAACGGTGAGTATGTATTTTATTAATGTTCTTGTTTTTTTTTAATCATTGTTAGATGTTAGAAAAAGGGGAAGGATAAATTCCGCGACCAGGCGACTTGAACCAGAGACCGCGACTTTCGCTGTCTTGTGACTTCATGGGGAAACGATTTAGCATTTTGCGGTTCTCTGATTGGTTAGAGCAGTTACAGCGGAAGTCGAGTCCAGGTCGCGGAATTTTTTATTTATGAAATGGTTGAAGAATTTTCTTCAGTGTCTTCACTTCTTTTTGAGCTTTGTTAGGTGAAGACTAAACTACACCCACTCACCAAAAGTCATGGCACACCCGGTTCCCTGTCCGTAATGAGACAGATCCCGCTGCTTACATTCTCGGAATGCAGGTGCACAGAAATTGTAAGCTATCCGCCGAGGTGCACAGAAATTGAACGGGGGATGATCGTTGGTGCCAGACGGATGGGTGCCTCAATATCAGATGTAGCCAACAGCCTGCAATTTTCCCGCACAACCTTTGCAAGGGTCTATCGAGAGTACACCCAATGAGGGGTTACAACCCATGTCGGACAGCGCACGGGCCGCCCACGCCTTATTGATGCCAGAGGTGTTCGCTTACAACTGCTGACCGAAGGGCGACAGCGGGCCAAATCACCATGCGGTACAACCAGGGACATCCCACAACTGTGTCCGTGACGACAACTTGGCAGCTGCAGGCTTTGGGAGCAGGAGGCCACGACGGGTGCCACTCTCGACAGCTGCACATCGTCGGCAGCGCCTAGACTGGGCCAACCAACATCGGGTTGCCTGGTCCGACGAGTCACGGTTTCAGCTGTATCGGGCCGATGGTCATGTCCGTGTCTGGCGCAGGCCACACGAAGCCACGGACCCCACTTGTCAGGTGGGGACCACTCCGGCAGGCGGAGGCTCCATACTGGCATGCAATGGGTCCATTGGTGCATCTGACATCCACTCTGCGTGCTACTTCCTACCAAGGTCTCGCCGAAACTTTCCTAAAACTCGTCCGAGTCTGCGCATGGCGTCACTGCAACCGAGAAAGCCATTCACTAGCATGTCTAAAGGGTACTCAATATATCCATCAGATGACTTACTCATTCCATTAAAGAAATGCAATGTTATATTTGAAATTTTTGTCGGCAAGGGGATTAAGAAAGATGAAAATATTATTTCTATTGTTAGTAATCTTGCTTATATATTCGATTTAGAATTAGAGAGTTGGTCGGATGTGAATAGAAAGAAAAAGGAAAAGAAAATAAATAAGTTACTAATTGAAATATTTACAGAGGAATGTTTACATTATTCATTTTTTCTTTATTTAAATCTTGTACCATTTTCTTCATAATAAGCATAAATTTGAAATTCGAAACTGGTTTATTTTCCTTTCTCTAATAAATAATTAGGTCTTAACAAAACTGGCAGTGCTAACACGCACGTACGCAATTGTCTACTATCTAACGGTGGCAATGACGTCAGACCACGTGACTGGGACCTGCGCATGGCGAGTGAGACCTTGTTACACAGACCTTGCTTCCTACGTCGATCTGCTTGGGGACCACCTGCACCCCCTTCATGAACTGTTTTTACCCCGCGGGCAACGGCATCTTCTAGCAAGATAATGCGTCTCCACACGTGGCCCTTGTGACACGGACGAGGACGACGAGGATTTTTCAGGGGGAAATCCTGAGATGACGCACTTCCTTCGGAAGGGAAGTAAAGCCGTTGGTCCCGTGTAGTCGTTTGCCGGCTGCACGTTAAAGAACCCTTGCGAGGCAAAATTTGCGGCCCCTGTAACGCCATCCCCTGAAATGACCATAGCAGTTGAAAAGGACGTTAATACCAAACAAACCAACCAACCAACCAACCTTGGGACACGGCAGTGGCTGGAGGAACATGCTACCGACTTCACGACAATGATTTGGCCTACACGTTCCCCAGATTGCAATCCCATTGAACATTTGTAGGACGTCATCGAACGATCTGTCAGGTCGTCACCACCACAACTGGTAAATGGAGTGCAGTGGAGGCGGCATGGCTTGCAGTGCCTGTGGATGTGTTCTGGGGACTGGTAGACTCTCTTTCACGACGGGTCGTCGCCGTTATCCGGGCCAGAGGGGGCCCAACACGTTATTAGGCAGGTGTGCCATGACTTTCGGTGAGTGAGTAGTGTATTTGCATTTTCCGTTTTGGCGCTTCAGCCGGCTCTTAATAATTACAGCGTAATGCGAAAGCGCGTTAAACAAAAAAAAGTTTTATTTTATTTAAGCATTTGTTACTAATTCGGGAATTCGCTTACTTAAATGAACGTTGGAGCTCTGAATGCTTTTTAAGAAAATGACTTATAGCGTACGAAATATCAGGGGTACTCACGCAAGGTGTACTGTAAAGCTCGTTGCGCGTCATTAATCCGGATTGTCGAGCTTCCCCTCCCTCCCCCCAACAACAACGCCCGTATCGTTGTTTCGTGCGTCCAATGAAAGAAAACTACTCCAGATGAGTTATTGTTGTTGTCCTGTCCTGTTGTTATTATTATTATTTGATGGAGTTTTAAATGGAGGTGAAAATGGCATCTTTTATTCGTCTCGAGGAGAAAACGTTCTTCGGGCGGGACTTTTTGCCGAACGCCTTCGAGTGATGTTTGAAGGAAAAGAACTTGTGTGTGATTTGTTGTTGTCCCTCTTTTTTTTCTCTCTCTCTTTCTCTCTCTTCTTCTTTTTCTCTTCTTTTTCCTATCCTACCCCCCTTTGCCTTCTTTTTATTTTTATTTTTTTCCCCCTTCTCGTGCTTCCTTTCTAGTGCGCATGCGGTCTTTGGCGCCGGAAGCGCGTCATCAGGAGCGAAAAGCCCCGCATGTGGGAGCGCCTTGATTTGAAATCGTGTTAAAGGAAAATTCAAATGCGGACGAGTGGAATTGGATCGATTTTTGTGTCACTCGGGCGCTGCGCGTGTGTGTGTGTGTGTGGGACAGACAGAGGAGGAGAGTGCAAGAGAGAGAGAGTGAGTAAAACGGAGGAGGGGGGAAAACTTCAGTTCGGGTCATTTGGAGTTCGATCCGGGATAAGACTGTTTGGAGGGCATATTGTAGTTGTTTTTTTTTTAATTTTTAAGTGGGTTTGAGCTGTTTAATTATGCAAACGAATGAAATCATTTTAAGCAAGCGAGAGAATTTTTATTGTTAATAAAGAATGAACTGTTGGTTTATATAAACGTCTTAATTACATTGGTTTCTTTTTCAGGAGGTCCCACCCACCCTTTGTTACGGAGCCCAGTGTTGAGAGGATTCGTTCACTGAAGCCGCCTGCCTACCTACCTACCTACCTTTGCTGGTAATGGATTAAGTCCTTACTAAGCCGATAGTTGTATTAGTTAACATTTAACGATTCATATAAAGGAATAAGAATAGTTTGCTACTGTAATGATCTGCACCGGTTTAGGATTTTGTGTTTCCTTATTTTATTCTATTTGCGATTTGTCTGATTTGTTTGTGTCCGTGGAATGCTTCAAGTTAGAACAACTCTGCTGGACTGGGCGTGTCCTAGATTTAAATTTCCAATTTGACTTGTTTGATATTGTTGGAAAGCAAAACGGACAATGAATGTCTAGCAATTGGACATGTCCAGTCCAGAAGAGTGTATACAATTCAACAACGACTCAATAGTAATTCCATTAATTCTCTGTGTGTGTGTGTGTGTGTGTGTATAGCAGCAACAAGTGATTCGGCTCAATAATTGTTTACTTTGAATGATGCTAAAAAGGGGGCAATCTTACTTAATTAATCTGAATACACAAACAAATTTGAGTAATAATTTCGTAGCAGGTGGATGATGGGTCGATTCAAATAAACAACAAAGAATTTATTTTCCTAAACGGAAATGGACTAGTTCTAACAACAACAACAACAAAAAAAAAATTGTTCGAAAAACCTTGATTTGAACTTTTTTAATGGTAAGTTTTTCAACAACAGGATAGGCCATCGATATAAAGGAAGAAAGAAACCCAAAAATGCTTATGACTGTTTTCCAGAAAGCAGAAAGACATTTGCCAACAAGCTTACTATCCAGTTGTTGTGGCATCATATTGTGTTTTGCTCATTGTAAAGGAAAACAAATGCAACAACTTGTTTTGGTGGCTGCTCACTTAGTTTCTTCTCAAAAAGCTAAATATTGTAAAAGAAACTTGGACGATTGGGTTAAGTTGAATGCTCTCAGAACAACAGTAGGCTCACTCACTCACTCACTCACTCACTCACTTAGTGCCTGCTGCCGCCGCCGTCTAGTTTTCTCCACCAAACAGGAACTGACGAGAGAACTATTGCACTCATAATAAAGTGAAAGGGAATTTTTGAAGGCGTTTGAGTGGAGCTAATTTTTTGCTGTTAATTTTTCAAAAGGATTTGTTTGTGAAGAGAATTTGCAATGGACGCCGCTTTAAATCCACTTAATGCTACGTTACGACTGGATTTGCTCTCCTCCACTTGTTTGGGAGGAAACACTGCGAGCAAGAAATATCATAAGGTTCCTGGAATTTGGACTAAAAGTTCAGAGTTGAAGGACAAAGGAACGGGAAAAGGGGCGAAGGGAGGGGGAAGTTAAAAAAAAAAAAAAGTAGTTGGGACAGGGTTGTTGGTTGACGGGTGACATCTTGCACGAGCTCTGGTGGTCTTTTTTTTTTTGTTTTTTTTTGGTTTTTTTTGTTTTTTTTTTTTTCTTTTGTTGAAAAGTTTTCTTGGGTGGGAGTGAGTGTGTTTTGTTTGTGGAACGCAACAAGAGGGCTGAATCTGTTTGTCGCGTAGGAAAGTGTCCCAAGACGACCTCTTCGCTGTAACGAGGGGTTCCCGTTCTGCCTGTGTTCGTATCCGGTCGCGGGGCAAAGGACGGAAGTAGCGGCCGTCTCTCCTCGTGCGAGCAAAGATAAGGCTCGTGCTGCCTGGGGAGGGGATCGCGCGCACAGATCGGCTGCACACACATACGTACACACACGCACAGACTCGCACACATATCCAAGTCGACTCCTCCGCTCGTTCGTTCGCTCGCGCTCAGACTGTTCACCCCCGTTATAAGAGAGAGCCCTTGACTAGGCACCCGAGAAGCCGTTGGTTTGTAGCGAGGTCGGCTGACATCAGCTCCGTGACCAGCATTGCTCAGCAGTGAACGAAAAGGAGGCGGTAGAGAGAGAGAGAGAGAGAGAGAGTAAAGAGGGGGTGGTGGTGGTGGTGGTGGGGGGGAGGGGGGGGGGTTACGAGGAGAGGGTAGTCAGAAGGGCTGTATTTGGGCCGAAGGAACGCGCGTGGCAAGGCGGTTTCCGAGCATGGGGTCCCCCAGAAGAGAGTGGGATTTTTAGAGTGGGATGACGTCGTTTGTCCCGCGGTGGTAGGGTCCGCTCGGTGTCGTCGTTGTCGTTTGTGAACACCCCCTCGTCGTGGCGCCGTCATATGGATCGCTCCGGTCTCGTTGGCGCTCGCGCCTAGGTGGCAGGCAGGCCGGGGCTGATTGGAGAAACGAGAGCGAACGAAAGAAAGAGAAGGAAGTGGAGCGAGCGAAACCGAGCGAGGTAGAGGAGAGTGAAGAAGGAAGAGGGGGAAGGGCGTTTTCATTTTATTCCTGCACGGGACAGCAGCTGCTGCGAGAGCCGAGAGCCGACCGACCCGGCTGCCTCATCGATTGGCTGCTGCCAAACGAAGAACTTTCATCCCGCCAACGCCGATAACCTAATTAGCGCTCGGGACCCCGATGCGAGCAGACGAAGCTTCGACACAGACAGAGGCCCGTCGAAGGAGAGCAACTAGCGCACGGACGACCCAGCCGTCGTCACCTGTGACGAAATAAACAAGCGCGCCTCCACTGAAGCCTTTAGAGTAGAAGAATACTACTGCTGTTGCTGCTGCTGAAAGTAGTAACAGTTACTTAGTAGTTCGTTAGTGACAGTGCAGTGACAAAACAGTAGCTGCGAATAAGAGACTGCCTGTCGGTTGCGTGGACTTGTCCTGCGAAGGGAATCTGTTGCCCATCACCGGGCAGTGGCAACCTAAGCGAGAGCTGTGCCGTCTCCGCGAGCCCTACGCGAGGCGGCCGGCCGGGCTGCCGGCGCGTGTGTGACCCGACGCCGCTGCTGTTGTTGCTGCGGTCCTCCGGGCGCCGAAGCGGAACTGGCTCCCCGGCAACGCGGCGCAGCGGCGCCTTCCTCGGCCGCTTCGACGACGCGCCGCCCGGGATCCGCGCGCCCCGCGTGTAAGCTATCGTCGCTGGCGTGCAGCACGTCGTCGTCGTCCCTGTTGACCGGTGGCGGCGGTGGCGCAGGAGGAGGAGCAGGGAGCGGCGCGGGAGCATCAGGAGGAGGCACACGGCAGCGGGACTCGCGTGCGCGGGCCATTGCCGCTGCCGCCCGATCGAGGGCCGGAGCCCGCGCTGCTGCTGCCACGAACGCGGCGACGACAACGACGACGACGACGACGACGAGCCCAGCACCGTCCCTGATGGCGCGTCGGGCCGCGGCCGTGCGATTCCTGACCAGCTCCAGACGACGGGCCGCTTTGCACGGCGAGGCCCCGCGACGTATCAAGAAAGAGACGCCTCCGCCCCCGTCGTCGTCGTCGACGACCGAGCAACAACAGCCGACGACTACGACAAGCACGTCGTCGTCGACCACGAAACAAGGTGGGTCCCGGCGAGAGATGTTTGACTCGTTCCACACGTGGGCCCTCAAGACGTACGGCGACAGCGCCAAGACGAAGACTGTCACGCGAAAGAAGTACGCCCGCATCATGAAGATACTCAAGGGCGAAGAACAGAACAGCGCCGAAAATTCAAAGTTCCGGTTCTGGGTGAAGGCCAAAGGATTCCGCATAGGCCCGCCGATCGAGGCCGTGTCCAACCACCGCGCCGACCAGGTCCTCTACGTGCCTTGCGTTCAGACTAAGGTAAACACCCTTTTTTCACACTCTGCCACCTTTGTTTTTTTTTGCTTTATTGTTTTGTTCATCTTGTTTTACAAAAATTTCAATTTAAAAAAAGAAAAACGCCTTTCTAGAAATTCCTTATCAAGAAAAATTTCCCATTTCCCGTGTAGCGTTCATTTGTTCTCCTTTCACTTCCGTCGCAAAACTTTAATCATTAAAAGCAGTCAGCTCTAATCAGTGCTTGCTTTCATTCTTTAATTGAAAAATCCTATTTGCACGCTCTCTTTTTCACTCACTCACTGACTACTCAATACTATTATTATTATTCCACTTGTAGTTGAGAGAGAGAAACCTCCTTCTTTTGTCTTGCAAAACAAAAACAACAAACCCTCGAAAAACTTGCATTTCGTCCTGGGACGATTATTAAAATTGATGACGTTTTTCTTCTCCTTTGAATTTTTGCCGAACGACGGGCGCTGCTGCGCACGCGCTCAAACCGTGGTGGCCTCGCCGCCGCGCACACTGATTACATGCGGCGGTGGGCGTCTGCTCGAAACCCTCGCTACTACGAATCCGTTGCCAAAGCGGATGCCGCTTTTCCGTTACTTGGAAGTGTTTGTTCCCGAAAACTCTCTCGCATGGAAACGAAGAAAGAGAAAGCCGACACCCAGTAAGCTAAGCTTTTCGTTTAGTCACTACTCAAAAATGGTGCTGCTCGGTATTCTCAACTTTTACAACGGCAGGAGTCGTCATCCATCGTGGCCCTTTCTATTTGTTTACTCTGCGGTCCAAATGTAAAAGGGGCGAGTCGCATTAACGAGGGTTTAAAACCGTAGAGTGTGTGTCTACCGGAGTCGCCACCAGATGAACGAGAGTGGCCTGCAGCTGCGGCCGGTGCATCGCCGTGGCACCAGCTGTGGGCCCATCTGACCCCAGGTGAGGGATAGACACTCGAGGAACGAGAGACCACAACAGTTAGGAGGAGGAGGAGGGGATAAAATAGGAGGTTGGCAAGGACTGGGTTGGTTTAACTTTTGTCATATTTCGCGGAGTTTTCCTCTCTCTCTCTCTCTCTCTCTCTCTGTTTGTTTTTTAAATTATTCCTTCATGGTGGGTGGGTGGGTGGGTGGGAGGCTCCGTGCGAGGAATTTATGTCCAATTCACTTTCGTTTGGTTATCCACAATTCGGTGCTACTTGTTAATAAACGCCTTTTCACTTTGCCAACCATTTCTGTGCGGTCAACATTGCTGGGGGTTGGAAGTGAAAAGAAATCTTTCAACAGTTGTTGGGTTATTATACTTTGTTTACGATTAATGAAAGTTCTTGTTAATAGCCTGCACACAAGTTTTTACTTACTAAACAGAATGCCATGTAGTTTTTTACATGCTCATCGTCGTTCGTCTCCCTTTTTGTCCCGAATGGAACGAGCGCATCCTACTTCCTGACTGTGACGCACGCACGATATGGAACCACCAAGTAGTTATATAGGCGCCTTTCGTCGGCCGACTCTGTTTTCTTTTTCCTTTCGGCTTCTTCCCTTTCGTTTGAAAGTTTTCGGTGAAAATCTAAAGATGAGGTGGAGAGGGTGAGCTCAAAAGTTTTATATTTAGCGACGCTGCTACGTCTTAAAAGAGGCTTCTGACCAACCACCGGCCAGACGCGACGCGTTTCTTTTCTTTCCTCACTCATTCTTCCCCCCCCCCCCTCTCCTCCTCCTCCTCCTCCTCCTCCTTCTTCGACCGATGCACCACGTACTTCAGAAGTGTTCGTCTTCTGCGCTCTCTGAACCGCGGCCTTTATCTCGTGACCACGTGACCGAAACCTAGCAGAGATCCCTCGGTTTAACGAAGTCACGTGATTTCTTGTCTGCTAACCATCGAGTTAGGAACGATTATGCCGGAAGTCGGGTTTCCCTATCCTCCCCACGCCTTTTTTTTTTTTTTGTTTTCCGGGAAAGCGGTGTGTTCTCGTTGTTCGAAAAGTCGAAGAAATGTCCACCCTGCGCTCGAAAGATAGGCCGGTCGAGGGTGGGCGCCATTTTATTTCGAGGGGAACAGTACGCCAAGACAGCGTACAAGACAGCGCCATTTTGTTTCGAGGGGAACAGTACGGGACTAGTTGACTCCCAAACGAGAAGACTAATTAATGGAGGGCCAATGCGCTGTAAAGGAATTTTTTTCCCCTTCAGTTTTCTTCCTCAAAAGCTAACGAACAATTTTTTTTTTTTTTTTTGTAAATTTTTTTTTTTCTGCTACCAAAAGCAGTTTTGTTGATGAGGTTTTAATAAAGTATCACTTGATTATTTAAAGCTGCCGTTATTTTTCCAGATGTCGGTGAGACCTTTCAACCTAGGACAGTCAGGTTTCTTGTAGAATTCGTACAAATACATCGCTGCCAGTCAACACTCTTCTAAAGGACATTATTGTAGGCAATGAAAAACTGAAAGAATTACTCGAACCTGTCTATAACGACACCCACGTAACGAATTTTTACTTTGGTCCCAACATATCCGAGCTTGAGTATAACGAATTTTCCATAAAATGATTTTTGTTTGGGAGGTCCCAATGACTTCGTTTGTTCGACTGTAATAGAAAAAACTAACCTAAAAGCTAAACATTGGTCGAAACGACTCACAATGGTTTGATATCTCAAAAACTAAAACGAAACCTTTCTTAGTTGGTACATGAACTCCCTAAAGCTAAAATGTTAGACCAATACTTTTGTCTGATGTTCCTCTAGGGTTACAGGCGAGTTCATTATCTACTTTCTCACCATCTCCAACTGAGTCTTCAGCAACAATGGACTTGTTGAGATGAGGAACACTTGGTACAACAATAGAAGTCTCAGCTGATGATAATGAACTGGCCCTAAATCTGCTTTGTTAAAATTTGATCCGCCGGCGCTATGCAGAGATGCCGTTCTTGCATGATGGCTTACTCAGGAATCCAAATTCGCTTTTCTGATCTAGAAACGCTAAAATGCTATCGTCGAGTATTTCCCCTTTCCGCCTACGATTTTATAAGGCTTCACGATTTCTTTTCTTTTCTTTTCTTTTTTTTTTTTATTATTTTTTTAAATTCCACGTCAGACTTGCTTCTACAGGGTTTGGAATTTCGTTATAACGAAATTTGTAATTTTTAATGTTACTGGAAAGGCCGGCGTTAATATTTGCCGTCCCAGTTTTGGTTGCACCGCGCACACTCCTTAGCGGAGGGAAATGGACGATTCGCCAACGTTTACGGGTTGGGAATCTCTCTCTCTCTCTCTCTCTCTCGCTCTCGCCTAAGCCTTTTGTACGTAGCCTGTGAATTTAGTTTCGTTTTCCGATTTCTGGGAGTGCCCTTTCCGTAGCCCATCGAGTTCGTTGTAGCGAGGGAGGGTGGGGGGGGGGGGGCGTCGATCGTAAATCATAAACAAGTAGCGCGTGTGCAACAGCGTTCGTCACCTGGGAGGCAGAAGAGACATCCGGGGGCACCAAATGCAAAGGACATTCTAGATGTGTCCCCTCTTCGCCGCATTTCCCGCGGGTCTATAAAGATGGGAGACGACACCGTGAACCTTTTAGCCTCCCTTGTGGTAGGTTTGGTCCTATAGAGAGAAAGAAAACAGAAACCTCAACTGTCGACTTCTTCTTAAATTTGAATGGCGTGTCGTGTTTAAAAAAATAAAAAAATCCCCTGTTTTCTAGTGGGCCTTTCCCATGAAATAAAGCACCATTTTTCCTGTGTCCCTTTCCCCGCCCGCCCCCCGCCTTCGCAGGGAATTGGACCGTTTTCGATCCGAGTTGTTGATTTAATTCATTCCGAGCAGCTCGTTCGGTGTTCAATTCGCTTTTAAGGGGAACGTGCAAATTGCAGTGAAATTTCGTTTTGCACCTGTTTGCTCGTGCGCTGCGTATCGCAGTGGCTGGCAGGGAGAGAGCAACCGGCTCTACTCGGAACTAGTTATGTTGATTTCCGCCTTTTGGTGTCTTGAAAATCCAACAGGTCGGCCGAAAAATCAATAACAATAACTTGACTTATTTATTTTCTCTCGACTGCCGACGACAATGAAAGACGACGGCGCTCCTGTGCTCCTGCTGCATCCTTTATGACCTCCTAATTTTGGGTAGGTCTTAATTTTAGAAGGGCCCCTTTTTCATTATTGCGAGCCCCTTTAAATGCGTGAGCGGGTTAGACGCACGGGGTGAATTGATGATATTTTCAAAGTGCGTCGTGATTCGTGTCTGTGTATAGAGGTGCTGCTCCCTTCTCTGATTGTTTTGTGTGAAGAGGGGGAGGGGGCAATGTCTTAATCGTTTAATGAATGAAGTGTGTGTGGATGCGTTCCTCTTAAATGGTGTGGGACAAAATGGCGTTATTACGGGCGTTGCCATTCACCTGTTTGAATACGATTGCGCCACTGACGCTATTTTTGAGCCGATATTTCAACGAACGCAGTGTCGGCCCGCGATTTCGCAACTGCCGAAACCCTACAACGACGGCGCACTCGTGTTGATTAAGTATACAAAAGTATCCAGTACTATTTAACGAGTGTATCATTTTTAAATTATTAAAGGTGATTAAAATGACAAAAGGAAGTGGTTTAACGATCGAAAGGATTTTCACTTTTCTCCATTTCGGATCCTTCCACATAAGAAAAGAGACAATTGAACATTCTCAAGCGATTGTTGTCATAGCTCCCTTCGAATTTTAAACTTTTCTTTTCTTTTTTTCTTTTTTTTTTGTTTTGGAAATCCCAGCTTATACACTGGTGACAAATGAACACCCAGAAGGGACAATGCCACACTTCTGAGATTATATGTTCATGAAACAACGCTATGATCACGAGTACAAAGTCAGTGTATAACATTGTTTATTGAAGATTGAGGGTGTCAATTTCTTTTCGCCCCAAACATTAATAGTACGTGTATAACCCCCCCCTCCCCCCCCCATCTTTGCTGCGATGCAAGCCTGAACTCTGGCATTAGTATTCAATCATACAGATGACGAATAGAATATTATCTTGAGGAATGTCATTCCATGTTCGTTCCATATATGTAGGCGTAACTGAGCAGCTGATGGCGACGTCCAATCCAGTCCCACACATGCTCTCGATTGGAGAAAGGTATGGTGAGCATGCCAGTTAGAGAAGTTGACGCCAGAAGTTGAGTTACACTTGCTGCATGCAAACGAGCATTGTCTTGCTGGAATAGCACCTCTCCCATATCGTCCAAAAAATTGATCAGGACCAGCGGAATGGCGTTTTGGAGGTACGATGTAGCATCCAGTGTCCCTTCCATGGACATCAGATTGTCGAAAGACACAGCACTCCAAGAGTGGGCCCGGTGTGTGTCAAAGGCATACAGGGTGTCCCAAAAGGTCGTTTACAAACTTTACGTCAGCGGTTCTCAGCCTGTGGGTCGCGACCCCGTCCCTCTAGCGGTGACTGGTCACGTTTTCGGACACAACTTCCTATGTAAAATTTGTTCGTCATAGTCTGACAGGCCAGCATGTGAAGTTTGTAGACGACCTTTTGGGGCACCCTTATAGGCGTGGAATGTGCCTCTCATCTGGTCTTGAACGGACACGTATACGACTTTCAGTGATGCCCAGGCAGGGACGACTTTGATCAGTGAACACCACCGATCTCCATTCATTCCTGCAAGCAGCTCGTTCTTGGCACACCTCCGTTCATTCCCGTAAGGTGGCTCGTTCCCACCGAGGCATTCATCCCACGGCCACAGTCCTGCTTCCAGGAGACGATTGCGGATGGTCCGAGCTGACAGATATAGTGTGACTGTGATTGAGAGGCCGTGACTGTTCGGTCTTCGAATGCGCCGATCTGAAAATCTGCGTTGTCCTGAACCAGGTCTGCGAGTGAATAATCTTTCCTCTTCCCACCGTCTCCAACAGCCGTGCACTGAAGACACCTCCCGTCCAGCCCTGTGCGCAGTTTGGCGATAGGACCATCATCTTGCCTCCCGAAGGCCCACTATGCGAGCCCGCTGAAACTTCTTTAGTTGGACAAATGGCGAACGAGGTTGACTTGCTCCACGATCTTCAGCAGTACTTACTGGTCAGCCTTTAATAGATGCTGGTATCATAATGCCCTGACAGGCTCCTTTATACACCTGAAACAAGAAGAGCTGGTTAATGATCCTACACAATCTTTAAAATTTTGATTCTGTGTTAATGATCTCATTTTAACTTCCTTCTATGTAAACTCAGCAACGTGGCATCACTCTTTCCGAGTGTTCATTTTTCAGTTGCCACCAGTGTATGCTATAGAAACTGGCTATGAAAACGTGCCAGTCTTTGATTAGTGGACGAGGATTAATGGATTCCTACTCGTCCTGTAATTTTGGTCGTCTTTCGAAGTTTCCGGGATCCGTCGCAAGATTCCGAAATGTATGTTTGCGATCGACACAAAAACGCCCCAACGCGATAGACATTAAAGAAGTTTTATGGCCGAGTTATGACTTATTTGGGTTTGCTTCGTTTAACGCTCCACCCTATTATATTCAAACCCTTATGGGGCTGAAATGGGAGCCTCCTCTCGTCAGCCTTGCAAGTATTTGCGTGTTATCTATTTCAAACAAAAAATCTCGTATATTCTGCGAAAAAAAAAAAAGCCACTCGTTTGAATTTTATTGTTGAGTTTGTTTGTTGTTTAAAAAAAAAAACCAAAAATAAACGGGGCGAATTATAAGTGTGTGTTTTAATGTACGTCTGCAGCGAATCTTATTATTATTCATCATAATACAGGGTGAACATAAACTCTTTTCTTGACGACAAAGACAAGAATAGGTAAAGGAAGTTGTTGTTGTTGTTTTTTTTCTTTGCAAATTTTACCTCTACTTTAAAGAGTCTCCCTCTCCTCTTTGATTTGCTTTATTCGTGCATTTGAACATGTGTTACGTTTGTTACCCGAAAAATGTCCTGCCTGACGACTATGGCATAAAGCAATATAAGAATTTGTAGATTTTGATGCACTGAATTGATGTTGGTCGTTCTTTGGATGGCCAATGGGGAACGAGCACAAGCTTTAAATAAGAATTGGAGTTAATGCTCCAAGATATTAACATGAAAAACGGATTCGAACCAGGGACCAACTCGTCGTCTCTACCAAAATAGGTTACGGCGGACACGGGACAGTAATGTCATACCAGGCCTACGTATCATTGACTACTTTGTAGCCTTTAGTACACTTTTAGTGACAGCATTCGTTTCTGTGCCATGTCCGCAGTGTCTAGTTAGTAGAGGCGACCAGCTGGATACTCGTGGTCCCTGGTTCTAATCCAGATCGAAGAATTTTTCCTTCCGTTTTTCATGGTAATATCTTTCCAAGGTTTAAATATTCCATATAAACCATTAAGTGCTTCTTTTTTGGTAGTACCAAGCGAAGTTCTGGTGTATAACATGCCTGTCTGGGCCACAATTTGCATGACGAGGTGGAAGGGACTCCAAACTTTCCAGAATTGCTCGCAATTACTCCATTCATAATGACCTCATTATGACCCACGTTTGAAAATACATTGAAGGGTTCATGGAATCTATACTGCCCATTATGGAGAATCATATTAATGAACTTGTCTTGGGCATTGGAAAACATTCTTCTATAGAGGAAAAGACACCGTAATCCAATGTCATCTTTCCATCCAGATTACTGGATATCTTAGGTTTTCGTGTATGTAGGTTTTATATAGTGGTATGCTTCTAACTCGGACACTCGTCTATCGAATTACCCTCCACCAAGAGGAGGTGCTTTTCTTCTTTCGTACTAAGGATGACATTTCTGGGTATCATCCAGTTCAGCTTATTTCCTTTGGCATATGTTTATGAAGGGTGTGATTATGGATGCGCTTCAGTTCCATACCAGCAACCGATTTTCGATTGTCGGTGGCCATTTAAAGTGACAAAGTGCCATAATAACAAACCTTTTCCTTTCTTATATACTGGCAATAGAATTTTATGCATGTTGGGAGTTGGACAGTCTACTTTTCACTATTTACCTAAAACTTTTTAAAATTTAAAATTCATTTATAAAAGCGCGTTATAAAATTACAAATGTTGATGAAATTTCTTTTTACTCGAGTGGAGGGAAAAAAAATAAACAGGAAACGGGATTCGAACCCGCATCCTTGCCCCTTTACTACCCACTACGTCATTTCTATGAAATATCCTCTGGAACATCCGGCCCACTATTGACCATCGCTATAGAGAGAGAGAGAGAGAGACTTGCAAATAATAATGCTAGTCCTCCATTATGATAGCTCCAAGTTTCCAAAAGATGATGAAAAAAAAAATCGATGACGACTTTAACCCCCCCCCCTCCTCCTTGTGGTAATCATCGTCGTTATGTTTTAGACTGAAAATAGCTCACTACACTTTCCACTCTCCACGAGTCATTGGACTCGATATTGGAATTCAACGGGACGCAAAAGTCTAATAAATAAATAACCATTTAAACACTTGTAGCTCGTTCTCCATTGATAATGAGCAACAGCAATGACTTTAGCTCGTCAAAATCTACAAATTCATAGATCGCTTTACCCCATAGCCATTAAAGTCTGTTCATTGACCTAACCTAGCTTTGCATTGTTAGGCTATGATCAGGGTCAACAGTCTGTTCATTCAAAGTCTTTTTATGCAGAAAGTGGTGCTCATTAGTTCGGGCTTGCTTTCGTGCCTTATGTCACATTGGAAATGCTTCTCTGATCATTTTGAGAGCTTTTATTTTTTATAATAACGTTGTTTGTTTTGAGTATGGGCAAATCGAATGAACCCTCAATTTCCTTGTATTTCCTTGGCATGGCTATTCACGTACGAAATTTGCCTAGCGAAGCACAAAAACTTATCAATCATCCAGGTAAAGTAAATGGGAGGAAAAAGTGAAATGTGTTCACCAATGACATCCTGGAAAGTTTTCGTTTGCCCAGCAATAAAGGGATGTCTCACCATGAGATCATATCACGAGTTCCCACGCTAGTGTCTTTAAAATTTGCGATAACTTTGTCGTCACATAACTGAGACCATTCCCAAAACCTCCCAACCGAAACGGACTAGTTTTGCTTTGACGACGTTGGCCATATGCGGGCATGCGCTGTCATGAAGAAGTCGAACATTGTTTCCTCTTTCTGGCCGCTTATCCCGAATAGCACGCCGCAATTTAGTCCACGTGTCAGTATAGGTAGCGACGTTGACGATTGACCCACGAGGCAAGAACTGCGAGTAGGATGCCTTGCATATCCCAAAAAAACAAAACAAAACTATAAGCATGATCTTCCGAGCTGAAGGAGAAACTTTAAATTTTTTGCGAACGGGAGAATGTGGATGTTTTCACACAACGCTTGCGGTTTTAGACTCTTGTGTGAAGTGCAAGACCGAGGACTCATCTCTTGTGACAATGCCATTCAGAAACGCATTTTCCTCCTGCTTGTACAACCTCTGGCTAAAATTACTGTCAAAGAACGTCAAATTAACTTGGTTGTAACAATTCTTCCTCAAATTTTCAAGTAACTGCACGTATTAATTTCTATTTTCAAATACCTCTTTTGTTCCTTAAAATCTCCTCTT
>JAHWFO010011445.1:317514-332067 GCA_023313115.1 Rhysida immarginata
ACACACGCGCGACATCCACGTGACTCTGTCAATTAGATTCCTCTACGTCCCTCCCCCCCCCCCCCTCCCCTTTCGTATATTTCACCATGTCCTGCGTTTGCTTTTTATTTTGAATGTTCGCGCTCAACAAAGGCTTGCCTCCTCCCGTGTTTTACCGTTTATCACGTGACTGTTGCGCTTGTTTTAATTCTTCAGGCGGTTTTGAAAATAACTGTTGAATCCGTTTCTTCGTGTTTTGAATAGTACTTAGGTCAAACGATCTTTGTATGAATTTGGACCTTCTGGTTGTTAGTTGTGAAGACAATGGCTCCCTCCTTTTCTTCGAGAGTGGCTCCTTATCAGAAGCACTTTTTTTTTTCATTCAGAAATTAAAATGTCGTTTTAAACCGAACATTCTGGAAGGTGACCGCAAACATCCAAAAATTCTTCTTCTTTAGAGAAAATGCGACCAGGAACATTTGAGGACATTTCTGGGTTATTGTCCGGGTAAAGACCGCTTGTCTCCAGTTGATTTTCGCCCAAAGATTAGTAGAGTTGGGTCCATTATTGTCGTACAGGATCCAAAATAATAATCGGTCCAGTTTAAGCAATAACTATGTGTTTTATTATACTGCTAACGCGTTACGATTTTCACTATTATCAGAATTAAACTGTGCAAAGAATAAGGAAACTATATAGACAGGGTTTGGGGGAGCCAATTAGGTGTCTAGCCTCGATCCGAGGCCGGTATTTCCTGATTGGCCACCACCGGAGCAGGGCACGGCTATTGTGGTAGTGAACGTAGCTTGAATTTTACACACTGATAATAACGATACCTTTTCGGTATCGAGGATGTTAAATAACCATTGGATCTAATTGAAAGTTAACCTAGCAGGGGAGCAGCCTACTGAGGTGTTGCTTGGTCTTCCGCACTTGTTAGTAAAGGGACAAACATAAATTTCCATGACCTCAGCGGGATTCGAACACGCGACCCACTGGTCAGATCTTATCGCTCTCGAGACCAGCGAGTCGCGGGTTCGAATCCAGCTGAGGGCATAAATGTTTGTGTTTATTTGTTAGGGTGAATTTCAAATAGATCCAAAGGATATTTAACATCCTCGACACCGGAATAAAGGTGAACGAGGAATAGAAAAGATTAAACGAGATTGGCATAATTAGAGTATTTGTAAAGTACAATTAAAAATGGAGTAAATTGCATTGGCATTGAGCTAGAAATGAACATAAACACATGATTTGAGTTGAAGTAACAAGAAAGTCCCAAGAGCAACACTCATTAAAATAAATTTTTAATCAAGAGAAGCACGATTAGACTTAGAAAGCTAAACTTACAGGGAAACAGTCCTTCTTAGATGAGGTTAGGGAAGAGGGAAAGGGCAGTCTTGGAGTCATGGCCTTTAGTAGGTGTGATTTGAGGTTGCATATAGGCGAATATCAAAATCGAAATGACAAATATATTTTGATCCAGTGTCTCGATTTTGATGTCAACCGGACCATCCCCCATGGCCTTGTTTTGTTGCCTAGTATGTAATTAGGAATCGACCTGTGCTTAGCAGACGTTGAATTTTAACATTTCTTTTCGACTGTTGTTAAGGAGATTGGTTGGAAAGTTGTTTAAAATTTTAGTCCTTGTAGTATTAGTAGGAGGAGGAGGAGAGTCTATGCAGTTCAGTTCCGACGTTAGGAAAATCGATATCGAGGACTCGCCGTATGTCTGTTTTCAGTCTTATATATACAGGTGAGGTCTCGCCGTAGTGAATTGCCGAGTTTTTTTTCCATAGCCTTACCTGCGAACTCTTGTTAACCTTGCGAAATAATAAGATTGGGGGATCACTTTTTATTTCTTTTTTGATTTTTTGCTTTTTAAGCCAGCTGTTTGTAAATACGACGACACCACAATAGAAAGAAAGAAGCGGATAAGGTATATATTTTACTTTGTATTATTTCCCTATCCTCTTTCTACTTTACCCTTTGCAAAGCGTCCCGTTTGTTATGATGGTTTCTTTTCTCTCTCTTTTTTTTTTTATCCCTTTGTCTGTTGGAAATGTCTCCCTCGGAAGATTCCATTGTGAAGTGCGATATATTGTGAGAGAGGGGTTAAGAGGATGGCGATTGAGTAGAAAGAGGATGAAGTAGTGGGAGCAGCGGAAAGACAGGTCCACTCACCTGTTCTGGACGCGCGTGAGTGTCACGTGCTTGACTGAAGGCAGGACGAGGGTGGCGGTGGGAGAAAAGAGAGGAGCGAGTGTCTTACAATTTCGGTTTCCCTCCATTGGACAGGTGCGTTCGTCCCATTTGTGACAGTGGAGGAGGGAGGGGAAGTGGAGCACGCGTTGCCTTCCGTCGTCATGGTTACGGCGAGGCGGTAACTGTGACGTTCCATGTGGAAGACTAACCTACCCACCCTACTACTACCCACCTTCTTCTGGTGCCGTCGTCGTCTCTCAAACATTATGCTCCTCGGCTCTTTTCCTTCCTTCTATTCTCTCTGTCTGTCTGTTTATGTAGTAGCCGATTAATGAAAGCAGGAGAAAGACTCATGGCATTAACAAGAATACAGTTGTTGTTGCATTGTTAAATTCGTTTTCTTTCTCCGTTGTGTATGTGTGGCAGTCCATTAAAGTCGATACCATACGAGTACTAAAATCAGTTCTCTAGATGGCGTTGATTAATTTGGATAACGCACATTAACTCGATTCTTGGTTCGAAACTCTGTCGTATCAGTTCGATTTCTATTTTTTGAATTATCCTATTTGCTTCGTTCCTGCCTGTTTGAATGTAGCCGCGCTCTTTTTGTAAGCTCTTGCTTTCAAAATTACTCGGATGCGAAGAAAGGCCGCTCTATTGCCTTTTTTTTTCGTAGGTAGGTTTCTTTGTGCTTACCGGGTTCGTATCAGAATTATACAGGTCCGTAACGAAGTGTGGGGACAAACATAGGGGAGGTGATTCTGGCCACGAAAATGAACAAAAATTGCCCAATAAAATTACGTTGGGAAAAAAGTGTTTCGAGATGGAACGTTTCACAATGTCAAATACTGTATTTTAAAGATGTATTTTTTATAGTGCCTATTGGAGCAGGTCTGTAGTGGCTACTACTATTCGCTCTTCGCGAAATGGTAACACTAACACAATTAAGTGATACTATAGTCAACAATGATGACTGACTTGGTTAATAAGGGGCGATTCATAAGTTCCTCCGGGATTTCGGAAGTCCATAAAACTGTAGCCATGATAGACATAGCAGAAACGCTCTTGTCAAAGGATCTTTCCAAGTTTTGTGCGTACCTTACAGTTTTTAGTATGTCCACACTTGGTGATACGGTAGACATCAATTAAAGTTGCTGCCACACACATCCCAACATTAACACATCCTTGGTCGATGCCAGCGACTGCATGAGTGATCCTCTCTCGCAGCTGGGTTAAATCACGTGGCAAAGGGGGCATGAACACAGATCTTTGAAGTAACCCCATAAGAAAAAATCTCAGTCCGGTGACCGTGGAGGTCATGGAAGAAGAGAAGAGTCGTTTCGAGAAGTACGTCCCTTTTTCGTTATGACTGCCCTCCAGCGGCTAAATCTACAAGTACGCCACGATGCCTGTTAATGTGTGCAAGGTGAAAGATTCTCTATACGCTATGTCTGTCATGATTAGTGTTATATCGACTTCCGACAGCCCAGAAGGACTTAGTACGCGTACTATCTCGTAACCATGCATTTCCAGACATAAGAATCGCCCCTTTTTTGTTCGTTTAGCGAAGTTTGTCCCTCCACCCAGAGGAAGCCAAAAATTCTAGACATTTCAGTAAAAAAAAAAAAAAAAAGTACGCAAAAGCTGATATCTATTACATTTACTCTAACATCAACGGATGTGAATATACGTGAGTTTTGATATGGCAACAGTGATTAGCATAAACCTCCACATACAGGGTTAGCGAGAAATAAGTTTCCCACTGGAGTGCGTTCGAGTGCTCTAAATGAGACAAAATCTGTACTACAGATAATTCAAATGATGCGCTTGTCATTTATTAAATAAAAAATAGAGTAGAGAAAATCCGTCGATAGTTGGCGCTAGAGCACACACATAAATACTGAATATATGCTTACGCATATAAATGTTTAATATGTAGCACTAAAACTGCTTCATACGGCGGAATTCTTTTACAGCTGCAAAGGAGGAGTTTTTTTGGTTCTAGTAGAACAAGTTTACCAGTAGAGCGTTTTCTTGCAACGTAGCTAATGCTCGTGCACAATCCGCCGCCGCCTTATCCAACCAATAATGCCAATGGGCATGCGCTGTAGTAACCCGAATGGTGTTTCGCTCGTTCATTATATGCAAATAAGTACCATTAAAAGCCTAATCTAGTGCTTTAGTACCATTCGTGTTACAGCGCCGTCTATTGGTGAATTTGGGCACTTAATTTTTTTATCTAATAATATGCAAATAAACGCATCATTTGGAGCAGACTTTTCTGAAGTGGGAAACTTATTTCTCGCTAACCCTGTACTTCGGATGACGACGAACTAACTGCTCCTTGAACAGCGATGACCAAAGTATCCACTGGGATTGCTGCCATTTCGTTTTCTTGTGAATTTCGGGCTTGTCACGGTTTCCATCTTTTGTCGATTGCTATGTGGTGATGCAAAAGAAAAATCCTTCTTCTTTCTGGCCTGATTCTGCGGATACTTTGTTTGAATGCTCGTAAGATTTCTGCGAGCATTGCTGATCGATGGTGTACTAAACAATGCTATTATTGAAAAACATCATACATACATTCTTCCCCCAACGACTAGCGTCGCCACGCGGTAGGAGTCTTGCTTATCAGTCAACCCTCGTCTGTATATATAATGTTAATGAGCTAAAACACTTTTTCGCAAGCCTCGTATGTTGTTTTTGATAATTATTGGCGAGTGCGACGTCATCTGCGAACGGTTCCAAATGGTTGGAGCGCCGAAGCCTTATCGAAGGCGAATCGATGCCGACCTTGAAATGAGCCCCCTCACACTTAAAACAGCGGACGCCAAAGAGTTAAGTTGAAGGGGTGCCGAGTGGCGTGGGGCGCTTTTCTACCCCACACTCGCTTCTCTCCTCGTTTTTTTCTTTCTTTCTTTCTCCTCGTTGCGCGTTTTGTTATCTACGGTGAAAAGCAAATTTTCAGCATAAAACACCCGTCGAGGTTGTCGAAAGTTGTTACGCTCGTTTTTCTCCAAAGAGATTATTATGGATGAAGAAAAAAACAAGTCGAATGAGAGGGAGACAGTCTGGCAGGGAATATTTGCTATCTTTTTTTTAGGCCATTTTTTAGTTTTCCTCTAGCCATGGGAGCGTCTGTCGAGTCATATTTATTGTGTTTTCTAATTTTTTTTTCTCCCTCCTTGAATATCGGGTGTCTAACTGCTCATTCTTTGGTTCCACGACGGACAGGTGGTCGACGTCATTCGAGTGAAAAGCGAGAAAGAGATAAGTTGTTAAATGCTTTGTTAAGTTTTATTTTCATTTCGTAGACGTCATAAGCCTTGTCCTATTTGCATGTTGTATACGACACGTAAATTGTCGTGTATTGAGTAATTGAACACTGACGATTCGGTTAAAGAATCGTTTTAATTCTTCTTGACGTAAATGCTTATTATTGCTCTTTGAGGTCTATGGGCCTATTTTCAAAGTCTAGACCTCAAAGAGGGTAGATGGATTATTTTTTTTTCTTTCTGGGAATGGCATTGTTTGCGTTTCTTGTTGATTGTTGACAAAAAGCAAGAGTGAAGAACGGCAAAAACCTCATTTCAAAAAAAAAAAAAATCTGTAAATTCGGGAGTGCTCTCCCCTAGATTTTCTCGTATACTCCCACATAAGGATGTCACTTAGAAATGTTCAAAAATGATTGTGCCTAATATAAAATTTTGATGTGAATTACTGGTTTCTTGCTATTCTTGTTGATAACGATTACAATTTTGGTGTAAGAACCACATACCAATTTCATCCGAGCGTTTTTCAATTAGTGTTTACATACAGGGTGTTGCAGATAACTACAGGGCAGTATAACGGGAAGCCTACCCGCTCGATTGCAGGGGCCGGCTCGGTCGATTGGCAGAATGGAGAGAGATGAAGGTGGCCTGCAGTAGCCAGCAGTTGCCACAGTCGGGGAGGGGGGGGGGGGGGACGGCCAAAATGGCATATTTTTTATAAAATTACCCAATTATCATTTGAAGTCGAGCCAGACCCTACAGTCGAGCGGGTAGGCTTCCCGTTATACTGCCCTGTAGTTATCTGCAGCACCCTGTACATCTCAAGGTCGAATTTTCTGACGAGCAGAATAAACTTAGCCGCGTTTATTCCCATTGATCAGTGATTGAAACACCATGTAAACCGTGGATATAAATAATGATGACGGGATACACACCTCTTGTCCACAAGACCTCTTCTCCACAAGGCTTCAGGGTAGTTGCCTAAATTCCGTCCTTGTGGAAATTTTTATGCGCAAATTACGAGAAGCAACTTTATTTTCCCATCGTCTGGTTAAAATGTTCGCAATATTGATAACAACCTGTGCAACATTGCCGATTTATTAAAACACCTGAGCAGGGTGTCCCATTTAACCTGAAAAATCAAAATAACTTGAAAAATACGCATCATACAAAAAAATAAAAAATACTTTTTTAATATTTTTCAAAAAGCTATCCAATGATACCTGAAGGTAGGGAGGGGGCAACTTTGGAATCTTAATTAGGAACTCCTAGTTTAATTGTATTTTCAGATTGTACACAATGTTTGAGAAATGTTTTATTCTTGGTGTTTTTTCAATTGATCCAACCGTTTAGGAGATAGAGCCAATGAAAGTGTGGAGCTTTTAAAGTTTTGAACCCAACTTTATCAATGAAGGCAAAGAGATAGAGGATGGGTCTTAGAGACATTCCTTGACTACTTTTTGATGGTCTTTAAGAATCCGAAGTCAGAATTTCAAAAATCCAAATTTTTTTACTACACACGTCTAGACTTCCTCCATAGACTGCTGGCCACCAAGACTTTTAAAAAATTTTGGATTTTTGAAATTCTAACTTCGGATTTTTAAAGACCATTAAAAAGTAGAATAGGCAGGTCTGTAAGACCCACTCTCTATCGCTTTGTCTTCATCGATAAAATTGGGTTCAAAACTTCAAATGTTCCTCACTTTGAGTGCCTCTCTCTATCCTAAACGGTTGGATCAATTGAAAAAACACCAAGAATAAAACATTTCTCAAATGTTGTGTACAATCTGAAAATACCATTAAAAATAGGGGTTCCTATTTAAGATTTCAAAGTTTCCTTTCCCCCAACCCTTAGGGGGTGGGGTTGGGGGCCGAGTTTGGTATCATAAGATAGCTTTTTTTTTTTTTTAAATATTAAACACGTATTTTTTAATTTTTTTGTATGATGCGTATTTTACGAGTTATTTTGATTTGTTAGGTTAAATGGGACACCCTCTATAGTGTTCATTTGAAATTGAAACAAACGTTTTTTTTTTTTTTTGCCTTTTCTGGATCTTAAAATCATTTGTTTCGAATAGACAATGGAATTTGATGTGTACAGAAATTACACATCTTCTCGTCTCCATCCACCATAGCTCTAACCGTTGTTGGAGCCAGAAAATCTTGACTTTCAACTCCCTGATAGACTGAATGCTGGAAATTCCCATGAAAAAGGACAACTTTAACAGAGAAAGTCGAAATCATTAATTTGTGGACCTCGTCATTATTAATCGGTGATTACGAAATATTATCTATATTTATTTCAATCGCTAAGTCATAATAGCATTTAGCAGGTAATTGACGTAACTTGACATTGTTTTTGAGCAACCGGTTACGAGGACAAGAAGTAAGTGTTGTTACCGCGATAACGCTCCTCGTACGGTTAACTACGCGAGAGCAATCGAGCCGATTCCCCGGAGTAATAGACCTAACGAAGAGAGTCGCATGATCAACTTGAAGGATGGCGTTGAATTTCCATGGTCATTATAGCAATTGGACGCTTTCTTCGACTGTAAGGAAGACTGAGGCCGAGGCATCGAAGTAAATGTGAAGAATTAAGTTTACTGGATCTATAAACGGAAGAATCTGACTACATGGTAAATGGAGGATGTAGCTGTAGAAGCATCGTTATCAGGAGCCAGAACCGTGATATCCGTGGCCGTGGGTTCAAGCCCCGCTGTGCGCGTGGGATAGCTGCTTCTGTGTTGAATGTTCCTTCAGTTAAAGAGAGAAAAATTATTTTTGGCACACTTCATAAAAGACTCTGTTGAGGGTCCGTCGACTCATTTCCTTAGATTTTTCATTTCGAGATTCCTTAATGCAATTGTAGCTGGTAAAAACAATGCGAATTAAAGTAAAGCTCGTTACAAAAAAAAGTATTCTAAAAATTATGATAATATGAAAAAAACAAATTATAAAATATCTATTTTGTTACTAAAATCTACTTTATTCTGCACACTTCAAATTGACAGAAATTAATATTGTCCTTGGCCTTGTAACTCACGCTTGATGAGAGAATCCTAAAATTCGTTAATTTTATCACAATCCATGCGGCAGGAAGCCAGTTCAGACATTTGATTCCATTATTTTCCAAGTAGCCTTTGATGGCGCATTGTCTTGTTGAAGTATACGGAAATAATGTAAACATTGTCTCGACTAAGCATTCGCCCATTATCTTTTGATAGTCATCAGCAGTGATCGACCCCTTTGGCAATGTGTAAAACTGAAGTGCCTCGCAAACTTATGCCATCCCAGATCATCATCAAACCAGGTCCATGTTTTGGTGTAGGTTTATGGGGTGCGGGGAAACCGAAAGTAATTTTCGTCAGTAAACATTACTTTACAGTAGTCTTCATTCTTGTGTTCTTCGTAAGGCGAGCTTGTTTACGTGCCTCGGTCAGCACTGGCACAACTTCCAGTGTCCACTTTTAAGTAATCTATCTCAGTCAGCATTCGCCAAACGTACAATGATGAACCAACGCGAGTAAAGTAACACGCTTCATACTGTCAAACTTTCTGTTGCGCCCACTTTCGGCTTGTGTTCGATGTCCGCAAGCGTCCAAGTTTGCTTCATATGCGTTCATCTTGGATATCGGATTTATTCTCGGTTTGCCTTTTCCATCGCAGCTTTGGCGTTTTTTTTTTTAATACGAATGGCTCAGTGATTTATGTGGAAAATTACCGCAGGGACCATAGGGATTACAGGTCTCAGATGATGAAATAGTTAACTTTTCCGACTTATTCACGGAAAAGAAACTTTTCTAGTTAGGTCAATTTTTTTGCAACGAGCTTTATTAAATAGGTGAAGGTTATTAAAATTGGCCTTTCCTACTCGAGAAACTGAACGTTTAAAATCCCACACGGACAAATGTAGCCCAGGCGCTATCCTTAGTATCATGTGACACTCTAAAGGTCATAGTCATTTAGGCCGATAAATGGTTCCTCCTCCTCCTCATCATCCTCCTTTCTCTTAGCATACTTGTTCGTATTGTTAATCAATAGCGAAGACTTAATAAACCTCTTTTGCAGTTTATTATGAGTGCGATGATCGAAGTTGTTTTGCAAAATGGCGGATTTTATTTTTTAATATATAGTTTAAAAAAGGAAAGAAAGTTTATTTATTTATTTATTTATGTTGTTGTTGTTGTTGTTGTTGCTGTTGTTCTTGTTGGGGTGTCCTAATGAGAGTTGGTGGAGTCCTCCTTCTTGTTCGAGGGGTCGATTCCTCTTCCTCTTCCCACGCAAGCGCGGCGCGCGCCTTCTCTTATCTGTCGCCTGCAGGGCTTCCGGAACGCGCCGACCTCTTTTACTCTAGCACCCAAAAACTTTTTCTCTACCGTTCGTAAGGCGTTTTGGGCGCGAGGCTGCCTCCGTTGCCGCCCGCCAACCCGCCAACGCCCCACCGACGACTCTTCGGGCGCACGTTGATAACGAAACGGGAGGACTGGAGAAGTTTTTCCAGTTTTGTCTCCATTTATTCATTTTTGTTTTCCTTTGAATATCTGGGTCTCATTTCTAAATGGTTAATACTTAGCGAGGCAGATTATAAAAGAAAATAATCGATTTGAAAATGACCCCCATCCATGAACCACAACATTGTTTTCGGACTTTTATTGTGAAGGGAGCCTTGAACCCTTTTGACTGAATAAACACTTTCTCGGTTGATATACCAGTAGAATGAATTAAAGTGAAGTATTACAGTGGATTCAAAGCGATTTGTACAGAAAATGACTACTAATTCCCACAAACTTTACAAACCTTTGGAGGCTGATTCGTTAAAGTGATTTATACCTACTACGCACTTCTAAACTTTTATAGTGTGAGTATGAATGCGTGGTTTATTCTGATTCAGGTGTTCTTTTTTTTTTCTCCTGACTTTATGTGAACAAACAGGCGCAAAGTCAGTCGTTTTCTCTTTGGAAAAAAGCCAAGTTTAAACATCCCTGTCCTAGATCATCACAAAAGCAGAGTTTTTTTGTTTTTTTTCTCCCTGTGAAAAGACATTAGCGCTAACAATTAGTTTGTCACATACGTGATCTACAGCATTGCAAAGCCTGTTTACGCCAGTTTCAATGAATATTTTTAGACATAGTCTATAATTTACTTGAAGGCTACTTGAAATAGAATGAGGAAAAAAACAACAAAAAACCCCAGAAAAACTCACGTCTGTGGTCGAGGCTTTTTCAGTTTTCTCATTCTGTTTCATGTTGGGGTAATTTTGTCTCGTTCTTCTTCTACGCTTTTGATTTTGAAAGGCTATTTGTACAAGGGGCAGTCAAAAAGTTCCCGGAATTCCTCCACAGACGGCGAACGAGCAAAAACACGGCGATCCCATTTTTGTGGAAGGGAGAACAGCATCTCTGCTCGCAGGCGCAATAAAGCTTGACAGGTATCAGTGTGCTGTTTCGTTGCTGTTCCGTTTGAAGTAGACGTGAGTGTTGGTCGTTCATGTGCAAAGGGCCCCGAAAGATCCCACAAGAAGCCTTCCTAAGATGGAGCAAGTGTGTGTGCTCGCAAGAGTGCTAATTTGAAGGAGATTAGGTAAGCGTATACCATTAGAGTGATATACCGTCATTCCGGGAAAATTTTGACTGCCCCTCGTATGACTTCTTGATTGTGAAAAGGGCTTCTTTTCTTAAGAAAGTGTCTACATGTTTGAAAAAGTCGTCGTCAGTTGAGGTCGAGTCTGGTCAAGTATGGTGGAAGAAGCAAAACCTCAAAACTTCAACTCTTTCAGTTTTTGGACGGTTACTCGTGAAGAAGAACTTCTTTAAAGACTCGCACTGTTAGCTCCCGAAGACAACGATGTTGACAGCAATGTCAATGTAGTTGACACCAGTATTCTGCATCAATGGCTTCGCCCACTCTAGGAAGCTGTAAGGGGAAATTCCTCTTTAATTTCATCCTGCTGTCTTCTTTGGATATCTTAACGGTATCCATCCATTGTGATGAATATTGATCTTATCCATTTTTCAAATTCCATGGGACCTCTCCGAGTCAAAAATAGACATTTTTTTTCTGCCAATCATTAATGTACAGACCTCCAAGCGTTGTACTTTGTGTCTTTCCGTTAAATCTTTTGGAACTCATTGATCGAGTTTATTTCACCTTTCTGGAGCTGTAAAAGTTCTCGAATAGTTTCAAAAGGGGTTGTTTTTGACACGTCGCTTCAGGTCATCATCATCACAGAGTACCGTCTCCGAGTAACCTCAAACGAGCATGTCACCGATCGTACGCTCAATGTTGAGTATCTCTCCCTAATGTAGAATTGATGTTTCGTTTTGCTTGTGTCCAAGTAGATTTTGTCTCTATTTCTGGACCAGTCTGAAAATATATTTACATGTATTTATAGAAAACATGGGATGGGCCATTATACAAGTTGTCCCGCAATTGGATTTCTCTAGCTTGAATAAGTGTTCCTTGAGTAAAAAAAATCCAAATCAATATGGGTACGAATTGCAACAATGAAAACATAAATACAGCACGCTGTGAACTCTCGTATTGGAGACTCGAAATGACCACCATGTTTTCTCTACGACCTGTAAGAAAAAAAATGATCGCTCTCATCATAACACCCATCGCCATCATTCCAGAAGGTTGTAAGCAAATCATAACAATTATTAGTTTAGAATTTATTTTTATTGAGAAATCGTGTAGATTTGACCTTCTTTATGTTCCCGATATGTCTTAGGAAATCCCGTGATTAAAAGAAACAAACAAAAAAACTATCTGAATGCCACGTAATAATGAACATTACTTTTGTGACTATTTTCTCCTCCAAAGACCTCATCCAGTGAATATGAGCAGTGTCATGGCTGCTTCCTTGACCAAACCGACTCGAGTGCTGGAGGATACAAAGCGGCGTTTGGCGCAGTACCGAAGGGGAACAACGCCAAACAAATCTATGAGGAGTTGGTAGCAGTTTATGGTATCGATGCCCCATGTGGCATGACAGTTTCCAGTGCGGCCAGGCAAAGGTGGAAGACGAACCTCGGAGCGGACGCTCCTCCATCTTGACGAGCCACAAATTGCGAAGGAAGTGGAGACGACAGTCCTCTCAGACCGCCGTATAACCCATCAAGTCAAAGCAGCATATCAAGATGTCCGAAGGGGTCAGACTTCTGCACGACAACGCGCTTGCACATTCCACACACGAGACCATGCACGTTGCGGTGGAGCTGGGGTTCGAAGTACTGTCCCATCCGCCGTATTCACCCGACCTGCCCCCAAGCGACTCCCTCTTCCCTCGCCTGAAGAACCCGCTTCGTGGACGAGATTTCCCAGACAACGGCGAGGTCATCTTCGAGGTGGAGCGGTTCCTCAACAGCCAAAAGAGGAGGACTTGTATAAAAGTGGCATCCAGCAAGTCGTCCATCGTTGGGAAAAGCGTGTGCCTCTGGGGGGAGGTGCATATGTGAGAAGGACTGACGCTACCACCGTGCAGCGTCACCCCATCTCTCCGTTCTCCGGCTGATTGCGATGACTTTATGACCACCCCTCATAGTCTTTAAGATTGCCCACGATTGTGTTTAATGGTACCGACAGCTCACTGGCTGTTGGATTGCACGGTAATGCGCAACCACTGCTCATATACGTCGTCTAGCGGTGACAGTCCAACAGGCTTTCAAACGTGTACGTATTCTGAAAGCGCATGTTTGACAGAAAAAGAAATGCTTGCCCTCGTATTAAGAATTCCATAATGATCCTCGTATTAAGAAATGTATTGTATGGAGGATCAGGCCTCACAAAAACTTCCGTATCCTGATAATGATATTTTATTAAATTTATAATATTTTCTTTCACCCTTCCTTTTTTAAGGTTTTTTCACTTATGGTTTCTCGCAACAGTGCCATTTTATTTTAAAAATTAGGCTAATTCGAGCAGATCTCAGATTTCTTATCCAATATCGCACGTTAAAAGTTTCCTTAGTTTCATCACCACTAAAACCACAGCCGTTTGAGCTACGTTTCCGGTTCTTTATTAATTTTATATTTCTTGTTTCTTCTTCTTCTTCTTCTTATCCATTTTTAATAAGAAGCCTAAAAGTTTTTATTAAAATTTAAATAAATACCCCCATTTATGCTTTTATTAATAAGAAGAAGAAGAAGAAGAAAGGCAAAAAACAAACAAGAATTATAAAATTATTTAAACTAAACTATTACAACAAATGATGTTGAGCTTGAGTTTTTTTTTTTTTTTTTTTTTAATGCAAATAATGATTTCCGTACTTGAATGCCGAGTTAATCTTATAAATTTCGTATTACTTGGAGATTATTTTTTGACAAAAATTAGTGAATCGATGTTTTGAGCGCGACTTCTCTGTATCGAGGTCCCGCATTCAAGCTTGAATGGCTTTAAAATGGAGAAGAGCAATAAAAAGGCGTTCGCGAAGGACATCGGGGGAAAAGTGGAAGAAGAAGAAGAAGAAAAAAACAAACCCAGCTTCTATTGCGATAGTGGTTTGTTCGTTACCTCAGACGAGAAAAGTCGAAAATGTTCGATTCTTTTTAAGATATGGGATTACTGACAAAAGGGGCGACATCCCCTGCCTGAAAAGCAACAAGTTGCGATCATCTGCGAAGCGAGCAAGTGTGTGTTGTGTGTATGCGTGTGTGTGTGTATGTGTGTGTCGGTTTATTAAGTCAGTCTAATGGCCTCATTAAGTTTGTGGATGAAGTTCTACAAACACGAGTCGTTTGGAAAACAGAACCACACGACGGAAACTTCAATAGAAGGCGCCAAACCTCATTCGACCAAACCTTAAATCCAATAGCAACAAATTCTCTCATCTTTCTCCAACGCAACTAAGTGTGGTGCAAAATAAGTGGCGCCTTTACCGAAATTTCAAGCACGGTCGGGGAGAGGTTAGTTTAATTTTTGCTCTTTCCATAAGCAGATCTCTTTCCTGCATTCGCAGTTAATCACCCATTAACCACCTGATTATCATCTGTTGTGACGCTAATAATTGAAGATGGAGACACATAAGAGTTAGACCATTTCAACAACACAGGGAGAGAGAGAGAGAGAGAGAGAGAGAGAGAGAGAGAGAGAGAGAGAG
>JAHWFO010011445.1:341854-383468 GCA_023313115.1 Rhysida immarginata
TTTTTTTTTTTTTTTTTTTTTTTTTTTTTTTTTTTTTTTTTTTTATAAATATATATGGGGCGGCCACATTTTCTCATTTTTTATTGAGATGTAAGGGTAAATAATGACGATACATTTACTGGATTTTGTGCTGCTACGTTAATTTGAGGGTGGGTATTTCTGATCTCTGTTTTTCAATAAAGGGCAGAGGCTTGAAAGATACATGATTGGAGCCGCCACTAAAAGGTGGGAGTAGTTTGGGTTTAACCATTTCGTTCGCGCAGTCGGGACTGGTTAAGGCCGTAACGAGGCTTTTCGGTTGCTAGGAGACGGTGGCCTACGTACGGTTCATGACACCTGAGGAAGAAGACTGCCGGGACATGGTCTGTTTCGACATCGCAGTACGCTTTCGTCACCTCATTTATAAATAACCATTGGCAGGAGGGAGGAGTGGGCGTGGGGCGGATTTGGGCGATGGCCTGTCTGCTGCGAACTATTTATTTTTAACCCCGCGCGTTTATTGTTTTTTTGTTGTTTTTTTTTTAGAAATTCGGAAGGTTCGATTTCTCGGGCGGCGTTATTTTTTTCTTCTTCGGGGGTCTGCAAGTAGAGTTTGTCTTTGCTGCGACGAATCATTAATAGCCAAGGTTTTCCTTTTCCGCATCGCCTTAAAATGAAATGGATCTTGTATTAATTTTCAGTTTTTCGGAGTCTTAGTGCGAATTTAATTTGAAGACTTTGGGCCATTCCCAGAGGGGAATGTTGAGAATTTGGTCCGTTGCGCTTTGTATCGTGCCGACAAACGGGCAAATCCCCGAGTGAACGGCATCGCAGGGGGATTTAAATGCGCCCTGAACTTTGGACTTTATTAGCGTTGGCCAACTTTAAAACAGCTTGGATGAGTTCGATAAAGATCTGGTTGATGCACGTTGGCACCGAAGGAAATAGACCGTGTCTGCATTTTATGCCATTCTTGGCAGGAGACAGCGAGCTTTCAGCTTGTTCGCGAACGTGCTCTCCACACTTTTCTTTTTTCCTAGACAGAATTATTTTCAAGATAACAATAATAATTAATATGTTCACCAGAAACTGTGGACGAAAAACCCTTTAAAGAAAAGAATGAAACCGCTTTTCCACAAAATTGTTTAATAACATCGACGAATGAGTATATCATCTTCTGCAGTGTGAATACAAACACAGAGCAGGAAGAGTGGATATGCTATACATACAAGAAACCAATAAGCAAAGGCTACGATCGGTGTAGGGGTATTTTTAGAAAAAGACTCAGTCAGTGATATCCATCGGGCTTTATCCAGATGAAGTAGTTCATTGGCTAGTTTATGGGCAATCTCCAAAGATTCAAGTAAATTAAGCAATTTTGGCTTATTCCTCGTATCTAGGATTTTGTAGGACTCCCCCCCCCCTCCCCCATAATTATGGCTTGTTTTTAAAATGTGTTCCTTGTATGTGTCTCTTCATTCGAATAAATATCGGGAATTGTTCAATAAAACCAAAAATATTAGTTTAATCGTCCAAATTTATTTTGTCGCCTTCACACTTTGATGCGATACTCTGATGCCAACGAATAATGTAGTCGTCCAAACACTTTTTACAGGCACACTCCGATATGGCCTTCAGGACTTTTTATGAATGACTCAAAACAACGTCTTCCACGAAGTGGTCATCCAACTTTAGGGAACAGGGAGCCATATCTGGCGAATACGATGCTTGTTCGATGACATTCGTTGAGTTTTTGATCCTAAATTCGCGTACAAGGGTTGATGTGTGGTGCAAAGTTCAAGAATTGTCCTTCCCTTTCCAAAGATTCAGCACAAAAAATTGGAGGCAAACATCTGTTTGAAATTTTTAACCCATTTCAAAAATCGCAGAGCATGTATACAGGGTGACTCGAATTAAAGTTAACATTTCGCAGCAAGCTACGGCAAAAACTAGTCATCAGAAAATCGTGAAATTTTGGGAATGCCTTAATTACATGATGGGAATTTTTTTCCGGAGCAAAAAAAAAAGTTAGTTTTAAAAACCATCAATAGAGGGCGTACTATAGCTTTATAGAGTAAAGCTCTCTCTATAGTATGTCTAGAGCTTTATTTTAGAGCGGCAGTTTATAGGATAGGAGCGTAAATCTTTTTGAAGAGTCCTGTGGACAGTTGCACGAGGTTGGTCTACAACTCTTGTAATATGCCCCATACCAATGCTACCCATGAAATTTGGCATCCTCTCCTCAAAAAAAAAAAAAAAAAAATTAAGTAAAAACTGTGGAATGGGACAGCCAAATAGGGAAACCTCGAATCAAATGGCTTAGAGGTTTCCCTTTTTGGTTGATCCTCTCCTCCATCACTTGGGGCGCAACATCATCTATCACCTGAAGATCAAATGGCTTTCATCCTCTTCCTGGCTGAACAACCAATGAGCCTGTTTCTTCAAATTTCATAATCATTCTTCTTAGTCCGTTGCCAGGGAGTTGACTTTTTCGTAACTACTTCAAAGAACGAAATTTTCGTAAGCTTCAGAAGCAGATTCACCATTTTGGTAAAACAACTTTACCAGCAAAGCACGTTCTGGAAGAGTCAAAGTTATATTCGTTGACATGCTAAACTGTTATGACCTTGGTTTTGCGTTAGCAGCTTTACATAACCAAAATTAGCATCTGCCAGTACAGTATTTCATCTTCAAATGCGCCCTCTATTGGTGGTTTTTGAAACTAACTTTTTTTTTTCTCTGGAAAAAAATTCCATCATGTAATTCATGTATTCCCAAAATTTCATGATTTTCTGATGAATAGTTTTAACATGATAATGTATAAGGCTGGACATCATTCAAAGGCCTTTGAAAAAAACGTGATGCAAAAAAACGACACCAAAATGGGGTTACGGAAGCAGTTTTGCATTGTTGGTGCCCACTTGAAGCACACACCGGCACTGAAAAGTTACCTGACCATTATTGTCCTAGCAACAATTTTTATTGAAATCTTTACTATAGAGATATTATGAAATATGTTGTAAGTGTGGTAACAGATAGCGTCTCTTTACTAGCAAACTCGTAACCTTTTGCTTTCAGTGTTTTGAATGAAGACTAATGAATCCTAGTGTATTGGAATAAACTCTTTTTCATTACATTTTCGTATTCACAAATTTAGATCTTTTGATCCTTTTTGAAGTCTTCATCTTATTTATCATTTATGCGCTTGTTGAATTTCTCTGTGCTTTGAAGTACTTAATTTATTTCTACAGATTTCTTCCTCCCGACCCAGTTAACAATAATGTTCCGACCCAAACAAGCGTTACGGGTGATGCAATAATTTTAATTTTTCTTCATACAAAATGCACTTGTTTTGTGATTTTTAGATACAGCGGAAAAACTTGTTGGCACAGGCACGAGGAAGGAAACGCACCTTAAGCATAGACGCTGTGTTTACTCGACATATCGATACCCGTGCTTATATTTCATACTTCACTTATTCTAAGCCCTTATTAAGTATTACCGATGTAGACTCGTCCGTTGATAAATAAAGAAAAGGTTTATATTACTGTATAAAATATTTATCTGTCTGTTGCATCTAAAAACATGATCATGATTCAATCAATGCTTCGGACTGCAGATTCGAAACTAAGTCACGTTTACTGTAGCGACCTACGAAATGTTAACTTTAATTTGAGACGCCCTGTACTTATTGTCGACTAACAAAACCAACAGCTGTAAACAAAGTGGTTAACAGATGGCGCCAAAACTCTACGTGACAATTAAGTACATTGGCGCCGTTTTACACCAAAAAATTTCTTTTTCTACCTTCTACGCGTGCTTCTCAAATGAAAAATTCCCGGTTTTGGTAAAAGTTCAGAGTAGCGTCCCCTAATAACCACGGAAGACATCGGCCAGCCCCGTCGCATTTATGCTCTGAATTTATTATTTTAACATATCTACTTAATAAGTGAACGGTTTATCATATTACAGGGTTAATCTTCACTATCCGCGCAATCGCAAACGCAAGTCCCACACTCGCTGGTCACTGTTTTCCGTTCTGTCTACGACGTCCCCCTCCGGGGGCAAATTACTGATATATATACCCCAACCTATTTGGTTATAGGGGACAGTTGGTTTCCCCCCGGCCGATTACAGGTGATTAATGGTCAGTACTTTTTTTATTTGTCACAGAAATTGGCATGATTATTAGGGGACGCTACTCTGAACTTTTACTCCGGTTTTTATTTGACTGAATGTACAGGGTGTTGAGTTTGCTGTAAACCAAAATAAAAATTACTGTAATTTTTTTCCATATATCCGATGAGCACGACAATCGGAAGAGTGCTGTAGTAAATGTCAGCATTTATGCTTGCGACACCGCATTGGGCGTTGAAAGCGCGAGAATTTCTAAATGCAACATTTAATGATTCTAATGGTGCAGACGAGATGGGCCTATTCCATAGCCCCCCTCCTTCCCGCAAGACCTGAAACCTCTTGATTCCTTTCTATCAAAAATACCGTGTATACCCTAACTCAATCTCCCTGGAAGACCTGAAGGCCAAGACCAAGCAAGCATTTCAGATCATCACACCGGCAATCCTGCGCAACACTTGGGGGGACATTGAGTAATTGATAGGTGCGAAACAAAGGTCACATCGAAGTTTAGGATGGAAAGCTCGGTATAGTAGTAAATATATGTGTGTCGAAAATTTGAAATAAATCTGTGTATTACGAGGATCCTTATAGTCTTTCATTTTTGGTATATAGCAAATGAAACGCCCTATCCCCTCTCCCTGCTCTTTATCTGTATTCAAGCTGAAAAAGATGACATTATTAAGCAATTTTTGTGGTTTCATTGTTTCTTTGAGAATAATAATTAGGCCTATGCATAAATGGCGGCTTTGTCGTTCGTTGATTTTTTCGGGTAAGAAACTTCTTGTTGAACGAATTTGTGTGCTGCAGAAGGAGAACTGAAGTGATTTGTATGTAAAATTTGGACGTCGCTTCCGGGACACCGTCACATTGCGCAGTTCCACTACGTGTCACCCTTTAATCGGATTACATCACGTAATGCTATGGACGTGAAAGCTACAAAATATATACTTAAGCATAAATTATATGAACGTCAAAACAAGCTTTGGAGCGTCGGGTATTTTGACGGACGTACACAGTTTCATGTTGGATTTGGCCAAACGTGAGAAATAGGAATTTGGCATATTTGAAACGAAATTTGTTTTTCCCCTTCTCTTAGGATTCAATTGAAACTGGAATAAGTCTTAATGTCAATAACGCTTGAGCGCCATTAAAGGGCTGACGTGAACGCAAATAGATCGCGAGTTCTGTTCTAGAAATAGGGTGAATGACATGTTTGTTTGTACAAGGGATGGACTTAAATACAAGGCTGCGTTTTTGTATACGAGCGTACTTCACACAGGCCTGCAAGAGAGGTAAATTACCTCGAATTAGCTAAGCAATTTGTCAACGATGTGGGAACCCGCCCTCCTCTGTGACTTAGGATTCCTGGAAAGCGACAACAGCCAGAGTCGTGTTGTTGTTGTTGTGCTCCGGGTGTATTTTGGTGCGTGACGTCATTGAGGTGGGGGCATTTCACGTTGAAGGGGAAATTTTTGCACCTTCCTTTCAAATCTATTGGAAATTTCCCCGTAGTTGGATGTTGCAATGCCCTGGTCGATCTTTAACGAATTTTTTTTTCCTGGCCTTTTGTGTGCTCTCATTTCTTTTCGAATTTTTGCGAATCTTTGATGGCAGCTTTTCTACAAAGTCTTTCGTCTTCAAAGGCCGTGTCAAGTTGATAGCTTGTGCAACAAAGAAATGGAATAATATGCAAATTTGGAAACTGACTTCCTTCGTACTAGGATTGGCCGCTTACGTTGCTAAAGCCAACGGGGATACATTGTTTTCCGAATGGATACAGATTCGGTATTTCGAACTTGGGACGTTCGCTAAGAAGTAGCCGATTTTTGAAATATTTTATTTATTTATTTATTTATTTATTTATTTATTTATTTATTTATTTATTTTGTATACTGCATGAGACAGAGTCTCTGAGGGTTACTTGAAATGGTTAATTGGCAAGTTAGCGTAAAGTTTTATAGCATTCTGTGAATATGTTGATTATGGTGGTTGCATATCGATGAGTCGCACGTTAAAGTCGTTTTTCTTACGTACATTCAAAGGCATGGTATTCCAAGTCTTAAAGGTATTAAACGAAAAATGTTTGGACGTAAAGTCGAGATGAAAAAGGGAGATTTAATTAGCAGAAGTTGTACTTCTACAGCCAAGTGCTAAATCAAGCCAATCGTGAATATACTTTGCCGGACGTGATATCGTTAGGACAGCTTTGACTTTTGAATGGAACTTTCAGTTCATTAGAAACTTGCGTGATCGAATGGTCTTTTCGTAAGGGAATTCTGAACGAAGTTAGTTCATTACGTGCAACTTTCAGCTCTTCCTGAGCAAATTTCCACGCAGAAAACTAGATGCGCACACCAAAGTTCAGTTTCGGAATCGCCTTTGATTTTAGTACAGTAATTTTTTTCTTTCCTTGTCAACGTTTGGGACAACTACTGCGTAAGATAACGCATTCTGTTGAGTTGACTATCATATGCAAAATGCGCTTTCTTGATTTGTCCCGTGTCGTACACACAGGTTAAATGTGAACAGGAAAAAAAGTTGTTATTTAGGTGATTACCATATTCAAAATAGCCATATATAAAATTTCTGCACAGTTTAAACTTTAGAGAAAGGGTTTCTGGTTCAATGGTTGTTATTTAATATGCCACCTATTCTGTTTATTGTTTGACCTAAAAGCAAACTTCAGTTATCTCTATTGTATGTACTGATTTTGACTAGATTCTTAGTTCTAGGTTCTGCGTTCTGGTTCGACATTCAGTAATAATAAGAAAGAAAGAGGGGAAAAAGCTCTCCTTCGTCTTCACGCAATCCTTCATTTCACTTGTGGTTCGTTCGTAGACGTCTGGGGCTGCAAGACTCCCGACAGATGTATTTCCTCCGATCGATAGATGTAGTTGGCGCGTGGGTGGGTGGTGGAAGGCTCCGAAATAAAAAATAGAATAGAAGAGAAAAAAATACTCCACCCAACCCCCCTCGACTAACAAGAGAGGCCTCTCTCGGATAAAGGAGAGAGAGAGAGAGAGAGAGAGAGTTCAGCCGATCTGTTTTGAGGTTCTCGAGTTTGACCGGAAATGACCGGTGAGGGTGGAGGGAGGAGAGAGAGAGAGAGGAGAAAGTGCGCGCATGGCCGGTAGAGGTTTCTGCGTTCGGGACGGGGGCCTCGAAAGAGGAGTAGGAGGAGGAGGAGGAACCCCTGGGTGGAAAAGGGCGAATAACGCACGCGCTCGCTCGCAATCGGGATAATGTCACCCGAACATCGATCGGTACAGCGCACGACGTAGAGGGCTGGAGAGAACGGGGGGGGAGGGGGGGGTTGGTGGAATGGGGAACCTGGAGGGGGGAACTTTGTGAAGAGAAGAGCGGTTGGGACAAGCAGTAGGGGATTGGGGGGGACACGAGTGAAGGGTAGGAACGGAACGCGGAGGAACTGCTCGCACTCTCTCTCTCTGTCAAACCATCGACTAAAATCGTTCGCAAGTCGACAAAGAAATGGAGAGAATGGTGTGTGCGTCTTCCGAGAAAACAGGAAGTCGAAATGCTTTTTAAGGTTGTTAAGTTTGGGACTGAGCTTTCAGAGAAAAAAAACTAGAAGAAGAAATTGTTTTTTTTTTTTAATGAAACTTTTTTTTCTTTCTTCCGCGAAGGATTCTTCCACGAACATAAACTTTACTACGATCGATATTAAGCGCTGTGGTTGTTCAGTTTTAATTACAGTTTGGACCCCTTGTTTATGTCCCGGGACTTTAGTCCAGTCGGTCCGTTGAAAAAGCAATCCGAATATTTTTGGATAAGCTGTCATGAACTTATCAGTGCAGCTCGGTTACGGTTTATTATTTTTTTTGTTTTACCCAGAGATACGCGTACCAAATAAATATTTGCAGACAGGGCCGGCAATATCTGGGGGGGGGGGTGCAGCAGGTGCAATTCACCCGGACCCCACGATTGAAGAGGCCCCGAAACGATCATTGAGGGGGCCCCCAAACAGGCCTCAAAAGCTTTCTTGCACCCGGGCCCCTTTAAAGAGAAGGCCGGCCCTGTTTGCATAAATAATACAATAGGCCAGAAACTGGAAAATAAGGTACATGATAAAAGAGACGAGCGAAACCACCATTCCACATGGACCTCTTGAATTCTAGTCAAAGATATATATATATATTATATTCTTGTATAGATCACAAACGAACGCGACCTCACATACTCTTGGAAACGCGTTGCAGCATGTCCTCCTCCAGAATGACGCGGATTTCATTCGGACTGCGTGAGCTGTAGCCCCGTCCTGTTGAGAACTACCTTGTCTGCGTTCAGTATCATCTAACTGCTCTACAAATTGTTCGAATGTGTTGCAATAACGTTCCACATTACGTGCTGTCGCAAGCAGGAGAGTGGGAGCCACTTTGAACATTCACTGTAAGCTCAATCAGTGTCGCATTGATTAAAGAATATCCACTGACACCGGTATGTTTAATGGTTTTTATTATTTTATATGTACAGGGTGAGTTTAAAGTCGCGCACATCCAAGTTTAGCTGCCCACAAAAAGTACCAGTTTGAGTATTTAAATGAATGTTAAGTATCACAGAAATTAGTTGAAATGTTGGCTTTTATTGTTAGCAGACAAACTTTAGGTGCTATATTAAATGTTGGAAATAAGGTCCTTTTTTGCGAATACAAAAGCGTGTTCGTTTTAGCAGATTTCGTGAGACTCTGCGAAGCATGGCAGTATTGATGTTAGAAATGGCTGTTGTGATGTTCGTTTTCAGCTCAGCAATCGTGTGTGGACTATCCACATAAACCACACTTTTCAGATAACCCCCTTAGGAAAAAATCAGAGGGTGATAAATCTGGCGAGCGTGGGGGCCACAACCTCTAATTCGAAAGAGGACGTCATTTCCAACACCTAAAGTTTGTCTGCTAACAATAAAAGCCAAGATATCGACTAATCTCTGTGATACTTTACTTTTATTTTAAATTCTCAAACTGGGACTTTTACGGGCAGCTATACTTTGATGCGCGGGACTTTAAACTCACCCTGTATCTATCTATCTATCTTTGGGTGAACTGACTTTAGGATCACCCTGTACAATCACACCAAATTTTCAGTTTTCATGCCTGTAAAATGGGAGTACCTGGAGCAAATGGGGTGATTTGGGTTTCGCTTGTCTCTATATTGTATACAGTACTTCGTCACGAACCTAGAAAAAAAAAACCAGAAGGTTTAATTAAATCACGAAAACACTACAATAAAAATCTACAGGCCATGGCACCTTAGAAATGGCACTTCAGTGGAAAATCTGGAACCCACTTGCCTTCACTTTACCCACAGTTGGGTTCTCTACTGCAAACTATCTTACTCTTTGTCAGTGGACGAAATGAAGTTTCGGAAGATTCCGGAATATTTCACGGGAGCGCCATTTCTAAAATGCCAAATTCACATCCATGGACTGTTTTTTGTGAACTTTGATTTAATAAATAAAAGTTATTATTAACACAAGGTTAAGCTTAAGCAGACGTAATGAAAAGTTGTTTGAAGGGTGGTTGGTTACCTCTAGAATGGGTGGGTGGTCGGTTTTAATTTTATCTTTCCGAAAAACCTCGTGGGTTTTGTTTTTGTTTTTTTTTGTTTTATTTTTTATTTTGATTTTTATTTTTTTTTAAAGAAATTTAACGTGGGATAATAATTGGAATGCTGTTTATGAAAGACCCACCCACCGCATGAAAGGTTCGCGAAGGTAATGCATAAGTGTAAGTAAATAGGTGAAAAGCGGATAATTTGTTGTCGAAGGTTAACTGGCGTCGGCATTGTCAATGTTAATGCATTTTTAAAAAGCAGCGTCATAGGTCTTCAATAAATTACTCCGCAGACCAAAGTTTTGCTTGCTTCAAGTGCCTGCTCTGCAACAGAGAAGGGATTTGCAGTGGCCTTAAAGGATTAAAGGTTTGGGACGAAGCTAGTCGGACCCATAGCGATGCATAATGTAATTTATAAATAAAGGAAAGTAGAGGGGCTAGGACTTTGGCTGGCGAATACTCAAGGAGGAGCGGCGGCAGGTTCGGGCATTTTGGGAACGGAAGAGGGGGATAAACAGCAGCCGATTTGGTAGGAACGAGAGAGGGAGCCCAGGAAAACGGAACCAGGCATCGCTAATGAATCAGCGACAGGAAGAGGAACTGTTCGTCCCGAACGCCGGAACTCCCCGCACGTCCCACGTGAGCGCGGGTGATTGTCGTTTGCGGGGCGCCTGCCATACGTAGCTCACGCGCCAAAGAGGAAATCGATAAGTTGGGCCTCTGAGGGGTATAGGACGAGGGGGAGAATCCGCTGGGGGAATTGGGGAAGTTGGGGCGGAGGAGAGAAAATGGCCGCCGGAAGTAGCTTTGGCGCCATCTCTAATGGCGAAAACAACGCTGCCTCCGTTCTCGGTGGGTTTTTCGCAGCACAGGAGGGGGAGACGAGCGCTCGAGAGTCGGCCTCGTTCTCATTAGCCCAGTGCACTGAAAAATATCGATGCTCTTCTGTTACGAAAGTGGTTCACGAGACCCCCTTCCATCCACCACTCACTCACTCACCCACTCACCCACTCACTCACTCACTCACTCGCTCGCTTGCTCACTAACTCTCTTCAGTTACAATCCGATTTAATTAGTGAAGGTTAATCAATTAAAATCTGTGCCAAATGTCTACGTGATTGCCATGGAACCCAAGAAAGGGGGAAATGCTCTTCGAAGAGGCTGTTGTTTAAGAACACTTCTAAGAGCTTGAAAAATGTTCCATTCGCGTAGGGTGTCTCTTCCAGAAGATGGTGAGCTTTGTCAGTAAAACCCAACTTGATTCCAAAAGAGCAGGGATTCGCTGTTTTTAGCGCTTAGGTGTTCTTGCTAATGTTTGCAAACTGCAATGGAAATTCGCGTCTTCTGCTTGGATCTACGAGGACGGATTGCTCCGAAGGGTGGAAAATTGATTGCTTCTAAAATGATGGTACCTTACAAAGCTCTTAGAAATCTGTGAAGACCTGCTGGGGGATGGACAAATCGTGTAAATTTTGAGTGACGAGCAATGTCATTAAGAATTAAATTTTCACGTCCCCTTAATTTTCCGTTTATAGCAAACAAAATGCGCAGTTCTTTCCCCACCGTCCTGTTCTCGTTTGGAGCACGTGGCCAAACCTCTTTTCGAAAGTGACGGAATTGGCTTTTCCTTTGTTGTGCTCCTCGGCCTTTCGAATAGCACAACAAAGGAAAAATTGAACCGAAAATGACGTCCATTTTTGAACTGGTCTAAGGGGATGATGCTCTCCTGCTCGTTGCGGTGGACGTTGGGGGTGAGGTGATTCTGCGGAGAGGGGAGACGAATCGAAACGAGGGTCCGCCAAACGCACGTGCTCCTAGTGATGGTGATGGTAGTAGTAGTGGTGGTGGTGGTGGTGGTGATAGTGGCGGTGGCGTTGTTGTTGTTGTTATTGTTGTTGTTGAGCTGTGCCAGGGGCAGATTTCTAGGGAGCGTGCACGAGCGAGTGGTGCACGAGGCTTGCTGTTCGCGTACAACCAACCCCATATCGATCGACCCATGAAAGTGGCTGCATCTCTCTCTTTCTCTCTGCTCTGTGCGCCCATCTTTATCCCCCATCGCTCTCACATTTCCCCTACTCCTAATCCCCCTCCAACAGTAGGGACTCAAAAAATATTTCGGAAGGATTCCATTGTAAGTTGAGAAGAACACTCTGATGGTGATGATGATGATGATGATGCTGATAATAATAACAAATAACAACAAGGCAGTCGATAAAGTTTATTTTATTACAAAATGGTCTTTTCTCAGCTAGTCTTTGCTGAAATTAAATCGAAAATAATTGGATGGCTGCTAAGTTCCTTTGTGAGGTCTTAGGCTCCTTTCCAATTGGAATCTTGATCCTGGACGAACATTACTGGTCTAAATGGAAAATTATACGGAGGGATCCAGACTTTAGCCACCGAAAATGCTCTTGGGCTTTTCCGCCCGTTCGTATAAAAATAGTTTTTTAAAGACTTTAGGGTTGAATGGTTACGTCATTATATGGAGTTACCATTTGCTTCCAGAAGAATATCAGAACGCCCTCCTCTTATATTCACTGAGTACTAAGCCAGGCTTTAGAAGTAAACCCTTGAAGAGCCCGAAATTTCCTCGTTTTGGAAGAGGTCGTTTTGAAGTAGCCTACCTTTCAGAAGGTGCGGAAAGGATTTCTAATTGGACAATTTTGACCTAAAAATTACTTGGTAACACATGGCAGGATTATCCGATGAGAAGTTCTGAGAATTGGCGCTCAGTTCTTCAGAATTGCTAAGGTTTGCTCGAAAATGGCGCTCCAACGTCCCACTGGGAAATGGATATGCGTGGCCGCCCTTTGTAAGAAGGTCTTTGGAGGCCATCTTGTCCCGCACCGTTATTAATGGAACGATGAAAGGAGGAGGATGAGGGAGGAAACCGATGACGTTGTAATTAAGCTGATCGCTCTGCAATCACGTGACGGCGAGCAATCAGAATTAAACAGTTTGCGAAAGAGTTATTGTAAGAAAACGCTTGTCATAAGATGGGAAGTGCTGTCAAATTTTAGATGGCGAATAAGAGGAACGTCATTACGATTGAGGGAAGGAGGCGAGGAGGGGTGGTTAATGAGGGGTGCACTTGCCGGGGAAATGGAAAGAATGGAGGAAATGACGTATCCCCTTCGCCGTCGTCATCATCATCATCATCATCATCGAACGGAAAGTTTTTTTTTTTTTATAGAAAAAGTAAAGAAAAAAAAAGATGGGGGGGGGTTGGAAATTAGGCGAAAGGCCGTTTTACTTTGGGTGCTCTCGTTCAAACCCGCCCCGGTTTATGAAGGAATTTTAATTAGAATCTTTTGCTAATTGCACGCGCCTGGCACTTGCCTATCCCGCTTGTCGGAGCACCTTCAGCGCGAAAAAGCAACCCCCGCACCCTTAATGCCAGTCCGCCCCTCTTATCGTCCCACAGGCAAACAGAAAAATAGAGCGGGGGTGGTAAGTGAAAGGAAAAATTGGTCCCTCGCAACCAACTCCGACCGGAGGTTCTTTTCCGCCCACTCATTCATTCTCCACTGAATACGGATTTCCGGCCTGCTTTTTGGTCGGAAAATGTCAGTCGTCAGTCGCCTTCTGACAAAAGTTGGGACGTGTGTCAGTTTTGAGAGGGAATTCTTTATTTTTACGTTCAGGTAATGTGACGAAATTCTTTATTTTTACGTTCAGGTAATGTGACGAAATCACGTGCTGTAAATATCTTTTCTTTTCTTTCTTAATTAGTATTTCGCAGCGATGGGCGATGAGTTCAGTTCCTCGGAGAAAGAAAATTCTAATCTGATCACGAAGACAGAGAAGTTTCCGGGTCAAAGAGAGTAGGATAATCTTTTTAGTAACCTACAGTAATAAATCTAAGAGCTGGAGCGGTAAGTTCAGTCCTCGTGATGTCATAGCATCCGATTTTATAGCCTCCCTCCCAGAGGAGTAGGCCTTTCTCGTGCGACATGTATTATTCCTTTTTTACCCCCTCTCTTTCTTTCTTTCTTTCTTTCTTTTTCTTTATTCGTCTTCCCATCCCCCGTGATAGGGTGTCACGTGACCACCATCGTTGATGACCAACTGTTCCATATGGATCAGATCAGGGGGATTCCGACCCGCCATCTTGTCTCTCCTTCTCTCTCTCTCTCTCTCTCTGTGTCTGTCTTTCTGTCTCTATCTGGTACTTTTCTTTTTATTGTTATTTAATTCTTCTGTTTAGTCCTCCATCATTTTCCGTTCCTGCGCTGTACGATGATAGAATGTCGAGACTGCAGCTACGCGTGCAACATTATACTTAATTATAAATGTGTGCACTTCCGTTTTCAAGGTATCGATTGTTGTCGAGCTGCCTACAGAAAATCAATAGAAGCGTAGTTTATACGGTATGTGGCGTCCCTTCCATTTGCTCCATACTAGGACCTTCTCTTTCCTCTGGTCTGTTGTATTAGAAGAGGACGGAGAGTCGGTCTTTTGTGTGTTCTTTTTGAGTGTACAGGAAGAGATAATTGCATTAGTTTTGTGTGAGTGAAACATACGAGCGACTGTTAGGTAGCAATATGTACTTTCAACGGGCTACCTTAATGCGTTTTGCTTGAAGGGTCTTTTCGATGGTGCAAAAGTAACGTCCCGGATTGTTCCGTATAGTCCAATGTTTTAATCCATTCACCGCATCAAATGGTTTGGCAGCGCTTCAGTTCGTGTACAAACGCCATGGGTTGAAGACCAGTAAAGTAGACGAGATTTTGTTTCTCCATCCATTCTACTTTGAAAGAGTGATTCTGGGGTCCTCTTATATCGAGATTTTTGTGTCTCGATCAAAAGGGTCGAAATATTGTCCTTATAACGTTGATATTTACATCCATCCAGGCTGCATATAATTTTATCACTTCCCTTTGCAAAAGTGAGTGGCATTGGGAATAGGCTTATTTGCTTCTCTGAATGAGAATGTCTAAAAGTAGACTAAGTCAGTCTAATGTAGAATGTACGAGATGCCGTCTAAAAGAGCGAATCGGTTGTATGACTGGCTTGCGCCGCTAGACGGGACGAAATTAGTTTTGCGAAGCAGTGTGCAAAAATAGCAAGTTACAGGCGTGTTTATCGTAAGTTGCTTTGGCGGATTTTTCCCTCGAATGAGGAATCTGTTCTTATTGGGAAGATTTGTTGTGGAGCAGTTGCCAAAAACTACCAGAGAAATAGATGAACAGAGACGAAATTCTCCACCCACGACAACGCCCAGCCGCACAAAAGCCTTTCCAAACTGCCTTCCCCTATTCAACTTATCTCACTCCCAGCAGTTTTTCTCTTTCCTAAGATGAATTTCCGGCAACTTGCATGCAGTGGTTTCACGCACCATCACCGCCGCTATATATACTATGTAACAAGTGGAACAGGTTTATCCAGCAACCGTCCTGTCTTTGAAAACAGAATTTCGTCGCGCATTACCTCCGTCTTTGCTATCTAAGTTGAAAAAACAACTTGCCTTGACTTTTGTGAACCCCGTAGGCCGATAGATGCTTCTACCTTGATGAATAATAGGCACATTTTCAACGGGTTACATGTGACAAAAGTGTCTCTTGGTCTACTAGCGGCCTTGCCTCCGTTGTTACGGGATTATGTGGAGTTTCCAAGATCAAATGTCTTTTATGGTTTTAGTTGGTTAGTTAAGGGGTTAGCTGAGTTATGTACTCGGTAAGGATGGAGACAGCATATGTTGAATTTTGCCGACCCGTGCCTGAATTGGGTCGTATTTAGAGCAGAAAGGCATTGCAGTGAGTGAGATGAATTTGATGGCAGTTGAAGCGCGAATCAATGCTTTTAATGAATTTCCTTCCTAAATTTTCTATAATTGAAGGGCGCTTCATCGTCAGCTTCTTGCGGCGGCGTTTCGGCGTTTTGGCAGAGCTGAGATTAGGCTTTTTTGAGAGTTTCTGAGGGTCTTTGCAGTGTTGCTCCGTTTTGAACTTTAATCGGGAATGGAACCCAGAGCGTGCGGAGGAGAAGCTTTCTGTGTTTACAACTCTCATTCATGCTTTGTTTGCGTTTCGTATTTTAATAATAATAATAATAGCAAGTCGTTGTGGTACGTAGGTGTTGTAGTTAACTGAGTAGTAGGTGGGTGGGTTTATTTTTATAGGTGAATTGCAAACGGTTTCCTCTTGAAGACCGTCATCAGCGGTCCCTTCTCCTCCTTCTAAGAGGTTTTGGGTTTGGCTCGGGCGTTGTTGGGTCGGTGGCGGTCGTAGTTGTCCTCCCATTGGCTGGCTGTTCGCTAAGGATTCGTTCGTTCCCTTTTATCTGGCTGGCGTGGGCGTCAAAGGGAGAGAAGGTTTAAACAGCAGCAGCAGCAGCTACGTTCGTTCCAAAGTCAAAACTCAAGTCTCTTTTCGCGTCGACTCGTTGCCATGGCAACACGTACAGAGTTCAAGTTGATAGCGTCTCTCTCTCTCTCTTTGGTTTATCGCTGTTTGTTGGGTGGGTGAAGTGAGGGAGTGGGTGAGTTGGCTTCCCGCGCCCATGTGCCCCCTGGTGAGTGCCACAAGAGGCATTGGCTCTTCAAGGGGGCCAGGAATGTTAGCGAAAGGGCCAACGAACCTCCCTCCCTCCGTTCTTCTTTTGTTGGACAGTTTACGTCATCTAGGCACCATTGCGTAGACCTGTTTGGGTCGAAACGTATTTCGGATAAAGGTTAACTAGAATGCCTGGTGAACGGATTTTTGGAATTATTTTTCTGTAAACAAGAATTCTGAAGGGAAAGTGTACGAGGGGTCTAACGGAGGCGAAAATGGTTTTTTTCTTGATTGTTTTTTTGCTGCCAAATTCGGAGAATTGATCAATATCTATGGTTTGGATTAATATAAAAGCAAATGCATGCGCAGGTTACAGTTTGTTGAACTGAAGAATATAATTCGTCTATGAAACAATTTTGATTGCGTCGTTTGCGCTGTAAATTGCCTTTTCTCTGGAGCGTTGTTGGGGACGTAGTTGTTCAGTTCATTGGTCAATTCAAGCTCATACGCTTCCCCAAGCTACATAAATTATTTGTCAGGTTATGTTTTTCTTTTTAACAGCATTTATTTCCATTTGGATACCTTAGCAGACCGGTATTTTAGCTATGGAGCCATCTTCAGTGCTCTTATGGTCGGTTTAATTAGATTTGTCCAATAAGGCTTATTATGGATTATCACAATGAAGTCACAGTAGGTCTGCTAATGCAATCGAATGGAAATAAATGTTGTTAAAAAGAAAAGTATATAATAACAACAACACGACCCCACTTCTCTGTACGGATAAATTATTTGGTCCTTCTAGCCGGATTTTTGAATCGCCGACCTATGGACCACCTAAAGTCCACCTTTACAGATAAAAGTTGAAGATGTATTTCAAAGGAAAGACAAACGCGTGTTATTCGAATATAATGTTCTTTAATTTTTTTGTCCCGTTGGACTGCAAGTGATTTAATCGAGTTTTTATTTGTTTGTTTGTTTGTTTGTTTTTTAATCGCTCTTAAGTTGTAATTGGTATGATATTGAAAGTGATGTAGGGTTTTCTGTACAAATCCCCTGCCTTATTAGGGAAATTTGAGCTGTTGAATGTTGTTGCACTTAAAAATCGTTCCATACGGTTTAATATTAATTAAATTCGCCGTGGGGTTTATTTATTTTATGGACCATCGGTTGCTCTCGTTGTTGTTGTTGTTGTTGTTGTTGTTGCTGTTTGTTTCTTTGCAGGTCGTTTGTCTTTAAAATTTTTAGGCCTATGCTTCATCGATCACGGGGATTAAACGGAACTTTTTGGAGGTTGGTGCGCGTTGTGAACTCGAACCGTTGTTGCGAGAGTAGAGCAAAGCAAAGCAAAGCAAAGCAAAGCAGAGCAAGAGCAAGAGCAGGCTGTCTAAATTAGGGCGAACCTCCTATGCCGGGTGCTCGAGATAACGACCACCGTGGTGGCGGTTTAATATTTCGAAGGGGGAAACGGGAGAAGAGAAGTTGGAACTATTAAATGCGGTGACTTTGTATAATTTTTATCATTTTAGCTTTTGTACTTAGTTTGTATTAATGTTTGTGCTTCTGTTATACAGTATAAGCTGCATTGTCTGTCGAGAGAGAGAGAGAGAGAGAGAGAGAGAGAGAAGTGGGAGTGAGGAGGATTTATTACGAGTTTGTATGTTACTAGTACGAAGGAAAGAGGATATATGTTCTTATTTACTTATTTATCTAATTTATTTAATTTAGTAGGATCCAATTTCTCAGCGGCTGTGTTTTTGCCTTACCGTCAAAAGAAGAAGGAGAAGCCGAACGATCGGGTCGCTTTGGCTTCGTGCGTTGTCATGGCAACGACAAAGAACGATGCTGGGCGGACGGGTAGGTGGGTGGGCTGGTGGGGAGGCAGAGGAAAAGTAAAAGAAGAAGAAAAAGACAGGACGGTAGGAAAAGGGGGAAAAAAGTGCGCTTAAAGAGACGCGCACGGCTCGATGTAATCGCTCAGTCGGCATTGCATTCTTAACTGGAAGAAGATCGCGGGTTTTTTTGTATTTTTCTGAAATTTTTTTTTTCATTCAGGATTTCAGCGTTTTGTTGCCAGGGCGCGCCTTTTGTAAATTTTGGTCCGTGACGTTTGTTGCGAACGGTCGCCCACTAACGTGTTTTTGACACCGATGCTTCGGTGACAGACTTAAAGGAGAGAGTTCCATGATGGGTTGTTGGGTTGGTTGGTTGGCGGAATTCTATCGGAATTGAATCGTTTAATATGTATGTATGTATGTATGTGTGTATGTATGTAGGAATGAATGAATGAATGAATGTATGGATGTACGTATGTATGCAAGACCCTGCGCTGTTTTATTTCTTCTGCCGTCGAGGTTTTAACCCTTGATCTTCATTTGCGCGATGAGATGTTCCAGACGCTGGAAGGATTCCAAAGAGGCACTACCCGTGTCTGGGTCGGGGATTCGAACCCGCGACCTCCTTAAGTTGCTCGGTGATTCCCGAAATGATTTTCGATGACGACACGTTGTTTGTGGCGCTCCAAGGACACCGTGGCTAGATCTATAGAGGCGAGTCCTTCTGCTATTGATTGGTAATCGATCTTTAAGTGCGACGATGAAGATGATGGTAATGATGACAGGAACCGACCTACAACAACATTGCGCATGGTGCAAACAAACAAAAACGGTTTAGCGTCTGACCTTTTTGATTTTTCTTTTTGAGAATCGCTGAAATTTATTTTTTTTTTGGAAGGGTGGCTTCCTTTTAATTGTCCGCCAGACCTTTGCTTTCTCTTTAGGTCCAAACTTCGGCTGCCGTTGTAAGCAGCCGCCATTTATATTTGATGAAGGCTTGGAACGAAGGATTAGAACGTCATCGTGACAAGATACAAACACAAATCCAATAATGCGAAACAAACAATGGCATCCGACGTTATTAAATGAAGAAGTTTGCGGAAACTGTGCATTTGTGACGTCATTTATTCATTGCCTTGAATTGTGGAAAACAACATTATGACGTGTTCGATTTATTTATTATTTTTTGTTTCTCTATATTTACACGCACGTTGTTTTGAATTCGGCGGAGAAGTTGTGATTTATTGAATACCCTCGGTGGATTCATGGTTAGCGTTAGCCGACTTCAAAATGGAACGCACTTTTAAACGCGTGCGGTACTGATTTAGACGAGAGTGGCATATGAGGTGCGTTATCTTCAATTATACACGTTTCTATTACGATGGGGAGGTTTATGCCGGGTGACTAAAAAGTCTGTTGCACCTCTCCTACCTGTACAGAAAATGGAGATATCCCAAATCTGTTGCAGCCAACAAGTAGGAAGACATGGGTGGACCGTCCGTTGGTGACCTGATTATGCATCTTAGGACGATATACAAAATTTATCTCATAGACTGTAACAGATAGGGATCAATCTCCAATGACAAACTTGTGGACCGTATTCGATTATGAATACAATAACACAAACAACCGCATCACTCAAAAGATGAAACTGAAACATTTGTACATACAAATCATGTCACATGCCCATCCAGTTTTGCATATTTCACCCACATGTACAATTCATTGTACAGTACGATGGCTGAGTACACAATCGAGGAAATGACTGCTGTCATGGTGGTGCAGTTTATCAGGACAGACATCCAAACTTGGAAAAACGTTTCGTTTTCGTCTTCATACTGAACGCGGAACAAATTTCTCATTGGAAATTGCTCCTTATCTGTTAAGGTTTATGAGATGAATTTTATGTATGTCATCGGAAAGTCACCAACAGATAGCTACCCACGGCTTCCTATTTGGTGTTTTATACATATTTGCGATATCTTCATTTTCTGCACAGGTAGGGAGAGTGCAACAGAGTTTTTAGTCATCCTGTATGACGAGAGGAACATGTGTACAAGGTAGTAGTTCCATTGTTGTCACGGATGGTGTCGGATACGATACTTTGCGATTTTTTTTTCTTATTTTTTATTTTGTGATTCAATATGTGGTTGGTGAAGGATGCATGTTTTATTGAGGATTTTTCTGTGTTTTGATTTGACAATATTTACGTTAAAAATTCACATTTTTGGTTTGGTAAGAGTTAAGACACTCAGAGTTGGTAAGAGGAAATCATTTTCTTCTATTTTCTTTACGTGTGTAAGGAATTTTGCCGCAAAAATGTATGCATCGAAATTATTTTGCAATCGTATTTGTCGGGTTTTGTGGAATAAATATTTTAAAAGGGTAACAAATATAACTTAAATGATATTGATGCAGACAGATGACTTACCTGACACGACTAATGTTCAGAAGGGTACTGAAATGGGTAAAGACCTCAGTCACTGTCAAGCGTGCGCAAACAAAGAAATATTGTTTAGTGCGAGTGACGGTTAATTTTTTTTTCCAGATACACGCATTAATTTCATACGAGAATTGGTTAGTGCGAGTTGAACGTTTTTTTTTCCTCACATTAATTTTGATTCATTTGAAAGCAAGAATCGCTAACGAAGAGTGTTAATTAGAGGCAGCCATTTTGTTAGAAAGGCGCACTGAATTTTGGGAAATTGAGGAAAAACAACGCAGCTTCTGTATTTTCGTTGCATTAATTAAGAAACTGACGCAATACCATTTATTCTGTGCGTTTAATATGTCGATGCATGGGAAAGGCGTACTAAATGTAGAAGGTGTGGCAAGAGGTTTCTTTTTCTCAGGGTGGCGAAGCAGTGGAATGGAACGGGGTTTGTTGACGTGGAACAAAGATGGCGGTCGGTCGACGGCGCCCTGTGGCTTCCCCCTCCTTCCCTGCCCCCACCCACCGACTGAAGACGACGAGTTTGGTGCCCGTGTTGGGATCGGGTCGGTAGGTCTGTCGGGACGGCGGCGCTTCTATCCCCAACTGAATCGATTTCCACCGATGAACGGCGGGAGAGAATGAGGAGAAAAAAAGAAAGAAAAAGAGAGAGAGAGAGAGAGAAATGAGAGAAAATAGGCGAAGAGGAAGAAAACTGGGGGGGGGGGGGGACGACGACTTTGGAAACTTACTCGAAAATAAATGAAAGTTTTTATCGATATATAAAAAAGTGTAGGTGTCAGTTGATCTGAAGTTAATAATGAGTTCACATACGATAATAATAAGAATTAACGACGTAGAGGATTGTTAAAGTTGTCTGCGATTGTTTAGTGAAAGGAAGAAGGAAAAAAAAAACCTCTCACTACTGAAGGGCCGTGAAAATGTACTGAAATTTGAAATTTATTAAAATTGGTAATCTGAACATATTTTTTTAAAGTAATAAAATTAATTTAAAGAATCATTTCAAATAAATTATGAAATTCAATCTATGTCCCCCCCCCCCCTCCTTAATTTCTAAAGGTGGAATTTTCCTTTTAAAAAGTTTCAATTCGGGATCTGTACAGTGACGATTAACACGATTAATCGGATCCTATTTTGTAGTACTTTGAGCGTGTGCCTATTTATAATTTGTATATCGTCGGGGCCTCTTGAATATGACGGTCTTTTTTTTTGTCTATTCTATCAACCGTTATTGGGTTCGAAAGAATCAATAGCGATCTCGTGGATATTCAAACAAAATTGGGTAGTTCTCGGGGTGGGTTAGAATCCACCATAGATGTTTGGTTTGTCCTGGACATGTTTTAACATAGCCTGTGAAAGGTTCAAATGGCCTAGAAGTCAACGCGCCCAAAATCTGTCCGTAAGAGAAAATTTGTAAAATCCTATAAATCGCTAAATGTGTACTGATGTGATCGGTTTGCACTGAAATAAGTGGGGTTTTTGGTTCAGAATGAAGAAATTTAATACCAGAATATTCACATTTCTGAGCACCAGATGGTGTTGTAGGAGTCGGAGACCAATATGAACGGCCGTATTTAAACAGAATCTCCGACTGTCCTCCGGCTGAGCAGTGTTGTGTGATAGTTGGGGCTGAGTAAAATTATTCATACTGTAGGTGAATACAGCATTACCGTAAAAGGGCGCTGCATGTGAAAGGGAGCGACTGCCGATCGGTAGGATGCTTGAGCGGCCTCTAAGGTCTTTGTATCGGGCTATCGATCAAAGTCATTGTGCCCAGAGATCGGCCAACTTCGTTAGCCACATTCGGTATCATGTTTCTGGCATACCAGTTGTATTCGGTATATGTATCTTATCTCGTCCGACGGCTTTTCTCTTGAATGAATGGCACCACCTTGAATATTTGTAAGCTTTCCTTCCGTGTGAACTGTATCACATCTCTACACATATTTTGTAGAATTGTCGTTTTCATTTACTTCTCTCCGAACTGTCTGACAGAGAAAGTAGTGGTGGCTTCTTCCACATACACCTGGTCCAGTAGGAGAAACCTATTCGATAAGATCCGGACTACTGACGATTGGAGCTAGCGGCAATTCGTCCCAAAAATTTAATGTTCCTACTGTTGCGCTCGTCGAAACTTCAATCATTTTATCGTTATCATGATGATCCAAATCATTTTATCTTAAAATGTTTAATAGCTCTATAAAATATTTGTCCACCTCAACAATTTAAATTTGTCAACTCCCAGGTTATCTAATTTTGAACGTAGAATGCATCCTTATAATACTTTTAAATTTTGGAATGACTTGTCATATTATGTGCGAAGTCGCCTTTTTATTTTGTTCCCCTTTTAAATGTATCCGTAATTGCACACATTTTAACAATGACTTAAAATCATATATTTAAAAAAAAAACACCCGTAAAAACTCAACTTTCTTAATTTAACCATATGATCCTTTATTGAAATTTTAGCTCTGTGACTTGGTTATATAAATAAATAAATAAATAAACCACTTTTTATGTCTTTGTTTCTTGTAAAGCACAGCTCACATCGGAAGACAGTTCACGCCAAATATCGGCCAACGCGTGTACGTTGAAATTCTGATAGATCTGCCGCTTCTTTCATGTTGGAAAGAGCGAATCTCCATGTCAACGTTTTGGTGCGGGGTTTATGCATAACAATGTGTACGTACTGTTCTTCCTCGTGGAGCAGACCATCGGCTGGAATAATTACTTCGACATGCTCCAGAAGTTCCTCATCCCGCAACTCGAAGACGATGTTCTTTTCTACAGAAAATCGTCGTTGCAAATAATGGGGAATACATAGGAAAAAAGTTTTATATTTCATATGGCTCAATGGAGATCACAAAATTGCCACTTCAGTAAGGCCAGGTTAAACCATAGCTCACCTACTCTGCGTTGCAGAGTGAAAGAATAACTTGTGAGCATGGAACTGGTGATTAATGCAATTCCTTGTTGGACAGCCGATAACTGATTTCCTAATGTCTTGGGGCATGAAGTTTCCAAGTGTTACTGCCATTGTATAGGAAGTGATTCTCAAGGAATGCCGAGATTATACGGGGTATTGCAGTTTTATATCTGTTTGGTTGCCTCACCTGAGGTGCACTGGTTAACCAAGCCCACACGTAGTTTACTGTGTAGGAAGGGTCGTTATATGCTCTATAAAGCTCATGAAAAACTTGGACAGTCAAAAAAAAATGTCCAGGCCTGGAAAGTTTTGGAAAGTTTTCGAAAAAATTTCCAAAGAATCTACACGAAATAAATCATTATTTCAAAACAAAAAAATCTTTATTTTTTTGTAAGATTATACGAGCTAGCCAATGACAGAGCACTGTAGCTTATGACTCTTTCCTGTTATGGCTTTCATTATCTGCGCAATTATTCTGCTACCACTTTCGATCAGTGTTTTCAACTTGATGGAAAATCCACTATCTATGAATTAAAAACGAAGCGCGCATGGTCAAGCTGTTATCAATCCGCTTGAAAAGAAACTAAAACTATTCTAAGGTCTCTGCTTGCATTTGAAACCTCCAAGTCAACGGAAAAATAAACATGCTATTTTTTTATTTATATATTTTTACTAATATATTATATATCTCGTCAAGAGATGGGGCTGCGCTCATCGAATTAGTAAGCTATACAATTTACCACGGTCTATAAATATTCATGGTCATCGAGTACCATTGTTAAAATGAAGCTAAAGTTTCTAGCTCCCGGTAGGGCGAGAACTCTATTAAAAAGTGGCGCTGCAGGTACAATCTGCCCAACTGCGCCTGCAGCGCCACCCTATCGCCAAACAGAAACTTTACTTTCGTATACAGTTTCAATGAAAATCTCTATCGCAGGTTGCGGTCGGGAATAGTGCGATCTATGCGGTACCTGGCGCGATCTGTTTTCCTTAGCTTCTCGAAACAATGGAAAATGGCCGAAGCTCGATGACCATGAATATCTATAGACCGTGAATTTACCATTCAGTTGCAAAATAATCAAAATAACAATATCAACGAATTATATTTTCAAAATGAATCAAAACATGTTACAAATACAGGGTGAGCACAAAGTCTTTCCCTGATAAAGAAAATTAATTAAAAAAAAAACAAAACAAAACAACTATGTCAGATAGATACATACGGTTTTTTGTATTAGATCTCTATCAAAAGTTATAAGACTCTTGGTATGGTAGGAACCGAAACGATGTGGGTGGCGCTAACAAAGGTCATACTGAAAATGTTTCGTTTATGTTTTTTTCTCTGATGGTCCTACAGCATGTCCATTTCTTCCAAAGAAGTTTTTTTTCATCGGTCATATAGAAAAACAAAAAATAAATAAATATCTAAAAAAAAGAAAAAATAAATAAATAAATAACGAAAAAAAAAGAAAAAAATGACCGATGTTCTGACATAGCTGTTTTTTTGTGTTTTTTTTTATTAATTTTCTTTATCATGGAATGACTTTGTACTCAAGATGTATAAAAAGTTACTTATAAATAGCATTCATATAGATGCTTAAAAAAAAAAAAGATTTTAAAAAATATTTCGTGTTATTTTTTCCAAAGGAAATATCTGAAGAAAAAGGTTTTATTATGTCTTATGGTGAACTGGAGTGACACGGTGAAACGGTAAAGCCAACATCTGTGCATTTTCGATTTTAGTTCAGAGTTACTGGGACGCGAGTATAGTTCTAGTGGGGGGAAAAGAAATGCAGCAGATTTTTTAGTGGGTTGGTTTATTTAGTCCAATTGCTAAAGAAATTATTGTATGCTGCTGTAAGTGCAAGACAAAAGTATTTGGTGTATTTAGAAGAGATTAAGAAATTAAAAGAAAAAGAAAACAAAGCTGGCACAAAGAAGTGTAAAGAAGAAATTCATGAAACGAAACAAAGATCGAAGCGAATGACAATTGATATTGAAAGATTAAATGGTTAAGCAGATAAACTTGCAACAAAAGTAGAAGAAAAAAAAAGCAGCTTTATCACTTCCATCCCAATGAAATGCACTACGTAGCCATGCCAAAAAAACAAACCAAACCAAATTGAAATTGATAACGACATTAGTAGAAAGCTACTCGAACTAAAAGAATTATAATGCTTGAAATTGTTTATAATAAAGTAATTTTTGAGCAGATTTAATGTTTCTTAAAATTAAAAATGATTATGATTTTGGAAAATATATTGAATTATCTGGAAAAGTTTTTGAAAGGTCATGGAATTTTATCTTTGGACAAGTGTTCAGTTGCTCTATAAACATAGGGAATAATAGGTAGTCCTCGTCTATTGCGCTGTTCAGTGATTGATTCATAGTTTCTGAGGGAAAAGGCCGCCCTTGTAGTTTTGTTATAGGCAATCTCTAAATTATTGATCATTACTTTCATATATGATTTTCCACTCTTCTAGTCATTGGTACGAGTTGTCGATGTTCTAAGAGACACCTAGCTGCAAGGCTTAAAGATGTTCCTTACTGGAATCTAGTCGAGGAAGTAGAACCTTCTAGATAAAGCTTTTCAGCGACCGGCATTAAAAAACATAGGACGGTATACTCTATAAAACTACCTACAGCAGCGTATTTCCATAAGGATAATAGGAACGCACTCTATTTGCTGTATCCATTTGCAATTCCTTTGATGTCGCGGGTTCGTTCACCTTGAGCCGGAAAGATATTAAAGGTTGGCGGCGCCAAGAAAAAATAGTTAGGAAGGAAAAGGGAGGGCTGATAAGAACTAAGAGAGCTTTTATTGTAAGATGAAGTATTTATAAGGAAAATGTTGTCCACTTATTTAAATGTGGACTAATATTTGGAGATTTTGATTGTATACTACCGTTATATGCGCAGTCACTCCCGTGATTTTAGTCGTGAGAAAAGTCGTCGACCATTTCAAAATTGGGTCTTGAAATCGTACCTCGCCTATCCCGTCGTCATTTTCTTCAGCACTGTTCTTTTTATTATTGTTCTTTATTTTTTGGTCACTTCCGCTTACCGTCCCAATTCATCGCCGTTCCCGACTCCCTTTCGCCAAGTTGCCACGCAACGAAAGGGCCGTATGTATACACCAGATGGCGTTGACTGGACCCAGACTAATTACTTGGGACGAGAGGCACTGGATAACACCCTTCCCCCTCTCTTCTCTTTTAATATTTAGATATTTTGTTTAACCTTTCTCTGCTAATGGCGTAGGGAAGTAGGAATTGGTGAATATTTTCTGCGATTAAACGCACTTTACTGCGATTGAGTTCATTTCACTTATAATGAAGTACCTTCATTGGTATGTTGTTCTATCAAAATGTAGTATAGTAAAAGTATATTCAACGTATAAATTGCCCACCATCCCCTTTTACGCCGCCTCCATTTACATATTTTCTTCCTATTACCGAGATCAATTAAGTGGAGCTCTTCTATTATTTAAGCGTGCAGCTCGCTTACCGCTAATTGGAGCGACCCCTTGCGTTGGATTTCCGACTTTGAAGCCTATATACATGTAAATAATTTTTCTTTTAACAGTTTTTTATTCCATCGCACATTTTCCAATTTTCTTGCCCTATCTGCTCATATTGCTCTGCTGTTGTCCCTCCCTCGTTGATTTTTTTCTTGCCGTGGGGTTATGTAATCGGCACTCGGCGCTTTAATCAGGAGACTTTGACGTGTCGAGTGTCAGGAAGATGGAAATGGAGATAAATTTTCGTCGTTACCTGAAAGAAAAAATAAAGAATGGAGGTGGAATTTTAGAAGAATGAAATAATAAAGGAAAGTTGTCCTCACTTTGGCTTTCATTAATCTTTTTTTTTTTCGTGATTAACACTTAAAGCATCGGACGACGTATTGATGAATGAATGGCTTGCCAATTAAGGAGCTTAAATGAAGATTATTTTGCGTACTTCTGTAGTCAGTTTAATAATTGAGAGTGGTAGTCAGTGTATTATAGAATCAAATGAATTATCTAAAATTCTTGCTGATATACATAAATAATGTAGGATTATTTACATGTCACTAAATGTTACCAATTTCAGGTTGCACTATTAAACCATTCTGCTGTTCAAGTTTTCTTTACTTGGCCACTTTCCTGTAGTTTAGAAGTGATTATTTGAAGAATAAAGAATGATCATTTTGAAGAAAGGAGGCATCGAAATTTGCATGATGGAAGGTTAACAATAAAGAATGGGTGCCAGTAGCGTCCACAGGATGGGAGAAAAAAAGAGCCGCTTTTAAGTATATTGGAATTGCTTGATCGCTGTAGCTATAATCATTTCACCCTTGTGTTTTAAGGTATCTGTAGGCTAGATATGGTGGCTTTGATATCTCTTGTATCTCTTGTCCTTTTTGGTTTGATCCAATCCTACGACTTCCCTTGGATTCCACTATTGTCTGCTGCAGATGCAGACTTGGTGTGAGTATAAACCGTGTTTGTTTTTAACATCCAGCCGTTTGGAAGAATATTTACGACTGTCGTTGACTGTCCATTTATCATCCAATTTTATCAGATGATCCGAATTGGATACTTTTTCGCCCGGTGTACAAAAATGTACAAACAAACTTCTAAGCATTGCAGTTGGGGTCACTTCATGTCGAACCCATTGGTTTTTTTTTCACCTTTCTTGGAGCTGTAAGAGGCTTGGAAACTGTAGCTATTTCTAAGTTCTGGAACAAGTTTGTTTTGGCATTTGCCTTGAGGCCATCCTCACAGAGTAACTTCTCAAAAGAGCGTGTTGAGTATCTCTTCCAAAGGCAGCATCGATGTTTCAAATTTGAATTCATAAACGAAAAGGAGGAGCCGGATGGTATGGGATCTCATGAGAGCTCGTAGAATTATTCTCTGTTGCTGGACCAGTCTGAAATTATACCATTTCTACATCACGCATTAAGTATTAATAGATATAGGATATGGAAGATCAAGCCTTCCAAAAAAAAAAGTGTCATTTGGTATAAATATTCTGATAAAAATTTTGGAGCAGGTGAATTCTACCCGAGAATTCAATCATTCGCGTGTAGGTGTTGGCCGTCCAAGTTCTCTTTATGAGTCAACTAATAACCCCCCAAAAAAGCAAAAAACGAGCAAACTGGGAGACCTGATATCGGAGCATATTACTTAAGAAATTGCTAAAAATTGAATGTGTTCATAGTTGGGTAGCTCTTAATAATTTCTGATAAATTGAACCGTTCTGGAATTTACCGTTCTCGAGATAACTCCTGCACGGACGGATGGGCAAAACAGATCTAAAAGATTTTAAAGGGAAAAAATAAAATAAATAAAGAGCAAAGAGATTTCAAATATCATTTTTCTACTATTGCTGCTGCTACTAATAATAATAGCAAAGGAAACCGGGCCCCTACCTTTCGATTGGATAGATAGGAGAAGGGTCTGTTTCGGTCGGTTGACCGTAGTCGCGAGCGAAACCCTTCGGTGCGAGGATATCAGAAAGGGGGTGAAGGACTGTGTTGGATGAAGGACTACTGTGCGTGCTGGCAAAGGAACAGACAGACAGAGAGAGAGAGAGAGAGAGAGAGAGAGAGAGTCTGTGACGATGCGCTCAAGGCTTTCCCTTCTCTTGCTTTCCCCAATCCCCCACCACCACCACCACTCACTCACTCACCCTATTCCTCCTCCTTTCTCGAACGCCACCGATCGAAGCCAGAGCCACGCGTGGTAATTTTTCACCACATTGTAATCTCTCTCTCTCTCTCTCACTCACTCTCTCTCTCCATTTTAATTCGCCATATAAACTCTATCGCGGATTAAATGATTTAATTTAAACACTATTAATTACAGAAGAAGAGGCTTCACATCCACTTCAATTTGCGTAGTGTTTAAGTTTTTTTAAATAGTTTGTTTTCTTTTGGTTTCATTGGTTACACCTGCACCTCTAGTTTTTCCTATCCGACAATTTTAATTAAATTTGATGAATATAAAGAAAAACGGCGCAGCGATCTATATTAGAGGAAATTATTATTATTATTATTATTATTATTATTATTCTAAAACAAGATCATATATCAAACCTAGGTGATATCTAGACTTCTTTATTCTATATTTATTTATTGTTTACGTATTCAGCCGGCTCGGTGGCCGAGAGGATTAAAGCGCAGTCTTATCACTCTCGGATCCAGCGAGTCACGGGTTCGAATCCCGTTGAGGGCATGGCTGTTTATGTTTGTCCTTTCTCTAACATTTCCTCTCGTGAGGGTTGGCGTCAGGAAGGGCATCCGGCCGTAAAACATCATTGCCAAATCAAAAATTATCACAGCGACCCCATGTGGAAATGGGACAAAAGTTGAAGCTAAACATTTATTGTTTACGTATTTGGTACACGGAAAATAACTTTGTCTTCAAAAATATCCTTAACATTAACAATAAATTTGTTAAACTTCGGATTAATTTATATCGTGCGATCCAACTTGTTGACATTACTAAACTGGATGGAATCGACGCTTCACTCATGAATATCCTCGGCAAAACATCCTATATTATCTGAAAAAATGTTCAATCGTGTTATCAATGCTTCAGGCTTTCTTTCACGTATTGGATCAAGATATATAAGACCTATTCCTCCTCCTTATATGACTGTTGCTTCTAGACAGACTGAAATTGCTATTATTGGCTCTTTCACGACAAGTTTTAATAATGATAACGTACATCTTGAGAATGATATATTTTTGTTGCCTTTTTTTGGGCTTTTATCCCGTTAGAGAACCGTCTTGGGATTATAGGTTTTATGTTCTTTTATGACTTTAACCCGGGTGTTACGTTATTAGAAATTATTATTATTCCTGGCATACTATTGTGACTCAGATAACTCAAAATCCTTAGCAAAGTTCCTTTGTTCCTCATTTCAAACGTTTCATTTGAATTTCTATGGAATATGGTAAGTTTGTGTCTTAATATACCAGAATGGACATGTAGTTCGAATCTGTGACCGTCTGTGGTAGTGTTATAAGTTTTGAAATACAGGGTGTCCCCAAAAAATGTATACACACTTTACTATATGTTATCTATAACATTTTCCGTAATAGCAAAATCAAAAGCTTACATCCCAGGATTGAAAGAAGACGACCCCGATCGAAGTGAGGCACTGTATATAGGAGATCCTATATACAGTGCTTTAGATCGAAGAAGACTACACTGCCACCTAGATTACTTAATAATAGTTTGCTAGGGAAATGGATAGGAGCAACTGTTCGCCGTATTCAAAAGTATCTCGACGCTTCTGATAACACAGGCCAACAAAAAATACATTTTTAAAGACATCTTTAACGTTAAGAGCTGATTCTTAAGCTTTTTAGTGTGCTGAATCCGTATCTGACCTCAGCTTTTCAATGAAACACTTTTAAATTATTCAGAGTTTGGGGCTTGATAATTTTCTTTGTGGCCCTAAATATGGATACTTTAACATTGCAGCCACTTCTCTTCATACCCATTTTTTTTAACATTGCAGTCTCTATGTGCATAACTTGGAAACGTGACGTGATAGAAAAAAATCTAAAAGTAGATTCGGATTCAGCACACAAAAATACCCACAAGAATAAGGCAAACCACAAGTGATGTTGACCTGTGTAATCACTTTGAACACTTGTCGTAATTGTAAAAGTCAAAGAGGAGTTATAGTCATTCCTAGATGTCTGTATTTATTTAGAGTTACGACTTTTATATATTTTTTCCTTACGCTGAAGTGTGAATACATTTTTGGGACACCCTATAGTTTCTATTAGAAAAGCGAATAAACAAGAAATGAATCCTCCCGAGGACGGTATAGGAAAGTCGCGGTGGCCCTGAGTTCTTATCCTCTTTTATCCGCACTTTTTAACTCTCGTTTTTTTAAATCAAAAAAATTGAGTTTCTCGAACGTATTATTTAGTAAATGGAAAAGAATTCCACCTTCTTTCATTTCTCACCATTTCCGATCGAATGACATTTCCGACCACGTGACTGCTGCCCCCCACAACTCTGACCCCCGCAAACTTCATAGTAATGTACAGTCGGGTGCAAAAAGGTTTTTACCTGCTCCGTAGGGGCTGAGCTTACAGGATGTTGATCGGTTGCAAACTCGGGTACTTGTACTGAGAGTTAAGGCAGATTAGAATGGACCTGTCCCTTCTGAATGAAAATAGGGTAGCAGATATACACTTGAGATGTGCTCGTCACTTGTTCTCTCCTGACAGCAGCATCGTTAAAGTCTACCAACTGCTTCGAATAGCAGAGTTTGAATCCGATATGGATAGACATTTTTTTTTTATTCATTAACGCGTTTTTGATTTCGTTTAAGTTTTAAACAGTGAATGTAAAGAACACCATAAACAGATTAAAAATTTTTCATCCAAGTGTGCAATTTGATCTGTTTATTTGAGGGTTTAAAAACTTTTCATGTTAATTGTCATGTTATGCTTTATTCTATACTAGCTGAGATGCCCGTTTTCGCCGAGCTTTTCAAGGCAAAACGAAGGCGGGGTATCAGTATCTATCTACTCTAGGTATATACCAATGTTGTTTAAGGTTTGATCTTGGGACTTGTTAATTGTCATTGCGAACGGGAAATTGTCGACGTTTGAACTCTACAAAATGATCAGTCGCCTGTAACGGTATTCTTGGTATTAAAAAGAATTGCCTGCATTATCCCCGCTGAGTATTGTAGCTTTATTGAACCTGATTATTCGGAATTGGCTGCTATATTGTTTAATACCCAAAACATTCAGCCTAATGACCGGCGACCCTACAATTTACCGACAACTACGAACGTTGCTGGCAGGGAATCAGTGCATATGGTGATATTATTTTGCGTCAGCGCACAGAAAGTAGAGTTCGTCGGATTTTAGAAAATCACCCATGACACGATCCTCTGCAAATAGACTAGAAATCCACCCGTCACATGACGGGTGTCAACCGTACAGGTTGAAGGGTAAAGAAATGAAAGTGGAGCATCAATGGTTTTCTAAACATATTCTGCAACAATATACTGTTCAAATGCATATAAAAAAATCAACATTAAACATTTTTCATTTTATTTAATTAATAACAATGACTGAATATTGTTTTACCACAACAATCCCTGGCTTCGGACGGATTGTTGTAACTTTCTTTGTTGGCCTCGGACGGACGTCTCGGACCGTGAGCACCGAGAGATAGTGCAAATTCAGGGCTTATTATTGGTAGAAATACGAATAACAGTGTATTACGTTTCAATGCGGAGGCCGCCTCTCTCGGTGGGCACGCTCGGACAGACGGATAAGAGAATTAGATGGCCTATCGTTGCAGAAACTTTACCTTGCATAGATATATCAGGTCGTTGCATATCAAATGTCGGATTGCAGAGGTCATCTTTATTGGCCCTCTAGAAAGAACACCTTCACACGTGCTATTCGAAATAACTCCAGTTGCAATCCAAACATTGTTGCCAACGATTTGGCAGCTTCTCTGAGTACGGATTTTCCACCAAACTGTAACCATGAGCTTCCTGGGGTGCAACGGGGGTTTAGGGAACTATCGCGGGGGTTCATCAGCATCCAGCCACTGTACTGACCGTTTCCTATTGTCGTATAGGAGCCACTTCTCGTCGCAGGTGACAATGCGATCAAGAATCCCCGCTTCTTCATGGCGCAAAAGCAATTCCGTACACACCTCCAACCGACGCTCTTTTTGGTTTTCCGTAAGTTCATGTGGGACCCATTTGTCCTGCTTTTTCACCTTGCCGATGGTCCTAAGGTGTCTACTGACAGTCGACGCTGATACAGCATGATCCCCTGCAAGGTCCCGAACAGTTTTTGACGGGCCCTCTTCCACAGATCGCTTCAGATCAGCTTCATTCAACACGTTGGGCGGTCTGCCGCGTGGCTCATTTGCCAGGTCCGTCACTCCCGACCGGAATTTTCGGAACCAACGTTGGACACTACGTTCGTTTATGGTGCCTACACCGAATACCTTATTGATGTTTCGAGAGGCGTTGGATGCAGTGTGATTCAACCTGAACTCGTTATGCGTTATCACACGTAATTCGTATGAAGTCACGAGTATCTTCGCTTGGGTTCAAACGCTTTTAAATATCATCGCAGATATGCAAATTTCAGGCAGCTGGTCGCTGATAGGTTTATCTCTGGGAATGTACCACTTTGTTATGGGTACTTGCTACTAAACGTGGAAACTGTGCTGAAACGCGGAACCCACCTCGAAATCCGACATTTGATATGCGACGACCTAATACATTGTTGGTCCACGCATATTGTTGCTCATGCATTGTCGCTTCATGATCAAGCAAAATATATAGGTTTTTAGTTTTTAATAAAATATACACTAATTCATATCACCGTTACTTTTACAAAAAATCTTCTTTTGTTCAAATCATTTAATATTCTCTACTATTAAAATATATAATTATATAATAAATTTAAAAAAAAAATCGGTTGGTTTTGGCATAATTGTCGTAGATTACTTTATATACACACAAAAAATGAGACTTGTAACCTTGCGAGCAGTCAAAAGAAAATAGCTTCCACTTACACCTGTAAGTCACTTACGCATCACATCATATCGAGCGCTGCATCAACTTATCTCTTGATTACGCATATAATTATTCCGATACTGTGCACCAATTATGTTAAACTAATCTATTTGGTTAGGAATGTATTACATGTATTAATAAAACAAAAATTCTCAACAGAACAGCCAAAATAATCTTTTTGTCAACATAGTTGAGCACGTTACGTAAAACTTGCCTACCCCCGATGCTAAGATAAAACTTAATATGGAATCGTCCCATAGTAAGCGTGGAAAAAGCAATCTCACTGGATTGAAGTATTGTAAGGAAGCCGAACAACTTTGACCTGGAAAAAACCTTTTTGCACTCTGATTGTACATCTTGCCTAGAGGATTTGCATACCGAATTTCACTCTTTACTTACATACATACATACATACATACATACATACATACATACATACATACATACATACTAGTGTTCTCCACAGACAATTTTATCAGGCGGGTGGAAAGATAAAATAGCCGGGCGGACAAAATTAAAAACCAATAAAATATTATGCAGTGGTGTGTAGTTTTCGTGTAGTCAGTCGTGTGGTCACCAAAATCAGCCGGAAAAGGGCCTGGTCTTTTCAAAAGGGCCTGGTGAGAACCCTGGACCAGATTGTCCCTTGTAACTCCGACCCCAGTGAACCAATAAAAATCAAACTAAATGGCTTCCTAGCTTCAATTTTCTACGTCAAAAACGTAGAAAATATGAAGGGACAGACAGACGGACATTGTCAAAACAATAGGTACCGGTAGCTCCTTTTATATGCTCAGGTATATAATACGTGAATTAGCAATTTAGAGTTCAATTCGATGGCGCAATAGTAAAGAAGACTTCATGATGAAAATTCAAGTTTTGAGCTGAAATGCTTGCACATGCAGAGTATTTGGCTTTTTTTTTTATTAATAGTTCATGTTGATTAGCAATTTAGACTTGAATAATGAATGTCTAGTCATTAAAGGTGGGAACCTCAAGAATGAGATAATGTGTCGGAGGCAAAATGGAATTTCTTTTCTGGCGTGTTTTAAAAAGGGGAATAATTTAGTCTTATTTATTACTTTTTTGGGGGCATAAAGTGGATGTCCCCCATGCGTTACTTTTTTCTTCTTATTATTATTATTATTATCATCATCATGGGTTGGGTTTCATTCGTGTCCGGCTTCGACTGTTGTAGGTAACCTGCCTAGGTGACACCATGTCGTTTCGAGGTTGATCGATTCACGGACCGCGGGTTTCTATCTTTCTCTTTTTATATTTATGTCTATGTATTTCTTTCCACGGTAGCTGGCCTTTCGTTCTTTTCTTTTCCTACAGTCGTTCGCCAACCCCTACACGCGTTGTCGGTCCGACGTGGAAGAGAGGAGGAAGAAAAAAAAAAAGGCCCGCGGTTCCCCCTGGCAACCGGTCCTTGTTTGCCAGCAGGCAGGGTTTTTCCAAACGCGTGGGACCTCTCGACGACTAATGGTCCCACCCTCCCTCCTCTCATTCCATCACGAGCTGAAAAACCCCCTCTTCGTAGGTCCCTCCCTTCAACCAACCCATCCTTCGTTCTGATGAGCAAGGTTTCGTTCGTTGGCGCAATGTTAACGTCGGATGATGTTATGAGAGCGCGTCGCCTCTCTTAGGTTAAGGTGCTGCGGCAGAAGGTGGCGTTGCAACTGCACGGAAATCGAACGACTTAAATAAGGTCAGTAAGGGGGAAGGGAAAGAAGAAGAAGAAGAACTAAAAAAGAAAATTAATAAATTTCCACGTTGAAGGTGAAATTTCGTGACTCAGGGAACCGTTTGTTTCAGGCGAATGTTGGCTGCACTCGCTCGCTCTCTCTCTCTCTCTCTCTCTCTCTCTCTCTCTCTCTCTCTCTCTCGATGGATTTTTTTTTGTTCAACTCTCTTCTTAAGAAATGCTTTATTATACTGAGCGAAGAAACTAACTCCTTTTTAAAAATCCAATGGTAAGCGATTACGTTTTATTTTAATGCCCACTGCCCATGTGTGCATGTATGTGTCTGTGTGTTTCCTTGTACTTGACCATCAACAGCCCAGTAGTCTAATCTAGGAAATTATTCTATTTTTGGACAACGGAAGGAAATCTTAATTAAATTTATAAAAAATTACCTGAGCAACGGTATCCTTCCTGGCTGCGACTGAAAAGCGGATGTTTAATCAATTATAGAAATTCATCTTTGTGATAAATAAGGACAGTTGATGCTCCAAAATAAGGTAAAGATGAAAATTGATGTGACATGAAAATCGGAAGGAAGAATCCCGTAACCTGGATTCGAACCAGGGAGCACGAGTATTCAGCTCGGTGTCTCTACCAACTGGGCCACCGCAGACACGGTACAGTAAGGCTGTCTTCAAGTGTCTTAAACATTACAAAGTATTTGGAGCATTAACTCCAGTTCTTATTTCTTTCTTTCTTATGAGTTTTCATCAGCTATCTGATGGTTTGGAAAGGAGGAATTCTCGATCTGCGAGCCAGGTGTCTGCCCTATAATCTTAGGGCACCTGGAGGTGGCTCAGTTTGCTCGCGGAATTTTTCCATCTGATTTTACTCGTTAATGTCTTTATCATGTTTGTATGTTTTTATTCTTATTGATAACGTTATATGTGTCTTATGTTATTGTAATACACGCTGTTAAATGTATTAGCGCAAGGAAAAAGGCTAAAAAATTAAAGATATTCATTGTAGATATTATGCAGAGCACAGAAAGGTAATTTTATTGTTAATTGTGTTCATGTGTCTAGAGGGAAGAGGGATAAATGCGGAGAAGAGTGGTGACAACTCTCACTTCCGTCCGCCATTTTGATCCCGAATGCGCTCAGCCACGCATAGGAGAACGGATGGTTTTTGCTCAAATACTCGTACGATACTAACAGTCTCGCTTGGTAATGTTAGAATTCTCTTTATTTCTCTATTTTTCTGAATTTTTAATCGTTTGACTTTTGAAAATAAGTTACCAACATCGAATTTTAACGAGCAAAAACGATGCCTGGCTGTTACGTTCCCGCATGCAGCAATCACTTTGACAAAGGTGGAAGGCTTTTTTCCTGCAAACGCTGCAAAGAGGAAATTATGGGTAATTCAAATAAAAAGACACAAGTTAGGTCCAGGCCACAGAAGATGAATAAATAGGACAGTTATTTCGAAAAAGAACTGTAAACAAGTACTGAACACGGCATCATCGACTATTTAGGAGGCACGATCATTAAAAATATTCAGAGATGAAGAAAAACTTGTTTCATATGCTACTACAAAGCTTTATTGATGAAGAACACATCTGTGAGGAGGATATTAATGGAGCCAATAAGAATTTGGGCAAAATTGTACATTTTCGTGGAAATTGCTCGTTGATCGACGTGGTTCGTTTAGGTCGACTTTGCCGAGGGGGAATAACACACAGACACACAAACACACACACACACACACACACACACACACACACACACACATACCTTCATCCGTTCTTGCTTTCGACTTAAGATTTCATTAAGAAATGTAACCCAGCCAAACACCTAATTATGGGAGTCAAATATGTGCAGATGAAGTATGGAATAGTTTTGTTGTTAATTAAAATTAAAACAAAAAACAAAAGAAATTTGTGCCCTTTTTTGTAAACTTATTTATTTTTTTCTATGATATTTAAGTAAAGAAATAAACTAGCATAGCTTCAGGGAACAATAGAATTGCCTAAAATAACGACGAATTTAGCATAGTTACTCAGTTGTCACTTTCGACCACAGGATCAAAATGGGGGTTCACGCTTTAAGCTTACGGAATAGGTTGTCACCACCCTTCTCCGCACCTATCCATGCACCCTAGAATTAAATTGCACAAAGTACCATCTCTCAACTTAGAAGTAATTAGGCTGTTGTTAATAGAAACCGTCTAACGAAGACACGTTTCACACTAATGAACCAACAAAATGTAAACCTTTTGAAACGTGGTTGAGTAATAATTCTACTGTGATGTCCGCTAGGCGTATTTGTTGCTTTGTCGGACCAGTCCAAAACAGACTTTAAATCTCATGACCAATTATTGGTAAGTGAGCACACGATGGCCGTCCTTCCAAAATGAGATGTGGTGGTTGGAGGCTATTTCTAGTAAACCATCTATCACAGTTCCGGAATAGTTGGTTGCATTATAGTTCCATTATGTACTGCAAGGCCTCCCTCAGGAAGACTAACGGTACAGAGAACTCTCTCTACTTTTTATAAAAACATTTTGAGTTTCTCTCTCCGTTCGACGAATTGCATGTATTTGAATTTCATTAGTCGTCAGTTACACGTAGTTCAAGTCGGGAGCATCATTTATGCTAGCCCCGTACAGAGAAGAAAAACGGTTCGAATCCATTGGCGGAATTTTTTTTCCCTTTCGTTTTTCTAATGTGCTAATGCTGGAGCGTAGCTTCAGTTTTCAACTATCACTTTATTAGCCCGTACAAAGAGTACATCAGTTTATTTTTGTCCCAGCTGCTTAAGTAGGTGAAGTATCTCGGGGTGCTGAAAGGAATTCCCCTAGAAAGCGGCTTGTATGAATTAAGTAGGTGAAGTAGTTCGGGGCTTCTTGTCCAAGAACAATGTGGAAATGGTTAAGATTGTGGTGAAGAAGTACCGCAAAATGGGCTGCAGCAGATATTCCTCAAACCTAATGAGAACTTGGGAGCAAGGCGAGCGAATATTCGATGGGGAGCGTTCGCATATTTGGGGACTGATTTGCAGTATAATTGTGCGTATTCGTTTTGTCTCGTACTATTTTTTTTTCTGACTTTAAATGAACCAAAAGAAGCAAATTGGACCCTTTTCTTGTTGGAAATTAGATCGGTTTAAAACTGTCCTCGTCATAAAAACAAAGTTTGAGGGAGCTATATTTTTAAACGCCTAAGAAAGAGGAACAGGAACTGGTTTTACAGAGTGTGACCAAATCTCTTAATATCCCATTCAGCGCAAGTACTGAGATCGTGTGTCAATCAATAGCAAACGCCGCAATTTGATTTTGGATTGAAAGCTGAAGCACATGTTGAAACACATGAGAAATATAAACAGGCTCCGATGTCTTGTTTTGTTTTCCCATTGAGCTTACAGTAGAACTCACCTCTGTACGCTTCCTCAAGTGAATGAAGGAAAAGCATTTCGTGAGGGTTTTGGCTCCTCGAGTGAATATTTCTCTTCGTGTCTCTCTTGTTTTCGTATTTGACACTCGTCGACGGCCGGCCACTCGAACTCGGCCTGTTTCTGTTCGACAGCAGCCTGTGTGACAAGGAACTCATTAGCAACACAGCTGACGAGTTTTATTAATGACAGGTGAAGGTCACTCGAACCCAGCGTCTCTAATGTGCGTGTGTGTATGTGTGTATGCGTGCGTGTGCGTGCTCTTCAGCAATCATTGTCTGTTGCTCTGAGTGTGGCTTCACTGCAGCGCTCGTTGAATTTGTTAAATCAACAGCTCAGCGGTTTCTCTCGTTCAAAGGAAAAGTGACGCCGAGGCCAGTGACATAACTCTCTCTCTCTCTCTCTCTCTAACCCACATTCCGCGCGCGTTGTTGTTGTTACGTAAGAAACGAATGTAAACGTGTGTGCTTGTGTGTTTTGGGCTTGTACACTCGACGCATCGAATGTAGGAGAAGGAAAGAGGACTCGATGTAAGCTTCGTGCGTTCATAATATTTTAATGAAGATCAATTTTTTTTAAGGCAGGATGTTAATGATCCACGAGAAATAGGCGTTTTTGGTGTCTTAAAATTTATGAGAGAATAAGTTTTGGCTCCCGGAATGGTTTTGACTTTCGCGTTTACGAGATGTGTTCAAAAAGTTCTGGAAAATTTTGAATAGCCCGCCTACAGTTAGTTGTACAGATATCTTGGCGGGTGCGTTGACTTCGCGTGACTTAACGAATAACCTCCCAGTTTATGCTTGGTATTGTTGGTTTACGTATGTAAGGTGATCTCCTAAGCGTTCTGCGATTGTTTCATTTTCACATTGGGTGACTTGCGCATGGATCATTCCACCCAATCCTGAGTGAACACTTGAACATGCATCGTATTGCTGCCAAATTCGTGCCTGGCCTGCTGTCACAAGATCAGATGGAGCATCGAGCTGCATCATGTCAGAATCTCCTCAAACGAGCTGAGGACGATGAAACTTTCTTGTCCAGCATCATTACGGGTGATGAGAACATGGATCTACGGCTATGGACATTGAAACCAAAGTTGAGCCCTCTCATTGGATTGGTGAAAATTCTTCTTGGTCGAAAAAAAAAGCACGCCATGTTTTCTCTAATGTCAAAGTCGCGCTGGCCGTGTTTTGTTGCCGGCCAGGTGGCCGAGAGGGCTAGGGCGTAGGCTTTCTAGTTCTCGAGTCCACCTGGTTGTGGGTTCAAATCCCGCCGTGGGCATGGATGTTTGTGTTTTGTCCCGGGCTGCTTACATGTATAACTTGTGTAAAAGGCGCAAAATGACCTTAGTAATCGACGCCAAAAATTCTAATAAACCAACCAACCGTGTTTTGTTAATGCCATCATGATAAATTCCTCCCCCCGCTAGGTCAGACCACAATGAGCCAGAGTTACTATCTCCAAGTTCTGAAACGCCTCCTCAGAGAAAATGCGAGGAGGAGGAAACAAAAAAGAACTTTGGCGCAATTAGAACTGATTTTCCCATCATGACAAAGCGCCAGCTCGCTCGTTGTTGTCAGTTCTCTGAGTTTTAGTCAAACAAGGAATGACTGTGCCCCCTCCCCTCCATTCCTCCTCTGATCTGTCTCCAGTGGACCTTTGTCCTGTTCCTCAAACTGAAGGCAACGCCAAAAAGGTAAAGATTTGACACCATTGAGGCTATTCCTAGAGGGAATTAAAGGAGATTTCAAAGGAAGCATTCCAGGACTACTTCAAAAAGTGAAAACGGCGCTGAGATAAGTGTATTCGTTGGAGAGGAGAGTACTTCGAAGGATATAAAGCTCACGGTCCTATATGTTGAATGAATACTTAAAAAAAAAGAAAGAAAAAAAACAATAAAACAACAAAAAATCTGTTCCGGGACTTTTTGGCAGACCTCGTACTAGGAAGAAGCTTTCTCAGTTGCGGCGAGTCATTTAATCGAAACGAAAAAACTGCTTCTGCACGTGTTTAGAACTATCTCAAAGGTTTAAAAAACTAAAAACAGTTCTTTGTTCACCGTTATGGGTTCGTATCCCGTATGGGACTCGAGCGCTGGTGTCTTTCATCGATTTTTGATTCCGTCGCAATTAGATATCGCGAACGCAATCGATAAGGAAGAGAATTCTGGTTAGTCCAAGTCATAATCAATAATAAGTTTTGTTAGTTTCGAAAAGAGCGCACTCAAACTGCGATTTCCGGCTAAGCTTTGCAGCCTCTGTTGCCTCTTAATCTCAAGGTAGAGAGAGGGAAGAGACAGTTGAGCACCAGCAACAGCAACAAACAGAAGGCGGAATGTCTCTTAAAAGAGAATAATTAACTTGGGGTGTATTATCGCTTCAGCTCCACTTCCATTCAACTTGTTGCTCGCTCTGCTCTGTCGTCACGATAACTCTCGTCCGCTGATTGGTCGAGCGTCCTTATAAAAGGGAGGAAGAGGAAGAGATCGCTTGGGAGGTTGGTTACGAAAGGGTTAAGGAGGAGGAGG
>JAHWFO010011445.1:400679-436952 GCA_023313115.1 Rhysida immarginata
TTGGCTAATATATTTACAAGTTATTTCGAATAACCACCTCACCTTCCCAGGGAAGTGATGGTCCTGGGGCCTTTCCTGTACCCGAAGTTTGTAAATGTAAATTTGTAAAAATATTGCAGTATCTAACTGGTGTATGTTTAGGACCAATGGGGGGGGGGGGGGGGGCTATAGCCCCAGTAGTCCCCCACCTGGCCCCTCTAGGATTAAACTCTGAATCTAGGTTTTTCGGCATAGACGGTTTTTCGAATTGCATTTTGAAGATGCATTCATTTCATCAGCTTCCTACTGGATGATGGGCTAAGAATACTCCTTGAGAAACAAAAGAAAGTGACTTAGTTTCGAATCTGCAGTCCGAAGCATTGAATCATGATAATGTTTTTAGATGCAACAAACAAATGAAATTTTATACAATACATAAACCTTTTATTTATTTATAAATGGGCGAGTCTACAGAATCAGGTACATCGGTAATACTAAATAAGGGCTTATAATAACTGAGGTATGAAATATAAGCACGGGTTTCGCTATGTCGAGTAAACACAGCGTCTATACTTAAGGTGCTCCTCCTTACCTGCATCTGTGCTCGCAATCGAATGTACGACCACAAACACGGCACATGAAAGCTTTTCGCAGTATCTAAAATCACAAAACGAGTGTATATTATGTATTATCAAAAATTAAAATTGTTGCATCACTCGTAGCGCTTTTTGGGTGGGAACATTATTGTTAACTATAGAGAGGAAGGAAGGAATCTGTAGAACTAAATTAAGCACTTCAAAGCACATAGCACATTCAACAAGCGCATAAATTATAAATAAGATGAAGACTTCAAAAAGTATCAAAATATCTAAATAAACATTTAATTGATTCTTCAATGTTTCAAAATAATAAATTGTAAATTGTGAGTAATAAAATATATTTATTGTAATGGGAAAGAGTTTATTCATCCAGTACACTAGGATTCATTTCTGTCTTCATTCAAACCACTGCTTTCGGAAAGCAAAACCTTAGACCGTTACACGAATTTGCTAGTAGAGTGGCGCTATCTGTTACCACACTTTCAATATATTTTATAAAGGCTAAGGTCAAAAACTCTCACCGGTGAGAAGAGTTAGCGCTTGGTCGGTCAGAAATCCCGGTGAGAAAACTGTGACGTCATTTTAACGCGGTCAGAAACGCCAGTTAGTGCTGCTATGCCTAACCGGTTAGTCTCACCGTCCTCACCGAGAAAAAGACGGTTAGCTCAGTGAGAAATTACGTCATCATTCTCTCACCAGTGAGAGTTTTTGACCTTAGCCAATATCTCTGCAGTAAAGATTTAAATAAAAATTGTTGCTCAGACAACAGTGTTCAGGTGATGCAAAACTGTTTCCGTAACGCTTTTTTGGATCGGCTTTTGCATCATGCTTTTTCGTAGAATGATGTCCAGCCTTAAAACATTATCATATTAAAAAAAAAAGTGTTGATGGCGTAACTCGAAATTTATTGCTGAAGTTGAAGAGGGATGTTTCCATTACATTGAAGCACACTTGATTTGACCCTAGTAATAACCCTGTTAAGCGTGTCTTCTTCATCTGCGTACTGACAGAGATGTTACGAGGACATTTCTCTGGGCACCCACCGTTTTCCGGAAAGCCAAACGACGGACATTATGCTATAGCTTAACTATGAGAATACCCTATTACAGTAACTACTCACTCACCTGTCAGCTTGAGTTATCTCCTCTATCTGCCTCGCTGTTTCTTCTTGTCGCAATCTCAGCAGGACTGCTAGATCGGTGTTCATCGGCAATTTTTAAAGAGAAGTTATCGAGCCAGCTGCGTTACATCTTTGTAAACAGGAAACATTTCCTTCTGAATATACTTTGCAGTAAACTCTCTGGCCCACAAAAAAAAACCCGCAGAAAAGCACGCTATACTTCATTCGAGTACGGTCACTGTTTGAATCTTGCGACACCTAGCATCTACGGGCAAATTGGATTGTACGAATAAACATTTAGTAAGAGCTTACTATCCCGACCTATTTACTACTTTCCTTTGTAGTTTTCCATTACATGGAAATTTTTAATTTAAAGTGGTATATTTGCGGAGTCAGATAATGATCAGTATTTGTAATGAAAATGATAATGTTGTTTTATTACTTCAAGGTACCTTATAATTTTACTTAAAATGAAGGATAGAAGTATTCATAATAACATGTAAAAATCCAAATCGAGCTCTAAATTTATAAAAGTCAGGACGACAGGACGGGAGGAGTTCCGTGATTTTATGGGATTGTGACATCATTTTGGAAAAAGAGTGCGAAGGGACTTCGGAATGGTATCTACTAGATCGAATAGGTTCAGGAATCGACAACGACGTCTTCACCCATGTGCGGAATTGCCCGAAGAATAGGCTTATCTTCACCACGTTCCCTTCCCGAAACGTTTTACTTAGGAAAATATTAAAAATCAATAAAAATAGTTTCGTTGGATACAGTATATACTATCCTTGGATAACATTATTGGAGGGAGGGAGGGGGGGGGGGTAGAATTGATTTCTTTTTTCCCCTAGAGTTTCAAACAGAGTTTTACATCACTTCATTATTTCGAAACAAACCACTCAACGAACATTTCTTGCACCATCTCGATCTTAACTAGAGCACCCCTTATCTTAACTAGAGTGACTCTATCTTAACTTGCCGGGAACGCTCGGGGTGGCAGTATTTCGCATCAAATTTGAAGAGTAGGAGAAGGGAGCAACAGTGAGGCACTTTTTTTAATTACCTTTAAATATGAAAATAACTATGATGAATTTTTTTTAATCTTATCACATTGGCAGTGTTAATCAACATAATTTTTTGATCCCTGCATCTTTTTACAAAAAAAAAAGTTTCCGTTTCAAATGCATTATATCTCACTGTTATCTGAGGCTTCACCGGTATAATGAGCCAGCTAAGGGGTAATAATGATATCTTTTCTTTCTTTTTTTTTAAATAATATCTAGCTGTGAATGAACATTTAATAAGAAGAAGCAAATCCAGAGAAGTCAAACAACACATTATATCATGATCAAAGCGAGGATTTAAATAATGGAAATTCGATCATGAATGAAAGGCATTGAAACATCAAATTAGGGCACAAAAACTAGTTTAAAAAAGCTCCAGCACTTCAAATGAAGAAACATCAAAATTAAATGGAATATGGTCGTTGCAGTTTCATCAAGATTATAGATCTTTGTGCCATCGACAAGCTATAGATGTCTACTCAAAACACGTTCTAAGTTGTCAAAAAACACTTTGACATTGTATGGGTTAAAGGATGTGGCTCTTGTTAAACTTCAGCCTCCTGATGTCCTGCGAGATAACTGTGCGTTGCGGCGGAGGAAATTCCTCATCCACTCCATGCCAGCCATCTTCTGAGTACTCCATTTTTCAAGGACTTTCAAGTTGTTTTTTAAGAGCAAGTTCATATGCAGTCCTTTTGCATTCTGTAGTGGCTAACCCATAAAACATTCGGGAGCATGTCATCAAACAATCAGTTAAGATTTGCTCTTGTTCTGCTGAAAATATTTTGTTCCCTTCATAATTCGGAGTCATTCTGGCGTGTTCATTTAGATGTTGTTTCTGACGTTTCACATATTTGGCAAGGGTTTGAAATGCTACTCCTTTCTCGTTTGCAACAGAACTTAAATTTTTCCATGCACCACGAGATTTTACAGCATCTCGCATTGTTTTGTCTTGGTTGCTTTTTGGGGTGAGTTTCGAGCCATTTTAGAGATTTTTTTTGTCATAACATTTATATAGGCCTAAAAAAATCAACTCGTGTATACATCCACAAGTTCTCAAGTAAGCAATTTTTTTGCATAATATTAAAAAGGAAATCATAAATTGGTATGAATTAGAAAGGGTAACAATGAGACAGTGGCATTGACAAGATATCCCTGAGAACACCATCCGGCAGCTTGATGAATCCATCATCAACACTGCCTTGTTAGCTTTCTGTGTAATAAATCACCCAATTGTTCTCAAATTCTAACCATTGTTTTATACATTCCACGTACCAACTTTCGTCTCAATTGCATGTTTTCTTCTTGGTGCGTCCATTTTTCTCAAGAAGAGTACGTTAAATGGAAGCCACTGTGTAAGAACGATGGTTTGCAATGATGAAAGATGCAAATGATCTCACAGAGAACTAAATTGCTACGGGTTGGACATGCTAACATCAAAAAAATACTCCCTTCGACGCGGAATTCGACAGAAGAGCTGCTTGCATCGGGGACTTCAACACGAGTTTTAAGCTTAGAATTTTTTTCAGTTGATAAACGACTTTTTTTTATTGTTGTTATTATTATTACTGCTATTTTTTTAAAGGAAAGAAATCCACACTAGAGTGTTCTGTTTGCGGACTGTTCTCATCATCGAAATGGGTCGATTTTTTTTTTGTCCTCCCCCGCCCCGTTCATTTGCAGTTAGCTTTAAGGGGGAGTAAGAATAGAAGAAAATTGGCCGGACTTTAATAACTCGATGTGGCCTAATCTCTCTCTTGTCGCATCATTTGCGAAGGGTTTTTAGGGGAGAGGAAATGTATTTTAATCACAGGCTAGTGGAGATGGATGAGCGGACATTGAATAACTTTTCTCGCTGACCTTTGGTCGCGAAACCCAACGACGACGAAAAGGAGATGAATTAGAGATTTACGTTCAACAGTGAGCGCCTCTTGTTTTTTCTATCCCCTTCTCGTCATTATCAATCGGAGGTTCCGCTTTCTTCTATGAATTACCACTAACCTCGAATTTTCTTTTCTTCCCTTTTTGATGAATTGTCAAAGAATATGTCGCAAATAAATGGACTTACTTGTTGTTTAGAAAAGGGGATTATCGAGTTAATCGGTTTGCGCAGAGCTAGAAAGTTAAATGGCTATGTAGGAAATGCTGTATTGATTAAGTGTTATCGTAGGAAAGGGATTCAAAATAAACCCTCTAACAAAAATATAAGAGCACCCGAAATGTTCAAAGTTTAAAATGATGCTGAAATGTTTGTTGATTTCTTTCTTATTGTGTAATATAAATAAATGATGTTCATATCTGCCGAAAACACTGAAATATTTCCAAATTACCAGTCTATTACATTTAGACAAAGATACTATTACTTCCAATACTTTGTTGGGCCACCATTGGCTTTTACGGTCTCAAACAATTTGTCAGATCGCATTTTATTCGTCAGATTTTGAATCCAGCGTAGTTTTATTTCATCCCAGGCACGCAAACTTGCGCAAGAGACAACTCGTTCGCATTTTGAAACTGGCAATTTTTTGCGTACATATTTTGCATGATAACAGCCCACACCATTTACAACAGGGTTTCTGGACTTCGCTATAGTGTCGATTTTCTGATTCTTAAACCGTTGGGTGGTGGAAGCTGCAGCACGACATTGTCTAGTTGGAAGATCCAATTTTCACCTCCAATGAGTGGTCCAATGGAATCAGGAGATCAAATAGCATATCCTGTATTTTGTTGCATTCATTGTCCCATTAACTATCACAAAATCAGCTTTGCCTTCGTACCCGATGGCACAGATCTCCACATATTGGCGACTGAATCGCTCTGGTCGTTCTTTACGTAAGTCATTTCAATAATGTGACTAGCCATTAAGCCCATCAAGACAAAATCTTTTCTCGTCAGAATATTTGGCCATTTTAATATCTAGTGTATTCGTTCTTTGTACCAGTCAAGAAATATCGCTTTGTGAACAGATGTAAGCTTTGGTTTTGCCGACTCTCTGTTTGATGACTGTTGAATTGGACTGTAGGCCGCTCCAGACTGTTCAAGTGTGCCTTGCACTTGTTTGCAGTGTAGAAGCGATTTGGCGTGTGGACATTTGTTCATTTGTCGCAAGAGCTCGAATGCGTCGTCGATCATCTCGGTCACTTAGTCTGTTCTTTTGTTCAATGCGTTTGGCGTTGCCATACGACTCATCCTTGATTCAGAACATTTTGACCTGCATTCTTGCAACGTTTCACCAATGTGGGATTTTCCCGTTCTGACTTTCCAAATTGACGTAAACAATGGATACGCCGTATTGTGAATTGTGCTCCCCGTGGTATGCTTATGTGGCTAAATGCACATGTGAAGAGTTGGCAGGTTGTTAGAGAATTATCATAGGAAATGTTTTTGCATTATGGCCGTGTCCCATTAATGAAGATGCAATGGTCTTATAATTATGTAATACCACATTTTCAGTTTTTTTTTTCCTTTGTTTAGAACAAAAAGTAATACTTGTGCACGTTATTATTTTTTCATAAGCAACGTTTATATGTTGTTGATAATGTCATACAGGTGGTAAAGCCTACAAAAATTAGCATCATTTCAAATTTTGAAAATATAGGGTGGTCTTATGCTTTTGTTACAGAGTGTGCACGATCATGAACGGGTTCGACTTGAGGCATGAGAGGATTCTAGTGGCATAGGTCGGAATGGAGAATGATTAAAGACGTTTGCTTTAATGTTTTATTTTATTACTACATTAAATTAATTTTATTGTATCATCTGAATTTCGCCTCCAAATGTTTCATTGCGCATCCTCCACTTGTGCTTTTTGTTTTCATGGGGTTTTTTTTTTGGTTTTTTCCCCCCCTAAGACTTAACAGAAGCATGGTATTCACTCCTGTTAGTGTTTCTAACTCATGCTCTTTAAGAATAAACCTTTTAAATCACTTACATGTTTTCTAAGGATTTAACATTTTGGAGATCCAGAGGTGTTGCTAGAGATTTTTCGCCCCGTACTTGTTTCACGGCCCACAAAGAGAAGAGAGTAAAGGAAAACTGTGCATATATAGGGCTGGATACTGTTCTGGACGTAGGATGCAGCTTTCAATGTCCCCTCCACTAACACATGGCATGACCTACTGTTAAAAGATGGCACTCCGCACTATTTTTCTCCAAGAATGGGCCCTGTGTGTCGAAGGCGTATGCACGATGGAATACGGACACACGGCCTTTGACGGACATTCATGCCCAGGTAGAAACGCCTTTGAATACGGAACACCACCGAACTTCAAGCAGCTCGTTTTTGGAACCATTGGAGGTGTATGTGATTGCCACGTGGTGTACGTAGCAATATCGCCAAAGGAACTCACGACCGCAGTCCTGCTTCCAGGTGGCGATCGCAGATGGTCCGAGCTGACTGATGTGGTGTGACTGTTCGCTTTGCTACCCGCGAATGCGTCGATCCTAACGTTCATCTAAAGTCTGCGAATGAATAATCTTACCTCTTCTCACCGTTTCAACAGCCATGCACTGCAGACACCTCCCGTCCAACTCTGCGCAGTTTGGCGGAAGGACCCTCCTCTTGCCTCCCGAAGGCCCATTATGCGACCCCGCTTAAACTCTACTAGGTGGACCAATAGTGAACGGTGACGACGACTTCCAAACATATTCCACGATCTTTAGCCCTACTTATGGACAAAGGCTAGCATTTGGTTTATATTGCCCTGGCAGGCTCCTTTACTCCTAAAACAAGAACATCTGTTACCCCCTGCACTGAAAACGAGTTGCTCCACAATCTTGAAAATTTGTTCTTACGCCAATGATCCGATTTAATTTCTATTCTATTAACAATCACCAATGTGACGTCACTCCTTCTGGGTCCGAGGCCAACGAGAAAGACAGGCCCAGGCGCTCAAAAGTCACCTGACCATGGGGTCTGCGCAACACTCCAACCTTCATTGTCTCCATCTTGGATTTTAACAATCAGCATTTTTTGTTTGTTGGAAATAATGAAGGTTAGATTGTTGCTCAGAGTACTTGTTCAGGTGCCCAGACACGGCCTTCTAGAAAATACCAGGCCTGAACATGGAAAAGATGAAACATTGTTACGTCGTTCAAGGCCAAAAATCCAAAATATGAAGGTTGGATTGTTGCTAGCACCCCGATGGTCTCTTTCTTTCATTTGTATCTGTACGTAACTAATCGAGGCCTACGAGATAACAAGGCCTGGAAGCGAAAAAATCACCTGACCAACTGGTCCATCTTGGATGTTAACAATCAGTGTTTTTCCTTTTGTTGGAAACAATGAAGGTTGGATTGTCAATAGCACTACGGCCTTCTAGAAACTACCAGGCCTGAACATGGAAAAGATAAAACACTGTTACGTCGAACTGGTGGTGCTATTGCAGAAGTTAGTTCAACGTCACAATCTTAGTGCTTCAGCAATACATTATTGACGTCATGTTCAGGCCTGGTAGTTTCTAGGAGGCCGTGCTAGCACCCAGTTGGTCAGGTGACTTTTACGCTTCCAGGCCTTGTTATCTCGTTGGCCTCGGTAACTAATCGTAGCCGACGAAAAAGACAGGCCGGGGCACTAAAAAGTCACATGACCAAAGTAGATCTAGCAACAATCCAGTCTTCATTGTTTCCACCTTGGATTTCAACAATCACTGTTTTTTCGTTTGTTGGAAACAATGAAGATTGGATTGTTGCTCGATCTACTTTGGCCATGTGACTTTTTAGTACCTCCTATAGAGAAGGCCTGCGCACAAAAGCTGTATGCATTGTTACATCATCATCAAGCGGCTATTGTTATCGTATTTCTACCAATAATAAGCCCTAAATTTGGCCGCTTGATGGTGATGTAACAATGCATACGCAGGCCTTCTCTCTAGGAGGTGTTATCCGGCCTGTCTTTCTCGTTAGCCTCGGTAACTAATCAGGTGACGTCAGATTTTTTAAACAATTGCAAAAATCTAGAGTCACTTAGAGGATCGGAATCTAAATTAAATAATAAATGGTGATTATACTTAGCAATTCATAAAGTTTCCTAAGCGCCCAAAGGGTCTTTTTTCCACTTTTCGGATTAATTTGAAATGTTCTTTGCACACTTGGCGTCCTGTTTCCGTGACATGTTTAGCTATGGTATTAATTTTTTGTGCGCCAAATGTTCCTTTAGCTGCATTTCAATGGGGCGTGTGGACTGTCCTCGATAACGTGCATCCAGCTATAGAAAATAGATATTTGTGGAGAAGAGATATTTTTCTTCTTCTGTTCAAGAAGAATATCAAGAAGTGTTTTATTTATTGTTAATTATCAATGAAATGCGTGTTGAAAATGAGGAAGAGCTGAAGATGAAATTTATTTTTTCTTTTTCTTTAGAAAAGTCTCGTAAGAGAGCTATGTAGGGATAAATAAGTAAAAAGGGAGAATTATATAAAACGGAGGAGAAATGCATCGATCGGAAGAGCGGCAGCGTCTTTTGCTCATCCGACACGCGGAGGTTTTTGTTGGAGGAGCCACCACGAGACGCTCAACGAGAGAGAGACACACACGAAGCGGCAGAGAGAGAGAGAGAGAGAGAGAGAGGGAAACGAAAAAAAAGTTTGGTGAAAAAATTAAGAGGGGGGTAGAGAACTAGGGGTAGGGAATGGGGGTAAAGGAAGTGTGGGTGTTAAGACTTCTTTTCCCTCTATCTGTTCTGGAAAACAAGAGGGACCTCGACGAAGGGACAGAATAGAAGGACGGGAGGGATGAAGAAGGAGAGGGAGGGGGTAGAAGGTAAAGCGCGATCGTTGGAATGGGTGAAGGAGTCTGCGAGCGCCAGGAAGGCAATAAACGGAGCCACTCGTTTTTTTGTCGACCGTAGAGTTAACGACAAAGATTGGCGATTTCATCAGAGACAAAGGAGGAGGGTTGAGAAGGAGTGAGGAAAAGAAAGAAGGAATTAGTGAATAGGTGGCGGAAGAGTAGGAATAAAAAAACAAAAAGAAAAGAAGGGAAAGAAGTTTATCGGCTGAATTGATATACATATAATCGGAGACACACGCACACGCAACTTGTCAATTCAATCGAGGAGCTAATTGGTCGCAATTGAGGGAATGGGGATGATGATGATGATGAGAGCGACTTTTCTGTTTGGTTCATTCATCAATTCCCGTGTTTTCTATACACCCCCCCATGCGATTACATTGTGTGAATGGGGTGATCGAGGTGCGAGTTGCGTGTGTTTGTGGGTTTGTCTTTTTTTTTTTTTTTTAAATCCCGTCTGAGGGTTCTGGAGATTTTCAACGACCTTGGCGATCTTTTTGTTGTTGTTGTTTGCATTTCTGAAGTTTTCGCTGTTTGTTTACAAGACTGAAATGTTGTTGATAGTAGCAACTACGCCACGGCCAGACGACGAAATGAAGGCATCGGTTGCTCTGTTTTGATCTCATTGACGGTTTGCGGTGTTCGTCTTCTTTTTCGTGTTTTCACTTGGGTGGAGCAGCGTTCACCAACAAGTGTTAGAATTTAAATTAAGTCCTTATAAAATTTGGTTACGTATTAATAATTCTGAGAACTTGCATTCGAAGGCCTTGCTTCAAGAGGACAGACTGTAAAGAGAGTCCAGGATAAAAATTAGCCTTCGACGAAGAAAAGGCTTGCTATTTTGTCCTAGTCATGTTAAGGAATTTCTTATTAATTGCCAAAAATGTTAAGGGCCCGATTTGGCTCTTCTAACTACATTAAAGCTTCTTATTATAGTTTGGTCGAAAAGTCTGTGCCCCTCAAATGATTTGATAACCATCGTAGAATTTAAAAATATCTTAATACCAACAGATAGGAACTCGTGGGTGGGCATTAACAGCTAGAGACCAATTTCCAATGACAAACTTGTTCCGCATTCAATTATGAACATAACAACACAAAGAAATGCATCATAATCGAACGAATAGTTCACTCAAAAATGAAACATTTCTACATGTTTGGATGTCTGTCCTGATAAAACCGAGATGCACCAACAGCATTCTCAATAGCACATGACCATGCAGGGTTCTCCCCAGGCCCTTTTGAACGGGCGCTCCGCCCGGCTGATTTTGGTGACCGCCCCGCTGAATACACGAAAAACCGCAGACAACTGCAAAATATTTTATTTGTTTTTAATTTTTGTCCGCCCGGCTACTTTCTTTATCTTTCCACCCAACTGATAAAATTTTCTGGGGAGAACAGTGCCATGGCAGCAGTCATTTCCTTAATTGTGTACACGGTCATCGTGCTATACATGTGTGAATGTGGCTTTTTGTGCCAATGGCATTGTTGTGAAAACCTCCAGAAATATGCAAAATTGAATGGGTAAGGGACATGATTTGCAGGTAGAAACGTTTCGTTTTTGAGTGATCTATTCATCCGATTATGATAAGTTTTTTAATCTGTTAAGGTTTATGAGATAAATTTTGTATACGTCCAAATTTGCATAATGAAGTCATCGGAAGGTCATCAACAGATAGCCCACCCACGACTTCCTATTTGTTGGCCGCAACAGATTTTTAAATTGTACGTTAGTTATCAAGTGATTTGAGTGGTAGAGACCCTTTGACCACCCATTTGTATATAGTTCTTTTTAAAAAGTCAGTAAAACTGTAATCTATTTTAGAGCGAGTGCCTTTTTTATCTTCTAGGTCATTATCTAGAGGTAGGTGAACGTGCGCTCAGTCAGTACGAATGACAGCCGTTCATAATGTGTTTGTGTGATCAATGAAGCATGGTGAGCGTAATAGCGCTGAAGTATTTCGATTTTTCCTCTGTCTTGTGTTTCTATAGGAAGCGTTTGGTTTTCTAAATATGACTCGCTAGATTTGCTGTTCTTCTTCTTCTTCTTCTACAGATGCCTATGGATCAACATCGTGGAAGTTTTCGCTCATTGGCTTATGCTGGAAGCGCTCAATGACTAAAGCAAACTTCCAATTCGGTCGTATCGATTTTAAGCGTACTCTAAACCCGTTCGTCTCTTTAATATACAAATACTGCGCATAGGTTTGTGAGCGCTCACACAAACCTTTTCATAAACGTGAAGATAAGTGATTGATATAGGAAAATTACACGAGTCTATTTTCTTTATGTTGTTGTACTGGGAACGACATAGAAAATAGAAAAAGCGGGGAACGAGGAGAGTTTTGTTCGTGCTTTTAAACCTTTAATTCGAGATTAAAATATGGCCGACTGATTTTCATCCTGTTCCTATTTTTTTTTTAATTCTTTTTTCCTTTTTTTTTAGATTTTGTTCAACGAAGGAAGAAGAAAAAAAAATCATTTCTTTTCTTGTTTCTCTTTCTTCTCTTCCTCGGCGTTCATCTTCTTTTCTAGTTGACAAGAGACCGAACGGAGAAGAAGATGGAGGGGGGGGGGGGGATGAAAAAGAGGAGGGAATATTAAGGATCCCAAGCTAGGTTTTTGCTCGTTCGTCTCGCTGGGATCCGTTCATCGCCCCTTACGTGTCTAGGTGGGAGCCACCGGATGCTGCTCGCGTGTGGGTTGTTGTTGCTGTGGCGCTGGCTGGTGGCTCCTGTCGGCAAGCGCTTGTCATCCTCTCCAGAGGGAGGATTGGCGTCGAACGGAGCCTGTTGCCGTGGCAACCGAATGCCCCGGGACGATGGTGGATTGGGAGGAGGAGGAGGAGGAGGAGGGGGAGGAGGAAGGGGCACTGACCATTTAGTTGATGAGCGTTCAGGTGGAAAGGGCCACGAGGCGAACCGAATCCGACCAATGGCTGCTGCTGTCGTCGTCCTCCTCCTCGCGTTGGTGAACGGCCAAGAGAAACAAAAATGGAAAAGCCAATAGAATAATAATAATAATAATAATGATGATAATAATAATAATAATAATAATAATAATAATAATAATAATAATAATATACCACACTTAAATTATATTTTGAAAGAGCTATAATACTAACTATCCCTCGCTCGTAACAGACCAAACATAACACTCGTAAATAAGCAAAACAAAGTGCCCTGCGTAATTCAATGCAGATATTCAATGCCCAACAAGAAATGTGTTAAGAGGGAAGAAGCTAAGCAATGCCAGCGCGAATGCTTCCAACGCCTCATGAAGAATCTGACGTGCAAGTAAGTTATCTTCTTAAGATAAAGTTTAAAAATAATGAAATCCTACTCGAAATTTTCATCCCCAAAACACTTAATTTACAAAAGACATAAACAGACAAAATCATCTAATGAAACGTCTTTGGGAAGCCAACATATTGTTTCTGTCGTTCTTTCTGTCACTGGGGTTATTCCACGTTCATTACAGGAGAGCCTGACAACACTGACTACATTATAGAAAGCCACGATCTTACACACTCGTCCGTCACCTACAGTCTAGTCCTGCTATGTATGAACTAAAAAGGAAGCGCGCATGCACAAACTGGTATCAATCCGCGTTGAAAAAGAAGCTTATACTATTCTAAGGCATATGCGTGGTTGCTTGTATTTGAAAACTCCGACTAATGGAAAAATGCCAACAATTTTTAATAACAAAAAAACCCCACAGATATACTGAATTTTTTTTATTGATTATACATATTATACAGGGTGGATAAAAAGTAAGGGGACAAACTTCCGGAGATGAATCCTGACAGCAAAGGGAACAAAAAAGTTCATTTCGCTTTATCCGGAAATGGATGGCGAGTCTGCAATAAAGCAAGTAGTACTGGTACATGACATTACATTAATTTCATCCATGTTACCTATGATGTTCAAAATGGCCGTCATGGGATGCAGTGCAAGCGTCCACACGTCGCATCATGGATTGATTGCCTCTCTTTCGAAAATTCTAGTCTGGTTTTGTGTATTGGTTGGTGCTGTCTATCAGGGTACGTAGCTCGGTAAATCCGTGCGGTCTCTCGATCGTTGCCATGTGCTTGACCGTAGACGAAAACCATCTCGGCTTGTTCTTGGAAGGAAGAAGGGAGTATTGTGCTTCAACGTCTCTCAAATCACACAATCTGCAACACAGAAATGCACACTCTAAGTGAGTGAAAGATGCCGTTCGTCGGCGCCATCTACCTGGACAAATATGTATTTCCGGACATATGTAGATATGAACTTTTTTTTGTTCCCTTTCCTGTCAGGAATCTCCTCCAGAAGTTTGTCCCCTTACTTTATCTCGTCAAGAGATGGCGCTGTTGTCATCGAATTAGTAAACCTCTAGATAACCAAAGTACGGCAAACTTTGCCAGCTGCTACAGAATCCGCCATTTTTGGCCCTTTTTACCTTATCATTACATTTACGGTATCTTTTAAAATATGGCTGAAATGGAATTTTTTTAAAAAATTTTCTCATTGTTATCGTCTGGAAATATAACTGACTATAACTACTGTTTTTCCTTTAAATTTTGTTTTCAATTAAACTTTTCTCCATATAAAACAGTAAGGTTGAGGCAATTTAATGTTGACTAATCAACTGTTAGTTTGGTTTACCCTTTAACATAATAAACCTTAATAAATTAATAATTTTAAAATACATTGCATGTGTAGGTTTTTGTACATTTTAGCAAAACTTAATTTTATAAATTTTTATCAAATTAATTTTTATATTTATATTAGTAACTTCATTACAAATTACAGTGATATTTTAAGTGAATTAATTGAATAATTTCATGAATTTTTAAAAACGTCAACAAATTAATTAAAACTAAAACAAGAAAAATTACAGAATGACAGGTTCAAAAATGAATTAAAAGTTTTCTTAATAGCCTACACCGCACATTTTTTCTTTGCCTTAATTTTTAAGTTTGGACTAATAACAATTTTGACATTAGCCTGAAAATAATTTAGACATAATTTTGAAAAGATTAAATTTACAATTTTTACTTTGGGGTTGAAAACCTAACTTGGAAGCAGGAAATTATAAACTTGGAATAAATTCGTGAAATTATTCAATTTAGCCACCATTCGTATTATATTTATTACATATATAACTATAATATTAGGTTATAATAAAAATAGGAAATAATAAATTTAAGTTTTTGATATAAATAGAAAAATTCATTTGATAAAAAAATTTATAAAAAAACAACCTACAAATGAAATAGATTTTAAAATTCATTAATTATTAAGGTTTATTATGGTTTGCTTTCCTTTTAATGTTGACTAATCAGGTTTGCACTTTAACTTTTATTAAGATTTTATTATTTCATTTTATTTTATTTCTAATTTCCATTAAAAGGAGTATATATTTTTAATTAATTTTACACAATATTTAAGCATGTTCATTTCTATGATGTTATTGTGAATGCAAATTCTTATTTTGATATTAAGTGCATGATGAATTGAGTTTTTCACTATGCTCCCTCCGTTCGTATAAAATATTGAATTAGGCCATATTTAAATTTTTTTAATTTTAAATGAGGCACCAAAACAATTTTTTTTTACTTTTTAGTGGAGTTTTTAAAGTGTGCTTAAATAGTGTTATTTTTTTTATTTATTTTATTTTTCCGATTTGAAATCAATTTTTAACCTGTGCTCTTGCTTTTAAACAGTTTCAAATTTAAGCCTTTAAATGCTTCCAGATAACGAGAAAAGCTTAAAGTTTCCTTAATTCAGTTATCTATCCAAATTTCTATGTTTGAGTTTAAAAAAAATTGTATTAATCAACGAATACTTCGTTTAAAAATTAGTCTACATGCGTTTCGAAGAGTGTTTGGGCCCACAAAACTCATGTGACCTCAAACCAACCAATCAACAACCATCACCCTCTCTAGCTAGCATTGGGGAAGTTAAATGCCGTACTTTGGTTATCTAGAGCTTTACGATTTAGGATTCAGTTGCGAAATAATCGAAATAACAGTATCAACGAATTATATTTTCAAATTGAATCAGAACATGTTACAAATATAACAAGTTACTTTTGAGTAGTAATTTCATGATTTTTTTTACAAAACAAATATCCGGAGAGAAAGGGGTTTATTTCTTATGATGAATTGGTTTGGTTTGGTTTGGTTTGGTATTAACGTCCTTTTCAACTGCTATGGTCATTTCAGGACGGCGTTATAGGGGCCGCAAATTTTGCCACGCAAGGGTTCTTTAACGTGCAGCCGACAAACGACCACACGGGACCAACGGCTTTACTTCTATGATGAATTGGAGCGACACGGTGAAATGGTAAAACCAACGCATGTGCATTTCGATTTTATTTCATTCTTGCCTTGATCAGGAAATTCCTACACCCAGACATAGAACTTTTTCCTTCCCTGCATTTGAGCCCTTTGGACTTAATCCGAGTTTGGTTTTCTGCAAAACAAAACCAATAATAATAATAATAATAATAATAATAATAATAATAATATGTTTAAAATGCACTGCAATTCCCACTGGTATCTAAGGTTGCCAACCCAGAGTCAATTTCTGTTCTTGCCTTTTTTTGGGGGATAATTTAGGTTATGCGTCAGAGAAGCAAGCTATATCGCTCATTGGCACAATTCAAACATTTTGAAGATAGAGTTTCACGCATACATAGTAGAGTGGCCTATTCTACCAACCAAGTGTATCAGCGCTGTATTATACATAAAAATGTGAGGCATTTAATATAAAATAAGCCTTAACGTAGGCATCTCGTAGGCAGTAAATTTACATTGAGATGTGCTATTGTTGCAGCCTATGAACGATATGTTTAAACTATGCGATTAATGGATTCGACGTGTTTCCCCATGCTTCAACGCGCACGCTTGAGTATATGGCTTCCATGCATTAGCTGTTGTTTAAATTTGAACGATGTCCTCCGAAGACATCTAATGAATATATAGATGGAAGGCCTATAAACGTATCATGAAAATTAACGGTTTTAAAATGCAACCTGTTTATCTTGCTTTCGGGTGTTTAAAATTTATCAAAAGCGTACGAATTACATTTCATGTGAAAAGAATTGAACAAACAAGCAAATCCATAGAACTTGGACTTGATGTACTCTACTCGTATCTCTTTCATATATGCTCTGCGATTAGAGTTTCATTCATAAATAAAACGCAGGAGGCAGTTGTGAATGAGAATGTAGTTGGGGATATTTGAAACCGGACCATCTTTTTGCTGTCCTTAGAAATGCACGTTTTCTACATAGGAGTCCTGGATAATTGTGAGAAAGAGAGCGTTTTTCCTCGGGTTTCGAGCGTTTCGTTTTTTAATTTTGCCTCGACTCCTCCTCTTCTTCGTGGTTTTTCTCTGAACGCAGCTCGTCGACTCCCTTCATTTGTCTAGGCTTCCGCTTGGTCTCGTTGATAAGGACTGGGCGTGATTGTACAGGTATTTGCTTTTTTTCTTTTCTTTTTCTTTTCATAAAGAGCTAGAGGTGTCCCGCGCGACTGCACAGAACTTTCGTTAACAAAGTAAAATAATGTGCAAGGTGTTCTAGATCACCTTGGATAATGCGGTGAATATGGTAGGTATTTTGAGGTCATTCCTTGAAAAGTGTTGTTCACCGATTTCATTGTTCGGGCACTTCTCCATGTAATTCCAGTGATTGTTGGGGTTCTGATAAACCAATATTCTTCAAAGGTTGGTTTGGTATGTTTGGTATTAACTGCCATGGTCATTTTAGGACGCGTTATAGGGGCCGCAAATTTTGCTTCGCAAGGGTTATTTAACGTGCAGCCGGCAAACGACTACACGGGACCAACGGCTTTACTTCCCTTCCGAAGGAAGTGCGTGATCTCAGGATTTTCCCCCTGAAAAAATCCTCGTCGTCCTCGGCCGGGGTCGAACCCGTGTCCTCGGGCATCAGAGGCGATCACGCTACCACTGAGCCACCGAGGCCGATATTCTGAAAAGTTTCGCAATTCCCATTAAGATTGGCAGGTTCAAGAGAAAATCTGCATTAGCTAGGCACTTCCCCAGTAAGCTGAAAACAATACTCAAAAGAGTCTTCCCCAGGCATATCTTGTTGTACTTTTATACCCACATAACCAAGAGAGCTTGCGTTGTTCTATTATTTCGTGTTTTCAGCGTCTCCTGTTTAATTCATCTAGAAATGTTAAAAGTTTCATTTTTAATAACAAAAACATCCTTTTATTTTTTATATTTGAAATATACTGCACAACAGTATTCTTCACATTCAACATTCACTGAATGAATGATTAGCGCATATGGTTGGAAAAAAAAAATTAGTGGTTCCTCCAACAGCAGACTCGTAAGATAATTTTGTTTGGCGTTTCGCCGGCGGCAGTCGCTTCATTTACTCGCCCTTGTCTTTGTTCAAAAATTACGATCACGATTCTGACTGCAATTGACGATTCATGATTTAATGAAAGAATTTTGACCATAACTTTTGAATAGGTGGACGGATTTAAAAGAATTTTTTGTATTGTGTTTGTGAAGAAAAACAGCTTTTTTTCCGATGCCTCTAATGTACAGTAGGTGTGAGGCAGATAAGAATAGTCGGTAATGATAATGCTCAGCACAAACGGATTCAAATGTACACAGATAAGTGATGTCACACGCAAAATGGCATTGTTGTGATCTCGAAAATGGCCGTAAAACCGAACGCGTTTTGGGAAGATTACATGTGTGAACTTTCCGTCGCACAAATGAGCCACTCCAGGTTAGTGAAAAAGTGTGCCGCGAATGGTTTGGTTGTCAGCAAGTCCGGCTTGAGAAGATTATAATCCGATGCAGATGCAAAACAAGCCGATCTGAAGAGAGAGGCCATCCAGAGAAATGGCAGTGAACGTGGCAGAAGCCATCTCGACCTGCAGCGTTCTGTTCGAGTAGAATTTCTGAGAGAAATCTCACTGACGCAGCGTAACTTAGCGGAACGAAAGAATTGTTCAAGGCATTCATGAAAACCTTGGTTTGAAATGCTATCATAAGCACAATGCTAGAGACTGTAGGAATGGTACCGATCAGTTGACCACCAGTGGCAGTGGGTTTGTTTATCTGTGATGAAGAAAATCTTCTTGGGTCTACTGGACAATCTTAAATCACGGGCAATTTTCTGTCGACACAGGCACGACAGAGGGCGCGCAAACTTTGTTAGATGAATGCAAAGAAAATTTTTCCAATGGCTGCCAGATATTGTTCCCGGGGACAATTGAGAATACACCAAATACGCAATAACGCTAAGATCAATGCAGCGTACTTCCAGGAAAGATCAAAGACCCATTGTACATGTATTTGAAAATATCCCTCGTACGTATGGCACTAAGAGTTCAAAGGCCTAGATCCACACAGATAAGGCATCGAGCCATGCCGCGAGGTCTTCGATACGCTATTGCGAGAGGAAGGCGCCTAAGGATTTTTGTAGATCTGGACCGTTGAAAAGAAGATTCGAACGGCAAACCGAGGGACTTTGGAAAGGTTTGGCGCGAAATTCCGCTGAACCATTTACGACATTTGTCCAGGCACGTGGCTTTCACATAAAATCGGTAGTGGAGGGGTGGTATTTCTTGAAGATGAGAAAAAATAACTACTCAACTCTCTGTATAATGTTTTCCAGACTTTATTTTACTTATCCTGGACACGTGGATAAAAGCGGAGATAATAGAACGAAAGTAACCGATTAAAGGGGGGGAAAGGTCTATGTGTATTGTAGTATACTAAGGCTCATACTAATTCAAGATTCGTTAATACTTACGGAAAATACAGATAAAATTTAATGAAATGTTAACGCGCTAGCAGCATATACTTTCTGTATAATTTCTTATGCAAATTCCGAGTTATCCGTCGCTAAAAAGTTGGTTATCCGCTACATTGCAATTGTAAGCTGACATCTTAAGCCCGCTACTTCATAGAACTTGGGCTTACAGCGTAGCGGTCCGGAGAACCAACTTTTTAGCGACGGATTACTCGGAATTTGCATAAGAAAAAATATACTGAATGTATGTGATGCTAGGGCGTTAATATTTCGTTAAGTTTTGTCTTTATTTTCTAAGTATTAACGAATCCTGAAGTAGTATGAGCCTTGGTAAACGAAAATACACAAAAGCTGGTCGGGACTTCTTATGGCATTTTTAAGTACTGATATGGAATGACAAATAAGGCAGTGGTTTCGGACTATACACGTTGAGTAAGAAGGATGATAATTACTGTCCATTCAGTTCTCGTAGATGAGGGTTTCAATCAATCCTGAATGCGCTCCTGAGTTGGACGTATCATTCATTTTCTACTTTTCCTATGGCTTCTTCGGAAATTTTGTTGGGTTCTCTTGTAATTGTCGCCACGAAGATCATTCGAAAGCCAGCAGGACTGGCGGTAAAGGAGGATGTAGGATACCGTTAACTCGCGAAACATTGAATAGATGAATAGAAAGAGAATTTCCCAGCTTCTTAGGAGGGTAGATTCTGTGAATCCATGGAAATCAAGTTCACACCTGTCTATGTATAAATTGGTTTATCATCTTATTTCAACGATTTTTCGATTTTATTTGCAGATTGTTAGTTATGGCATTGCCTTTGTTTAATTCCAGCCATTCCTTATTCCTCGTGTATTGGCATCGTTGTGAAAGTGACGCATTTCGTATACTTGCAGCTCAGCATGTTTATGGGACAAATGTAAGTGATTACATCCATTCTAATTATGCGCTTCGACGAGTCTGTCGGATAAGTGGAGATTGAGCAATCGCTAAAATGTGCCAAAGGTGCGTATTGTCGCCTCTCTTGTTCATTATCTTTATGAACTGGAGGTGATAGGCGTGTTGGTGTGGGTGGGTGGTTGCTTGGGGGAGAGGTTTCTCTTTGCTGACGACCTAGTCCTCCTTGAGTCTTCTTGCATTAGATCGGTTAGCAGCCATGTGTGAAGAGCCTGGGGTGAAGATCAGTGTGGCTAAGTCTGAAGTTCTGGTCCTTTCAAGACAGCCTTCATGTTAGGGGAGCCCCATTGAGACAGGTAGAGAAGTTCACGTATCTCGGGACTGCATTCACGAGTGATGGGCGGCTGGACAGAGAATTGGACGCTCGGATCGATGCAGCAAAGTGTGTCAGCCGCGAACTGTGGTGATCCATAGTAACGAAACGTGAGCTAGGAAACAAAGTCAAGCTATCGGTTTTCTCCCCATTCTCACCTATGGTCATGAGTCTTGAGTAATGACCGAAAGAGTGCGATCGCGGGTGCAAGCGGCCAAAATGAGATTCCTGAACGGTGTGGCAGGTGTTACCCTACCATATAGAGTACACAGCAGCACAATAAGGGAGCCGCTACTTCTCCGCATTGAGAGGTCTCAGTTGCGTTGGTATGGCCACGTGATACGGATGCCGCAAACTCGTCTTCCTAGGCTGCTTTCCAAGCCGGTAGGTACGAGACCAAGGAGTCGGCCTAGAACCAGGGAGAATCTGGGTTCGAGTTGCTTGGGTATTACCTTGGAGGGCATGCGCCTGTTGGCGGAAGATCGCGAGCGCTGGAGATCCTCCATAGGGCAGCTGCCCTCGCGACCCTAACGGATACACCGGTTTAAAAAGTAAGTTAAGACTTTTAAGGTGAATTTAGCGAGAGGTAAAAATTTTAATGCAGACAATTAGCTCCTTAAAGTATATATATGGTCCTCTGCATGTAAGTTCCTCAGGCGTTTGCGTTCCATAGGAAATACACCAAGAAAAAGTATTATTAATTTATCCGAGAAAATTCCATAGTCGTCGTCGTCGTTCTTCTGAACGTCAAAGTGATGGGATGAGGAGGTGTAAGGGTGAAAGAGTGAAGTAAGTGTGTGTGTGTGTGTGTGTTTGTGTTTGTATGCGTGTGCATCTGCGTTTACAGGTAAAGGGAGCTTCACCCGCAATCCGGGCGGAGGGGAGATGAAGCGGGATTTGTGGTCGTGGAAGCAACAAAATCTCCGCCAAAGAGAAAAGAGAGTAAAGGGAATTGAACGGAGACGGTTTAAAGTCGCCTAGTTAGTCGAACGAGCAGCGGTTTGTAACTGCAGCGGTTGTAACGCACACCGACACCAGAGGGAGTTGATCGGTGGTCGCCTCTTAAGAAAAGTGGACTAACGCCGTGAAAATCGTTGGGAAACAACAAGAAGAAGAATTGTTGGTCAATGGTATATATTGTTCAGTTGTTTAGCGCTTTTTCATTGATTTCAAAAAGCCGACCTATCGGTAATAGGCCGGTAAGTTTTCGAGTGTCTTTCTAAAATTCAAATTAAAAAGATTAAGGATCGTCTAGATACACTGATGAGCCATTACATTATGACCAACTCCAACTTAGAGTAATGAGCTCGCCCTGAGACAAATATACGGCGCAAACGCGGCTCTCACCGCCGTATATAAACTGTCAGTGAACTGGGTTTCTGAATGTAGAGTGTTCGGCTTCAGCATGGGAAAAACAGCAGATTTATCAGACTTCGACAAAGGACAAATCGTGATGTCCAGGCGCCTCAGAATGTCGATCTCGGAAATGGCGCGTTTTGTGGGCTGTTCACGTGCAGTCATCGTGAGTTCTTATCAAAAGTGGTGTACGGATGGAGAAAGGACGAGTCGCCGTCCTGCCGTTTGCCGTCCACGGTGCATTGATTCCAGAGGGAAGTGAAGATTAGTATGTGAACAAAGGGCTATAGTGGCCTAAAGCACCAGCCTGTTTTGTGAACGGAGAATCGTTTTGTGTAGGGCCTGGTAGCCGTCGCTCCAGGCGAGTCCTTGCGGTTATGGCACGCCATCGCCAACTGCCAGTTAAAATCATAAGAACATGAAATTTGTTTTCGAAGTTTCTACTGGGGAGCAGGCGACGCCTTGGTATTCTTTTTTGTAAAAGTATAGGTTTGAAGGATGTTCTAAATATCATTGTTTTCTAAAATGAAAATTCGAAAAAAATTGGGATCCCCCCCCCCTCATCCTTAATTTTCTTGTTTAAAATGAGTAGAATGCGGTTAATCAAAAACTTTGGCCTCTTAATCGAACACCAGGAAAGGGCGCTCCAGTTTCTGTTTCGAGTAGTGTGCTTTAATCGATTAAGTCGATATGACCATCCACAAAATTCCAAAATATTTTTGGAATGCGTACATCAGAAGATTCAAGAGACACTTGAAAAACCGCTCGGCCGGTGGTACGCGATGGAGAAAAAAAAAAGTCCATTAAAATTTCATTAAGTTTACGCCGAGATTGAAATTTGCGTTCTATACATGATTTTTATATCAAATGCCCCTCAGCGATTGTTTTTTCGTGCTAAACATGTTGTTCATGTGTTCAGAATTTACATATTGATTACCTTACCAGCGATTCTTTCGATCGTTACCCTTCTTTTAGACGATATTTTCTTGGTTGCTAAGTTCGAATTTCCGCGCACTCCTCGAAGAATATAATCTTTATCCTGTAAGGTTCCATAAACTCGGTGTCGTTTTCTTTGTGGTTATAGAACACGTAGATGTACATACACCTGCCGTCTCTTTCAGTCTTTGTCTCGACGTGTGTTTGGCAATTCGACTAGTTTAAGACCATTAAGAAGAATGGCTTCGTTACCGGTTGCATCATTTCCGTTTTGTTCTCTCGTTACCATGACGACGATTGAACGAGTCTCTTCTTCCTCCCCCGCTCCCACATTTCCACCGAAGAGAAGGAAAAGATTTTGGAGGTTGGGTTTTGATAGTCAAGGAATCAAATCGAAAAATCCCAACTCCCCAATGGCACCGTCGCTGGCTTTGTACCAAACGCCCTTCTGTCTTATAAGGAACGCCATCTTAACATTGAGGATCTCTCTCTCTCTCTCTCTCTCTCTCTCTCTCTCTCTCTCTCTCTCCTTTTAATGGTTTGAATTAATTTTTTCTTTCTAATTTAAAAATCAAGCATCATGATAATTTTAATTAAGCCGTGTTCTTATTATTCGACATCAGATGGCAAATTCTGTCTCCCCCAACAATATGGCCCGAATGAGGGTTGATGATTCTAGTTCTCTTTGAGACAGTCTGATTTAATTCAGTCTGGGCTGATGCACTTCAAAATGGAGTTATCGTTAACTACTTGTTAAATACATTCATAAGAACGCGTTAGTTTAGGAATAGTTAATAGTTGTAAACTGAAACTGTACGTCAACATTAGATAATTTATTCGGATGACAAATGGACGGGGAAAATTCCACGACCTGGATTCGAGCCAGTGACTACTTACTGTATCTACCTCGCCGCCTATACCAACTTATCCAGCGCGGACACTTGTGAATGTTCATGTTTTTAGATACCATCGACCTGCGAGCCAGGTGCTTGCCTGCCCTATCATTCCTCTTTGACTGCTTCAGGGGACTTGGTGACAGCTTTGCTGTACCAGTGTCTTTGGTTGCCCCCTACTATCTCTTATCTTTTCACTTATAAGTTAGATATCTGAGGCAGGCGTATAAATAAATCCTCGCAGGCCATTCATCAGTTATTACGCTTGTAGGGAAGATAGGTCCGACCTGCGAACCAGCCCAAATTAACATGTAGCTAGCGTAATGCTTAATTGGTTAAGCCATCGGCGCGATTAGCCGAAGATTCTTGGTTTCGAGCCCAGCTGTGGAGTTTTCTTTTCTATTTTCATTTATAAAATCATTTATCCAGAAAGTATTGGGTTAATACCGATCAATATTTTTTCTGCTGGTTTTTTGAACTAAGTGAAATCCATCGAATATATTTTAATTGAATTGATTTATTTCATTTATTTATTTATTTATTTATTTATTTATTTATTTTTTTGTACTTTGTTTATTATATAATTTTATGTACACAATTGCATACACGGTGACTGCAAATAAGAACTGAATGCTTTCAAATAGGTATTGCACAAAAAAGGGTTAAGAAAGCTTTCCAAGAAAAACTCAGGAATTTTCTGAGTTCTTGGAAACGGGATTCATGTTCTTTTGCGGATAATTGAAATGTAAGAGAGAGCAAGTAGTAAGAAATAAAACTAGATGATCGTGATATCCTGAGAACAGAACTCGGCGCGTAATATCTCGTTCTGTTGGAGTCGAGCGATGATTAGGGACAAAAGACTTTTTGGAATGTTCTTGTGTTGTTGGAGAGAGAGAGAGAGAGAGAGAGAGAGAAAGAGAAAGATCTTTGGTGTCCCTCCGGAGAATTTGTTGCGCAGGCGCAGAGAGAAGACACGTTGAGGAGCGCGGCATTGTTAGCGTTGTAGCTGTATCGTCGCCTCATTAAAGCGAACCCTCCCACCGGGCCACCTCCTCCTTCTTCTTCTCCTCCTCCTCACCTGTGCCGCCCACGGGGCTTCCACGCGACCGCCGCTGTCCTGGTCAGGTTCCGCGACTCTCTTCTCCTCCTCCTTCTTCTCCTCAGTCCCGACGATTTCATCTCCTCCTTTCTCTTGCGACACTCGCTTTCCTCCCAATTCCCTCCCCCCCCCACCTCCATCTCCATCCACCTCCTCCACCCACCACCACCACCTGGTTTGCAGGAGCTCCCGTGTCGAGCGAGCGAGTGAGCGGCGATGTCATCCTCGTTCGTTCGTTCGCTCCTATTATCCAGCGCAGCGGCAGCGTTTTCTCTCGACGATGACAGCGACATCGAGCGAGCGCCAGAGTCGACAAGTGCACCGGAAATCACGCAAACCCGTTTTCTTCTCGTGCGGAGATGCGCTCGGGCCCGAGTGGCGTTCATAATTGACGTCACTCGTGACAGCGGAATAAAACGAAACGTGAAAAGTTCGCGAAAAGAAGGCTAATCTGGTTCCTGTCCCATCACTCGAATTGATTATTAACGCACCTTGCTCTCCATTTTTATTTATTCCCTCCCTTTTGCACAACGTTTCCCATTAGCAAATACTAATCACTATGGTTCGAGCATTTAAAGAGAAGCGTACGCAGTTTTAACTGGAATTTTTCTTTCTTTGTTCTGAAAATTTAGTAATCTTACTAGGAAAAAAACCTTTCGACTTAGGAGATATGATGTCCTCCAGAAAGAAAATGAAAAATACGAAAATTATATTAAAAAAAAAAAAATTGAATGCCTACGCCATCGTTGAGTAATTGGGATGAATTCTGTGTTGGAGTTGGGCGCTTATATGTTGGGAGAAGAAATCGTTGTTGGAGCTCCTGCCCGTGATACAAAAGTGTAAGACCATCCGAAATTTTCAAAATTTAAAATGATGCTAATTTGTTTTCTTATTGTATGACATTACCGACAATGTATAAACGTTGCTTATGAAAAATAATAACCTGCCTAAACAGTGAAAAATAATAGTATTACGTTTTAGTAGTGCAAAAACTGAAACCGTGGTGTGAGGATCCTTGCATATTCAGCCCTCCGTCGTGTATGGGCTATATCTATAATGCAAAAACGTTTCATATTCTCTTACAATCTGCCAACTCTTCACAAGCGTATTTAACCTCCACAAGCATACCCCGGGGAACAGAACTCATACAGCGAAGCCATTGTTTGCATGGATCTGCAACGGGAAATTGCCACATTGATGAAACGTTCCAAGACTGCAGTTCACGGTGAGTGCTTTGGTTCACGGTGAGTTTTACGTCACCGCTAAAGGCACTGGACGAAAGAAAATACTAAACGACCGAGATGAACGACGGCGCATTCGAGTCTTGTAACAAATGGGCAAATGTCCTCACGCCAAATCGCTTTTACACTCCGAGCAAGTGGAAGCCTACAGTCCAATCCAACCGTCATCAGACCAATGCTTAAATCTCCTCACAAAGTGATGTGTCTTAACTGATGCAAAGAACATTAGAAATACACTGGATATTACGAATGACAAAATTTGAAATTTTTTGGGGAGAAAAAGGTTTGTCGTGATGGCCTAATGGCTATTCTCATTATTGGCATGATCTACGTAAAGAACGAGCAGAACGACCGAGTCGGCAAAGTGGTGATGGATCTGTAATGGTTTGGGTTGCTATTGAAAAAGGCACATCTTGTGATAGTGGATGGGACAATGAATGCAACAAACTCCCAGGATATGCTGGTTTGCTAACCTTATTCCATTTACACCACTCATTGGGGAGGTGAAAATTGGATCTTCCAACAAGACGTTATCGCGAAATCCAGATCGAAAATGGTGTGGAGTGTTATGGTGCAAAAAGTGTACGGGAAAAATCGCCAGTCTGTTGCCGTTTTGCATGTTTGGGATGGAGTAAGACTATGCTACGTCCAGAATACGATTAATAAATCTCACTGATTTTTTTTGAGGTCGTAGAAGTCAATGATGGCTCAACAAAGTATTGAAAGTAACCGTATCTTCGTCTAAATATAACAAACTTGTGCTGGTCTTTTCATTTCGAAACATTTCAGCTTTCTTGGGCTTTTTGTTAAAACAATGCGGAATGTGCCGATTAATTTTTCATGTTATTTATAGTTTATTGCTATGTTACACAATGAATAAGAAATAAACATTATTTCAGCATCATTTCAAACTTTGAACATTTCGGGTTTGTTACAGCGTGTATGGTTTCCCTGATATTAACATTTGAAATGTGTCGTAAACATTTAGTATGTCGTTTCAGGTATAATCACTTTTCACTTTGATTAATAAGTTATTCACCTTTTCGTTTCCATGCCTTTTCGAGTACGTGGAACTTATGGATTGGGATAGGGGGCGCTATTTCAATTTCTGACTGTCTATGGTATCTGTCTTAAACTAATTATGTACTGATTCGTTGAGGCTTCGTTTTTGATTATTATTCTCTTGTTTGGCAATAAATGGACACTTCCCGTAATCATGGAATGAAATAAGGCGACGGCCTATATTTGTATCACTTTAAAGAAACCTAGTGGGGAAACCATCCTTTCCCGAACATAATGTTGACCGTTCCTTAGCTATGTCTTCTTAGGTTTTATTGTTTGGAGACACTCCATATGTCTCACTTTCTTAATTACATCTGACCATACTACCCAGTATTAGTGCTTTAATAGTTGTTAATAAGTCACACGACATCGAGGACTGTTCATTAGAGAGGTTCAGCACCACGTAAACGCGTGTGACGTATCCAATCTGAAATGACGTAGCTTTTTCATTGTTTTCAGTTGTTAACAATGAAAAAAACCTACATTATTTCAGATTGGAAACGTCACACGCGTTCGCGTCACGTTCACGTTTACGTGGTGCTTAACCTCTCTATTATTAATGAAGAAGTTCTTCTTTGACGTCAACACGCAATTAAGAACAATGCTAAGACTATTCTTATCCAGCGTAGACTTGAAATAGTATTCTCCCTTCGTCGCTTTATTAATGTGACAACGCCATTACACTTAATTTCATCATTGATGAACAACCTCGAATTCGTCCTCTGGGAAAAGAGGGTTTCGTTATACCGCTGTTTATGCAAAAAATAAAAAAGGACACGCTTTATAATTAAATTTTGGGACATGAACAACAAAAGCTGATGCCACGATCGTGAACCAAATATAATTGAATGGAATAGAAATGACAAATGATTTTGCTGCACGTGATGTTGCCTTTGGGAATGGAGGCACTATTGCATAGGACAAAGAGCAACTGTTTTTAGTTTTTATTTGTCCGTATTAGTATTTGAAAACTTATTATTATTATTATTATTATTATTATTATTATTATTGTTGTTGTTGTTGTTGTTGTTGTTGTTGGGTTTCTTTCTTTTTTGTTGTTGTTAGGTGATAAGTTGAGTGTAATAGTACGCGGTGTCGAGGGAAGTCTTTGTGCCGCCCAAGTAAAATCATTCAGAAGCGTGGCCTGCAAATCGAATCACGTATGCGCGTTGGCCCAGCACGTGGGATGAGGTCACGACCCTTCCCCTCTACTCCTCCAACTCCTTACCCTGGCAACCGCCCCCCCTCTCGAAACACACACACACACACACACACACGCGCGTGTGCATACACACATGCATACCCTGACCCTACTCTCCTTTTCTCTTCCTCGTGTTGAAAATTCAGGAATAAATCTCTCTCTCTCTCTCTCTCTCTCTCTCTTTTGCTGACTATCGAAGCAGAAAAGTTCCACAGTCCTGCCACCTCCCCCCTGTGTTCGGGCTCCTCGCTGACCTTTGACCTTTTCTGCCTCCCTAGAGAACCGGAGCCTTCGTTGCACGGGTATGTGACTGACGTAGTGGTGAGTTTTAATTGCAACGCAAAACAAAGGTTGACAAGGTTAAACGTTTGCAGACTTTCTCCTCTCTTCTCTTCCTTTCGGTCGACTTTGGGAGCGGGAGGAGGAGGTGGAGGTAGGGAGCACTTTGGGGAGTTTTTCTTTTCTTATCATCATACGTAAGAATGTTCGACGAATATTGAATAAGTTGAAATTTCTTCATACGGAAAGTTTTGCGGGGACTTGTAATCCTTAAAAGTTTTTTTAAGCCTTTTCTTTTTCAATCCATTGCAAGTACAGGTTGAAGACGGAAAATAGTCGCGCAAAACGGCAGTAGTCATAAAGTATGGTTCTGCATTTGACTTCTGCCACTGATGCACAATCCTTGAGAAAGTTTGCTGTTTTCTTTGGAGGAAATTCCTGTGGACGTTGATTAGTCGGGATGAACCATTCTCTTGGCCACCACGTTTTTTTGATCTCTCTTTCTCTCGGAATAATGGGAAACTGTAATTGGTGAGTCTTTTACATAAAACTTTTCAAGATCCAACGATTTTTCATGGCTCAACCAAAACTACGGCAGAGGATAAATTTGGGGATGAAATCAATCTGATCACATTTCCTTTTTGGAATAATGGAAGAGTCTCGGCATTGCTCCAATCACAAGGAATTTCCAAGATGAGGCAGACTTGCTCTTTAAATAATCAAGTGATACATAAAATTCGGATATTGTGCCAGAAGTTGTGGACAATATTTAACCAGACAAAAATGTACATACGTGGAGTAAAATATTTTGTTTTCTTCATTTTTGTCTGGGTTAATCAAGTGATGGTTGAAAACTGAAGCTATGTTTCAACATTAACTAATTAAATTAAGATGGAAAAATGAAAGGCAAAATCCCGCGACCTGGATTCGAACCAGGGACCACATATATCTATCTCGCCGCCTCTACCAATTGGCCACCGCGGACGGGAAGACGACCAAATTTTATTGGGTTTCCATTTTGAGACTTGCTTAGCTGTCTTTAGGACACTTGGAGGCAGCGTTGCTGTGGTCTCTGGTTCAAATCCAGGTTGCAAAAATTTCCCCTTCTAATTACTCTAGCACTTTATTAACGCTTCCGTTCTGGAATGACTTGAGTTCTGTCCAGTCAACTTCGACTCCAGTTATCTCTATTAGAGTCTTGACAAGTAAGTCGGAAATTTCTCAATTATAAAGTATACGAGGACTGTTCAATAAAGACAGAGACTGGTCCTCTCGTCTTATTGGTTTTTAATCCAATTGAATATGGTGTTTCTCAAAGTACTTTTCCTCCAGTCGGATGCACACGTGTAGTCGTCTTCCTTTTACAGTCTTCAAAGACGTAGCATATGATTTAACAAGCGCCTCCGAAAGAAAGCGAATTCTTCTCACCTCGCACTTCAAACGGGTTAAAAGGGAAAAGTTGTAACAAGGATACCCAGACCACCTCCCTTTTTAGACGTTGGCCGCCTGGAATGTGGAAGTGGGATTATCTTGGTGCGCCTGCTGCAACGTTTCGAAGGGGATCTCTTGAGTCCTTAGCCGGCTGCTACCTCATGGTCTTACTGAACGAAAGGTTTCTTATTATTATGACCCATGTTTGTATCTTCATAGGTTGCTTGTGAAAAGAATTCACTTTTGGTCTTTGTTGAACGGTTTACATACATTATAGTGGGTGATTCATAAGCCCCTCCTGGGTTTCGAAAGTTGATAGAACAGTAACCATGATAAACATAGCGGAAACGCTCATATCAACGGATAGAGAATCTCTTTAAGTTTTATAAGTACCTTACAAGTACTCCATATGCTGGCATCAATCCTGTATTCAAGGTTCTATTACAAATAACTCAACATCTGATGATAAACGTAACTCCATAATAAAAAAAAACAAAAAAAAAAACAAAAGCAAACAAACAAACAACAAAAAACAAAAAAGTCACTGAATAAAGAAAGCCTTTTATACACCCATGAGCCCCATGCTTTCGTTATACTGTAACTACTCTCCAGCAGCTAAATTTAAAAGTACATTACGGTGCCTATTACGAATGCAAACTTTGAGAGATTCTGTATCCGCTAATATGAGCGTTTCCGCTATGTCTGACACGGTCACTGTTCTATCGCCTTTCGAAACCCCAGAGGGACTTAGGGATCCCCCTTAATAACGAGAACATGATGTATGAGTTTGGGTATCCGTTATTTCCTTTATTTGTTTTTGAGAAGATTCGAAAGGCATTCTACTATCTATTAACGTCTTTTTCTTAGAACTGAATATGGGTATGATTTCCTAAATAAGAAGTTGTCAGTTTACTGGTGAAGCAAATGAAATGATCACTCCCATTAGCAGTGTCATTGCTAGGAGGCAGGGTGCTTGCTTGTTACTGTTGATTGATACGTTCTTGTTAATACAATTGTTTCATGGTTGTACATTACTGCGTGGTACAAGTAAATTCATTCTCATTCTTTTTTGACTAGCCATCATATAATAAAATTACAACTGTTTAACAGGGAAAGACAAGCAGAATTTACCATTCCCTTCATTTTATTAGTTATCAGTTAGATATTTCCTATGAACAAAATTTTCGCACGAGAAAAATTTTGTATGCAGAGAAGTGACATTCGGTATGCAGATTCCTCTAGGCAAGATGTTCATTATTATGAAGTTTGGCACAATTGGTCCCAATGGGGTCGGTGTTGTGGTGTATAGCGGTCACCTGGTTCTTGTTATACAAACATTTCATAATAGACATATGAAAATACACAATGTACTTTACCAATAAAGTTTGTTACAGGAAGTATTGTTGACAAGGGAGAAGAGTAAAAATCAAAAAAAATTCATCGTCTGTCGTTCTCATCACGGCAAGAGCAAAATCGGTACGAACAGTCATAAGGGCATATCGGTACTTGCTACTCGTCCACTTTGGGTAGCTGCTACCCATCTTGCAACCGTTTTGTATGGGAGAGCACGATCTCATCTCCAATAGCTTTTACGAGTTTTGATGGCAGCACTACTATTTTTACGTACGCATGTTGTTTTAGCTGATTCACATCCATACTTGAAAACGGTTGAAAACCAACTGATACTCGTGCATCCCTTCCTCTTCCGCCTTTGAACATCTACACCATCCAGCGGCACCAATAAGTACCCTATGTCTCAAAGTCATTGCTGCATATCGGAAGACGTGGAACACGTCTGGGATTCCGCTGAAAAAGTAGTTGTCATGACTTTGTAAGTGACTCTCGTTTTAACGTTTTCAAATGACAGCTTATTGCATGTGATATGTCATTCGATCAGAAATAAGAGACACGAAAGACGATAGAGGTCTATTCCAACAAAATGGGGGTTAAAAAGGGTTAAAAAAAATAGATGATCTTTCCTGTACCTTTCTCGGGAGCATTAATTTTTGTTTGTTATGTGAATGATTATTTAAATTTTAAAAGAATGGCCTCGCCCCGACTTGCCCTCGTTTATGTATGTGAAACGTGAATAAGTACCTAAATCTATTTAAGCATTTTGATAAACATGTAAGTGCATACGTTCACTGTCAGATAACCATCGGCTTGGTTATGTATGATATTGCGCCCGACTCATGTGAAAGTCACGTTGGGGTGTCCTGACACTCGCGCTACTGTCCATAATCTTTTTTGACGAAGAATACATTTTGTATGGACTGGTTGAGTCTTTGCATTTGGATGCTTGGTCCGCGTTTATTTAATTCACACATCCCGACTCTATGTCAATCTTGTCCCGGACCTGGTATGTGCATTGGAAAGAAGGAAGGATGGGATCTTTTTTTATTTCTTTTCTTCCTGAAATGTATTTTTCTTTTTTCTCTAGTAAGACCCGCGAAAAGGAAAAGAGGCTTGGGAGTGTCAATCTGTGTCTTTTTTTTCTCTTCCTTTTTCCTTTTCCTTTCTTTTTTCTTTTTTCTTTTTTTTTATTTTTGTTCCTCTCTCTTTCTCTCTCTCTCTCTCTCTCTCTCTCTCTCTCTCTCTCTTTTCCTCTTATTCCTTTTCTTTTTTAGCACACACAGGAACAGGATAGGGCGGTTCCTCCTCGTCTTCTCGCTCGTGGCTCCTTCTTGTTTTCGTTCAAACACGAAGAACAGAGAGAGAGAGAGAGAGAGAGAGAGAGAGAGAGAGAGAGTGTGTGTAAAGCGAGCGAGCGAGCGAGCGAACGAAGGAAGGAGCGAGAGAGGGAGCTTTGGGACCTCAAGGACTGATGGTGCGAATGAAAAATTAATGGCCGCGCGCGGATCTAAGACGGATCCAGTGACGGTGGAAGAGAAGTAAAGTGGGGGAGGAAGAGCAAGTTTTAAAGGGAAAAGCGAGGAAATGAAAAATATTCCCCCACGAATCGGTCTAAAAGAGGAGAAGAAAGATGTCGAAAATGGGAAAGCTGGTAACGAAAGGGTTGAAAAGTGACAACCGCGGGACATTTTGAAACGAGCGAATCAATAGGAGGAGGACGAACAGCAGCAGCAGCAGCAGCGACCAGGATGAGAGGCGAAATGGGGCCGTTCGCCGATGACGTAGGCGGAAGTTTCCTCTCTTTTTGTTTGGTTTATTTATTTAGTTTTGTTTTGTTTTTTTTCACTGATGCGCTGGCGACCCTTGGCGCCAGAAAATGGAAAGAAAAACTCGCACGCAATAATTGAAATGTCACGTAGGACCAATATTGGACATAATAAGCCAAAACACTGTTAAGGAATGGAATCGTACTGAAAATACAACTCCTTGCAAGTGAAGGTTGGAAAGCGGTCTTTCTGTTGTGCATTGGAATTTTGAAGTGATTGAAATTGGCCGAGTGTCCATGTACGTTTTTTTCAAAAAAATTAAAAGAGTTTTGAAAAGTTAGCTTCTCTTCCTAATAGGCGGCGGGAATAGGAAGTAGTAACTACTGTAGATGTAGAAGAGCGATTGGTTAATGTTTTTCGTTCATCGTCTTTTTATCCTAGTTTGTTTTGGAAATGAACTGCTTTAAAAAAATAAACCTAGAGAGGGAGGGAGTTACACAGTGTTGCTGCTATCTTTTGTTTTTATTCTTCTCCGTTGGCTACAGAGTGGTAAGCATTGCTAGGGTCGATCACGCTGTCGAGTTCCAGTGTAAAAGGGAAGCCGACAGAAGTCGCCAGTGTTCCCAGCGTGATTTTCAACAGACAAAAGAGTCAACCGAAAATCCACCTCCCACTCTCTCTCTCTCTCTCTTTCCGTCCACTTTGTCGTCGTTTCAGTTTGTTTCTCGGTGGAAAGGGGGGAGTATGTGTGTGTCTGTCCGTCGGTCGCTCCCTTTTGGTCCACCGCCCGTCCTTGTTATTCCACCGCCTCGGTCGCCTGGCAACCGTTCGCTTGAAGACCCCCTGCGGTCGGGACGCACGAATCACGTGGAATGTCAGACCCACCAATCGAGTCACCGCGCGTGCGTGGGATTCGTTACCATGGCAATTGGTAGGGGGGAGGTGGGGGCTCGGTAACAGCACGAGCGCCATTCAACTTACCCTCCACCCCCACCCTCGACACCCTCCACTCTCCCTCTCGTTAATGCGATGTCCGGGTGGTGGTGGGAACAGCCATGGCTTGTGCCTTATCCTCTTCTCTCCACCCCCTTACAAAAATAGTCACGGGGAATCGATCCAAGCATCCGTCCAGTTGGTGAAAGGCAATGGTGGTGGGCTTTTCCCTTCTTTTCCTTTTTTATCCCTCTTCATTTCTCTCCTCCCCCACTTTTCTTAACCACCCCACCCACGTTCACTCATCCCATTAGATTTAAATAAATTTAAGCGTCCTGTATCTCATTGTTGAGTGTTTGGGAAATTACTGGCTGCCAAGTGGAGATCGTGTTTAAACTGTGGGATAAAGCTAGAGGAGACGCTCATTAAAACGAATAAAAGTAGACGCACATTTGTCCGTCCTTCTTCATTGTCCTTAACTTGCTCACAGTTGACACCTGAGCAAACAACCACACACACACACACACACACACACACACACACACACACACACACACTCACCCACCCACATACATTTCTGTCTTTTACTTGATCACGTGGGTGTTGCTCGATCACGTGTCTCGTCCGATTTTTCCTTCTCCATCGGAGTGTAAAAAGAGTCCGAAAAGAGAAAATCGCATTCTTAAACCATCTGTGACTCGTAATTAATTCATTAACTAACTTTAAGAAACATTCTTCAGCCTCGTATTCAAATGGGATATTTAGTTTGTCTGCTAATTTAAAGTTTACTGGTTTACAAATTAGTTTTCAAATTGATAATAATAATAATAATAATAATAATAATAATAAATATATCCGCTGAAACCGAAGTTGCTTTTGATCTAACGGATGTATTGCCATTTATTGTTATTCGCGCGCTTTTGAGCTAATGGCTGTCGACTTTCAAAGTTGGATGGTTTAGCTTTACCAATTAGAACTCAACAGGTTCGTTTCTCTTGATATGGTAAGTTTTATTGAATGTTATAATAGTATTTCCAATCAAGCACCGTGCAGTCGTTGCGGCGTTATTAGCCTCTCCCTCTACTTACTCTGTCAATTGGATAATGAGATCACGTGACCTGCCGCTTTCTATTTTGGTCAGCCTAGCGCCGTGAAAAACACTTCACCACTGTCCAAGTAGTAACCACTGCATTGCTTCAGTCTCTGTTCTTCTCCTCGACATTTAAACTTTAGCGTTCCAAGTCTGCTCGAATAAGCCTGCCACCAAACGAGGCTCGCTTATTCATTTATTGTACAAAAGTATTCCATTGAAATAAAAAGACTGAACAGAATTTGATAAACTCTGAATAAAAGTTAAAAAAAAAACCCCAACAATTAGTCGTCAAGTTAATATAATAGTGATATAAATGGGAGCTGAAAAAAGTCGGCTTGTTACTAAGTTTAAGACCTGTCAAGACTAGATGACGTAGGTAACGCATTCCTTAAATGGATGGCAATATATGGAAAATGGATAATCTTACAGGAATCAATATTTTGTATAGTTCTATGATGATCTGAATTGTTAAGCCATTGCTAAACAAAATGGGCTGGATGGTGAACATGATATAAGGAAAAGGGCTAGTTCTACAACAAGACCAACTCGACTAAAGGCCATTGTGAGGATATATTTGAGAAATTGAGGCTATTTTAGTAGCAGTGAAAGCAGTTCTTACTACTTCTAGGTACGACATCGGTTAGGTTAGGTTAGTCCTAGCCCAAAAGGCAACATAAAAGACTGCTGAAACAACGTTAGACATAATAACAATACGAATTCAGAATAGGATAAGAGCATTCGCATAAGAAGTTTTTGCGAAGGAGATCTACTATTATATTATCAGGTTGATTATTGAACTAGAAAAGTTAGAATCTAGCAAAAAAACAAAAACAAAAAAACGCAGAACTTTAATAATTGTTATATCCGTGAAAGACTTTATTGTTCAAAGTCAAGCCTCGTTTAGAATACCAGGCATCCAACCTGCTAGAGATTGAGGACTCCAAGAAAAAATGGACTCTCATCGAACGATTCGATTGATGTTAGAATTGGTCGTCGTCTGCTGGGAGAGTGTATAAA